>SJXQ01002055.1:166968-351332 GCA_006408695.1 Aepyceros melampus | reverse complement strand
AGATCTAGTCTGGTACTGGTTATTCCATCATTGCACAACTATCTTTTTTTAGCATTAACTTCTTTATGTATTTTGGGATTTTGATGTGCACAGTCACTAAGTGGGAGATATTTCTGTTATTCTTTTTTACTCCCATCTCCAATTTAATGAGTATTTTCATCTGCCTTTATCTTTATTCCATGTTCCAGTCTAGAAACAAGATCTTAAGATGGCTTTAGAGGGTTCTTGCTCCTTATCAATGTTAGGAATATGTCTAATCTAGTAACTGAGCCAGCTGGTATCTCAGTTCATTTGCTGTAATGATTTTTTATTTTTTTTGTCCTTTTGCTTTCTTGGGTCCACTACTTCTGATAAATCCACAGCTCCAGGCAATATACTAGCAGCAGTTTTATCCAGCTCCCTTTCATGGGGCTGGGAAAAGTTAGGCTACAAATCATCACTGGTTACCCAGAACAAAGAGATTTCCTGAAACTCAGGATTTTCACTGGTAAGGCAGAGAATGTCCTGGAGAAACCAGGATGGTTGGTGTGTACATGTTCCTGGCTTTCAGAACAATGCTAGCTTTGGTCTCTGTCTTGACTAGAGTGTTTTAGCCTTGGTATTCCACCAGAGCCGAATTTCCCATTGCCACCAGCTGTTTCAAGGCCCAGGCCTTGATGGGCTGCAGCTTTAGCTCAGCTCACTGTTTTGCATTTCTGTTGTGTTTCTAGTGCACAAAGATGTTTATCTCATTTTTTTGAGACCAGCAATGACCTTTGGCTTTCTTTTTCTATTTTATCTGCATTACCATGCGTTTAAAGCATACAGGATGAACTGAAGATGAATTCACTATGCCACCTGACTGGAAATTCTACCGATTCTTTTTCAATTTGGTACTGACTTAATTTAGGAAATAATGTAATGGAATCGCCTGTTTTATTTAGAAGCCATTCCAGTCATTTTGAGGGACCTCAAATCTCAGAAATCCAGGTGAATAGTCACTGTCCATATAGTGTCTGTATTCTCTGAGGGCACTGTAACTCAGTACTTAAGTTAGCACAGAACAAAGGAGAAACAGCATTCTAACTTTGCTCCATTCTACTACTTCTGGTTAATGACAATGGCATCAATACTGCTTTACTCTCATCTCCATTTCCACGTTGAATTCTTCTCCATGAATTTCTTATTCGTCCCTTCCTGAAGACACAGAAGAAAGAAAAAGGGAGGTTGAGGCAGTGGTTTCCAACCTCTTTCTTATGCAGCAACCTTCAAACTGGTTTTGGAGAACCTGTGCATTTTCAGACCCTTGGACATAACTTTGGTGACCTCCCACATAGTTACTGCCCTTGAAACTGGGCAAAAGGAGCAGAATAAGCTTTTTTGCCTCCCTATTTGCTTCAAACTATGCTCTGTCTGTATTCCTTTTGATGAGAAGATTTTTTTTAAAACAGTGTTCAGCCTTTTGCTCCTCATTCTATTGACAATGACAATCCCATTAATTGTCTTGCAGATTTGCACTGTGATTTACAGTCAACATTTAAACTATTTCTACTGGATTAATGAGTTTTTGAACATAGAGGTTTTCACATTTCAAACCCAAGTATCTAAATATCATGCAAACAAGCTTCTGTCATAGTACAATACTAATGAAGTAGCAAAAATTTTTTCTAGAGCAAAATAGTTCACACAACCATCTTAACTCCACTTAGAAAAATAGTCCCATTCCCAGCTTTGGCTTCTGTTTTTAATTGAAGTGGTAGAAATGTGTACGTGGCTGTTCACATTGAAACATTTAAAAATTGGTATCTTTATGAGCTAGTCTATTTTTAACAAAAATAAATATGAGTTAACTGCTCACATGAGGAATTAAATATTTTCTGGGAAGTAATTCAGTGAAGAACAGGGAAGCCTGGCATGCTGCAGCGCATGGGGTTGCAAAGAGCTGGACACGACTGAGCAGCTGAACAACAACAATTTAGTAAAAAACCAAATGATTCAAGAAGTGATCACCTTATTGTTTTATTGAGTTTTTTGTTGTTAAAGAAACTAGTTGGACCATGGCTTTTTGGGTATCTTAAAATAACTCCATAGGTAGCTGGTCTGAGACTCTGATGAGGGTGGAGGGGAATAGAAAAGTTAGAAAATGAAACAGAGAACTATCATTTAGTAATTGAGAACACACACTTATTTAACTAGGACTAAATATTGCCAGAGCAAGTCCTGTGCTAAAATTAGACATTGGGGTTGGTCCAATAGCAGCACAAGTTATAATCCTTTAGAAATCATAGCCTGTTGGTTCAAATCAGGACACTGCAATGTGAGAATATAAAGCACATATATCTTCATTACAGGACAGTAGAGTTACCAAAGCTAGAACTACTTCTACATAAAGGTTGGATTTTAATTTTTTCTTTTTTGCTTTTCTTTCATATGTGAGAAGACCTCTTGAAAATATTTAATTTCCTAGTTCTCTTGCCCCATGCATCAGATGTGTGTATACACACACACAGTCATGCTTAGGTAGGTCTTGGGAACAGTATACTAGAACCTAAGAAAATTTATGGGAAAGGTAATGTGATATAGTGGAAAGAGAATATATCCTGGAATTAGGCATACCTTCCTGTGAATCCTAGCTCCATCATACTCTTTGAAACCTTGGAGAAAACAATTTGTATGGACCTCAGATTTTTTTATTTGGTTTTTTAAAAATCAGAAAATGTCAGGTGCTGAGAAAATGTTTTCCTCTCCCCTATCTGTACCACCATCAGAGGACATTTAGACAGATAGCTAGATAGAATTGTATTAACTTCATATTTATTGTGTGCCAGGCACTGTGGTACATATGATCTCATTCATGACACACCCATGAAGTAGTAGAGCTTTACAGCCCTTATATATGTCTTTAGGCTTTGCTTGCCTAAAGGATCATGCTAGAAAGTGACAGAACCGAGACTAGAGTGCTTCTAACCACTATGATTTCAGCCTCACAGAAGGTCAAAACTTAAAGATATCCTATCATGAAATGTAGTGAGAAATGTAACAACAAACTATTAGTTTCTCAGCAGATTTACCTTTTTTAACCAAATTTAATTTTGATACATGTATTAGTTTGTTAGGGCTGCCATACAAAATACCACTGACTGTGTAGCTTAAACAACAGAAGGTTATTTTCTCACTATTCTGGAGGCTCCACGTCCAAGATGAAGGTGTTGGCAAGTCTGATTTCTTTTCATGCCTCTCTCCCTGGGTTGCAGGTGGCTGGCTGCCTTCTCTGTATCCTCACATGATCATCCCTCTATTTTTCTGTGTCCTAACCTACTCTTCTAGTCATTTTGGATTAATGACTCCATTTTGACTTAATTACCCCCTTTAAAGGCCCTGTCTCTAACAGTTGTAGTCACATTCAAGGTCTTTGGGGTTAGAGCTTCAGCATATGAATTTGAAGGAACACAATTCAGCCCCTAACAAGGCATATATCGCAAAAACCATGTGATACCAAATGAAAAAGAAAATAAACCTGCTCCCCTGAATGTCTGCTATGTGTCAAACATTGTTCAAATATGTGTTTACACATATTTATTTAATCCATACAAGCCAAGTACTATTCTTAGCCCCATTTGGTACTGAGAGATTAGGTAGTTTATTAAGTCACATACGTGTGTTTGTGCTAAGTTGCTTGAGTTGTGAAGCAACTCTTTGAGACCCTGTGGAGTCTGAAAGCCCACCAGGCTCCTCTGTCCATGGGATTCTCCGGGCAAGAATACTGGAGTGGGTATCCATTCCCTTCTCCAGGGGATCTTACTGACCCAAGGATCGAACCTGTGTCTCCTTGTGGTTCCTGCATTGCAGGTGGATTCTTTATTGCTGAGCCATCTGGGAAGCCCATCAAGTCATATAATTAGTAAGAACAGGAGAATATTTGAATCCACAGAGCCTGACACTAGAGTCTGTACTCACACGGCCCCCTCTCAACTAGAAGCACCCTGCTTGGGCCAAAGAAACAGAAAACACAGTAGTATCCATTTGAGGTAAAATGATGATTAAACTTCAAAAGTCTGTATATGTTGAATTAGCAATTACTAGGCTGTCCTACATGAAAGATATTGAAGCAGCTTTCATTTATTCCGTGGTTATGGCTGAGGTGTACATTGAAAGGATTGATGCTGAGGCTGAAACTCCAATACTTTGGCCACCTCATGCGAAGAGTTGACTCATTGGAAAAGACCCTGATGCTGGGGGGGATTGGGGGCAGGAGGAGAAGGGGACGACAGAGGATGAGATGGCTGGATGGCATCACCGACTCGATGCACATGAGTTTGGGTGACTCCAGGATTTGGTGATGGACAGGGAGGCCTGGCGTGATGCGATTCATGGGGTTGGAAAGAGTTGGACATGACTGAGTGAACTGAACTATAGTTGAAGTAATAAATCAGTCACTTAGAAAATGGCAAAGAAAAATTCTAAGTTAATTACTTGCATCCTACTCTATGTAATGAAGGATTAATACAAAGTATTATATTTCTCTTCTAAATCTTCAAAGGCAAATAATACCCATAATGAAGCATTAATATTTGAAGACCTAGGACACACATGCTTCACTTCTGATTTTTCTCCCATGTGGGCATCATTCCTGCTTCAGTCCCTTAACTGAAGCAAGAAAAGAAGCTGAGTTCCATGTCTGGAAATGTTGGTCTTAGGGATAGCAATATGCTCCTTGCAGCCACTGAAGTCTGTAAGTCTACAGAAGCAAGAACTTGCAGCCAAACGTGACTAGAAAAAGAAATTGTAAACTACCCCACCCCCTCCCAGAATCCCCCAGACAGTTAGGAAGGAATGTAGGGCTCCCACTGCACAAAGGAGCAGGATTTGAGCCGATTTTGTTGAGTCTCAAAGGACAGTGTTCTTCAGCTTCCATCTGGTTTAAATCCAAGTGAACAAAAGAATAGACTCAGAGTTAGGAGTCAGATCACTGCTGTGGTGCTTTCTTTGCCAGTCATTTTAGTTTGTCAACAGAGCCTTGGCCTTCAAGATGCTTACAGTTTGGTGATGAGGATGGAGGTGTTTACAAAGTTGTGATAATGAGTGTTTACAGAGCACCACAGTCAAGTTCCAAGTTGAACATAATCCATATGAAAACGAAGACTGGAGATACTTGTCGCAGCAGCTCAGGATTTTAGAGGCCACTGCTGACTGGAGTTATCAAGGCAAACTTAATGGAGAAAAGTTGAGTGTTGAGATGGGCCTCGACAGTAGGATTTGTGGGTAAGGGGCAGGTAAAGGTGTGTTAGAGGATTCAGTAGCAGCTGGGGCACAAAGGCAGGAGTGAGGGAGACAGGCAGGACAACAAAGAAACTTCGTCCCTGGAACAGACAGATTTGGGGGAGTTATGGGAAATATTTTAGGATTAAACAGACTGGGGTCAGATGATGAATATGACTCATGCTGGAGGTCAACACTGTTATTCTGTTAGTTGAATTGCCAACTGAAATTATCTCAGTTCTCTGAACATGTTGGTTAGAACACGTCTCAACAGAACAAAGTGCTTTGCCCCTACTGTATAAAAAAGATAATGAATAAGAACCTACTGTAGAGCACAAGGAACACTACTCAGTACTCTATAATGACCTATATGAGAAAAGAATCTTAAAAAGAGTGGATATGTGTGTGTGTCTAACTGATTCACTTTGCTGTACCACAGAAACTAACAGCATTGTAAAAATCCACTATACTCCAATAAAAATAATAATGAAAAAAGAACTCAGAGCTTTGTATTTAGTGGCATCTTTGTTATCCTTAAGGCTGCTCAGACTACAACATGCTCTGTGGACCACTGTCCCTCCAGATTTGTGTCATGCCTAATTGAGCTGGGAGATGGTACACCTCTTGGCTCTAGGCCTGCACAGACTTGGCCTGGTAGGAGGCCTCGGAGCAGCTCACGTGGTTCCAAGTGCCAGCCAGAGTCAGGAGGAGGGTGCCGTTGCCCCAGGGAGACACATAGCCTCAGAAATGGCTTCTCCTCTTTTGAATCAATGAGATACGCATTCTCTCTGCATTTGATGAACCTTCAGAGGGGAGAGCTCTAAGGAATTCTGCGCTCTCCACTTCCCTTCCCTTCCCACCTCCAAGGCTGTCTTGAAGTAGAAATTTTAGTCTCACAGACCTTTGACTTCTGACTTGCCTGTGTGATGTTAGACAAACGACTAAGTTTTTTGAGCTCGTTATATTTTTTAAATCTGTAAAATAGCCTAGTAACTATGAGGTTACTCTTCATTCTCTTCCTCTTTTGTGACTTCTCTCAGTTGCTGACGTTTTGGAAGAACATCTTTTTCTGATCATAAATGTGCTCAGCTATCAAGGAGGTAAAAACTCTACCATTCAGGACACTTAGGGATCCTGCAGGAAACATGGGGTGGGTGGAGTTGGCCTGCCCTTCGCCGCCTCCCAACCCTGTATTTAATTCCTCAGGATAGGATTTCAAGTCAACCGGAGCCACTCAGGATAGCACAGAGCTCAACAAGATCCAGAGTGCTTGGAAATCATCTCACAGTAGAGGGATCAACTATCCTTTGTATTGAGTTTAAAAGAAGAAACAATGGCCTAAAGCCATTATGTGGCCTAAAGCATATAAAAATTAAGGTTACATGTGACAAAGCATTTTATGAGTTCCGAAACAGTTAGGCAAGGCCATAAACTATCCTATTACTAAATTGCTATAATTTCTAACGTTCAAGGCTCCCAACTACAAATTTGTCCTTAGAAATTGCAATGTGCTCTTGATAATTTGAGTGTACCCAATTGTGCTTCTAGCTAAGAAGCACATAGGGTTTGCTGGTTAGTATTTTGCCTATATTTGAATCCTAAAAATAACCTACTCATGAGAACAGGATGAGCTTTGCGAAGATTATATTCCAGTTGGTTAGAAATGGAAGGCACATTTTTCCCATTGCCTCCTGCCTTTCATTTCTAAACACATTGTCTCTGAAGAAGAGGAGACTATGAGAGCAGCTGCAGTGAGCAGCTGTAGAATCTTCTGTCATCTGCTCTGTGGCTTTTCAGACTTTGTCCCATCCCCTGCTCCCAGTTGTCCTTTTCTTTCTTTTTAAAGTCACCTGCCCTCCTCAGGTCCGGGCCCTGTCCCTGCAGTGCTTTTAGGGGATTTTTTGCCTGGTGTCCCCCTCACTTTTACCATTCTTTATAGTTAAAAAAAAAAAAAGAAAAAAATCACTAGTGAAAACATTTTTATCTTATGAAAAACCACTGGAAGCGGGGAAAAGTCTGTCAGCCAATACAGAGCTGCTTGCTGCCGCCCCCACGAGTTCTGCTTGTCATGTTTGGCGGTGATCTTTTCCGTGGGCTGCCATTTCAGTACAACATAAAGCCCTAATTTTACATTTGCATGCAGAGGCCAGATGCTGATGACTCTGTGAGGGGAAGCCCTCCCCAGGATTACCTTGAGAGAGATGATTTATTCATCCTGTGCACATCCTCAGCTCTCCCAGAGGCCCTTCCCCGCCGACTCCACACAGAGTGCCCGGGGATTGTCGGAGCCCCTCCCAGCAGCCCTCTTGGCGCACAACAAGCCATGACAACCAGCAGCGATTGAACACTTTTTTTTCCCTTCCTAATGTCTCGTTAGTTGAGCATAAGCTTCTCTCTAAGGTCGCTTATGCGAGCTAGTGCAGGACAAGTGTCTTCGCATAATATGTCAATGTAATTTATGTTCCATGGCTTTTAGGGGTGATCTGACTCTTCTCAGCTGGTCCTTTGAATGTTGTTTGATTTTGAACATTTAGAAAATGGGCTTGCATTCCTTTTCTCCTTTTGAAAAAGCTATTCTGTGGTTTTGAAACATACCTATTTTAGATCTCACATAATATATCATCTGAATACCAATTTAAAACAAAATATTATTTAAGATCTCTGATTTATAACACGTTACATGCACCAAGCATAGAAAGCAGGTAAAAACGAGTTATATGTTTTAGTTTACTATGTGGCAACAGAGAAGCCTGCCTGAAAAAAAACAATATAAATCATCTTTTACCACTGCTCTCTGAATATTTGGGGGTTAATGAAATAAAAATTGTATCTGTCAGAACTGCCAGTAATATCTTCAGTTTTCACCAGCGGCACTTCCCTTCTCTCCCTCCATATCTTTAGACTCAGGGAAGAGCAACACAGGTTGCACAATAAACAAAAGTGAAAGAAAAGAAAGAATTTGTAAAGTTTCTTTTGGTGTGTAAGAGGATGGATCCTAGTGTGAAGAGCATGTAAGCACATGGACACAGCACACCTAAAATAAGGCAGCGCACACACAGCGGGCTACATATGTGGATATGCGCGCACCTGTGCACGTGGATATGCGCGCACCTGTGCACGTGCAAAACCACCCATTTTCTCACAGAAGCATGGCCGTTTCACTGCTGCTGCATTGTGTCTGACTCTGTGCGACCCCATAGACGGCAGCCCACCAGGCTCCCCCATGCCTGGGATTCTCCAGGCAAGAACACTGGAGTGGGTTGCCATTTCCTTTGCCAGTGCATAAAAGTGAAAAGTGAAAGTGGAGTCGCTCAGTCGTGTCCAACCCTCAGCCACCCCATGGACTGCAGCCTACCAGGCTCCTCCATCCATGGGATTTGCCAGGCAAGAGTACTGGAGTAGGGTGCCATTGCCTTCTTCGCAGTCTCACTACCTCTATGTAAATATATTAATTCTTGATGTAAAAAAGAAAACCTAACACTAAACTGCCTTTATAAGTATCACAAAAAACACTAAGTGTATCTTTGTTTAGGAATGTAAAAATAATGTGCTTGGAAATGCCAGCTAATTAGTGAAGTGAAAGTCGCTCAGTCGTGTCCAGCTGTTTGCGCCCCACAGACTGTAGCCTGCCAGGCTCCTCTGTCCATGGAATTCTCTAGGCCAGACTACTGGAGTGGGTAGCCATTTCCTCCTTCAGGGGAGTCTTCCCAACCCAGGGATCAAACCAGTTATCCTGCACTGCAAGTGGATTCTTTACGTCTGAGCCACCAGGGAAGAGCTAAGAGTAAATACTTTGTGAAGAATAGAGAAGACACTAGAATAGTTAAACCTCAGTTGGCCTGGGCTAAGTGTGAAAATGCAGAATCACAGAAGGATCCAGCAGGATTTGATTAAGCTTCTATAAATCAAATCTTAGAGGCATGAATCCCCTTGGTCACATCCTGGGTCAAGTGGTCATCTGCCCTGGTTTTAAATACTTCTGGTGTAAAGATACTCATTACTTCCAGTGCAACCAGCCTCCAGTTCTTTATTTTTTTTCCTTATTATTTACACAAAACACTTTTTTTAAAAAGTGAAAGGTCTAAGGAGTTATACTTAGAAAGCAACAGTGAAAAGAGTGGGCGGGGGTGAGGATGGGGAAGCCTCCAGTTCTTATTTAGGAACAATAAAGTTATCTGTACCTATATACATTCATTTGGTTTCTCCTTCTTCCCCTTCAACCCACAAAAAACACATCTAATCCCTCCTTCAATCCTTCAAATATTTGAAAACAACCATCATGACTCATAACTATCCTGTGACTGACCTGGATGGTCTCCTAAACCCGTCAGCCAGGATCTTTGTCCATCCACACCGCTCAGAAGCTGAAAGAGCTCTATCCCCAAAGTAGATTGGTGGTGGTGACTTCTCAGATGATGTGATTGATGTGATTATTCTATGCTGATGAGTTACTGCTGAAGACCCTCGAGCCAGAGAGGGCATATCCTAAGCCGAGAGAGTCCAGGAAAGAGCCTGAGTCTTAATTAAGGTGATGGCAGCAAGGCCCTGTAATATTTCACCTGTGCCAGAAAAGTCCTGAAAAAACCTAAAGCTATTACTTCATGTCACTGACGTTCAACCAAGCCTGCAACTTTGGAGTTAGGACCTTGAGCTCTATTTGTACCACCAGCTCTGCCACCAGCTGGTTACGTTCCCTGGAAAATTACTGCCCACCATTCCAGAGTTGTCTCTGTGATATTCAGAGGCACATGTTGCATTTCTGCCTAGAAATGTGCCCCCGCTCCCCCGCCGCCCCGACTCCTGGCCTCAGTTTAGATGTCATTTCCCCAGGACGCTTCCCTGACTCCCATCCCTGCCCCAACCTGAGATGGCCTTTGTCTTCCACTGCACCCTGTGCTCTGTTGTAACCTCACGTCTTTGTGTTTTAATACTGCGTTCACTTGTCTGCGCCCACTGTCCTGGAAGTTCTTTAAAGCTGAAGACTCAGGCCTGGTCTCCAGCACTTAGCTCAGTGCCTGATGCCTCCCAGAATCTAGAAAATATGTTGGAAAAAGAAGAAGACAGGAAAGAAAAGACTAAAAGGAAGAAGACAAAATGAGGAAGTTGGGGTATATTATCTATCTAGATTCCTACAGCTAAAACTCTGCAATTCCTTGGGGGTTATTTTTGTTTGTTTTAAAATATTTATTTGGCTGTGGCATGCGGGCTTTTAGTTGTGGCTCATGGGATCCAGCTCCCTGACTAGGGATTGAACCTGGGTCCCCTGCACCAGGAATATGGAGTCCCAACCACCTGACCACCAGGGAAGTCCCTACAATTCCTTGTTCTTAAGTTCCATCTTTAAAGTCAAACTCAGGCATTTCGAAATTCAGATTTTCTCTAGTAGGAGGGTAAGTTTCAAGTGATTACACCAAATTAGAAAAGCTATGAATATTTATACATGTGATACAATTTTAGGACTGAGACTTAAAGTTCATGTAACATGCCCAAACTTTGTATTGTGGGGAAACTGAGGCACAATGAGATTATTTGTCCATACCCACCTGGTTAGAGGAAAACCTGGTTTCAGACACTGATCCTGGTCCCTGCTGGGCTGCATCCTCCAGCCCTCCCAGCCTTGTAGTTGTCCCGCCTCCAAGACTGAAGAAAGGGCCCAGAGACAGTGATAGGGACATAAGTGGTTTATTGGATAGGCGGAGCTTACACAAAGGAGCCTGGAGCGACACCCCACCACGTGTGCAGATGGCGGGTAGGACATCAGCAGTCTTCACTACTCGAAAGGAGAGAAGGCGGCTACGATTATAAGGGGAATTGACATCAAGTGGGCTCACCAGTTACCAGAGACTATTTAAGTGCTATAATTAAGCGTATTATACAGTCATGTGAGAGAAACAGGTACTGGTCAAGCGAGGCACGTACAGAGAGCAAGAGAACAGCCATCTTGAATGGCCTAACCATACAGCCCCCAAACCTGGATGGCTGATCTCTAGTCTTCCTTTTTGAAAGAGCTGCTACAAACACAGCTACAAATCCAAACGACAGATGTTTCCTCCTTTATGTTATGGTTATATCAATGTACAAGTTTATGGCTGTAAATTAAACTTTGAGAAATACCCTTCCCTGCTTCTAGACAAACTAATGAAAAGTATGTCTCTTTTCTCCCAGGAATGTGGGAGAATGTTACCATGCTTCACCAGGTGACTCCTGTCCGTTGTTTGCTAAACAGAGTTGCAGTCATGTGAATTGCTTTCAGCCAGGTTCAGTACCAAAGCTCCATGTTCTGTTGTCAAGCCATAGGGTAGTAATGCCATGAGACCAGCTTCTTGGCGAGTAGCCCTGAGGTGCAGCTGTAAGGTGACCCAGTGCAGGCTTGAGGCCAGAGCTCAGTGCCAGAAACTTGAGCCAAACACTGGAACTAATTCCCAGGGCACTGAATTGGTTGCAATTAAAATTTTAGATGAAAAGATTTTTTGTTTACTCTAAAAGAACCACTTCATTTTATAAGCTCATAGGAAAGTTAGATGCTTTGCCATTATACATGAAATATTTTCCAGAGGCCAGATCTTTGAAAAAGAAGAAGAGGAAGAAAGAGGAGAAAAAGAAAACTTTAGATTAAGAAGTCATGAACAGATTTCTTGAACGCAACATCTTTCATTAGATATGCTAACTGAAGAAACTTTTTCTGACTTGCGGCATGCTCTGAAAGTTGTAAGGTAGAGTTGGAGTAGAAGTGGTCAAGATGATGGTAATGATTGAACCAAACTCTGGACCCATACAGATCTGAATTAAGCGCACAGCCCCAGCACTTCCTAGCAGCTGACCTGGGTAATATCCTTAAGCCCGGAGACTGTGTTATGTGTTGGGGTTAGTAACTCTTCCTCTCATGGGCAGTATGGACAGGGCTCAGACGCTGCTCTTCCTCTCATGTCAGCCTATCCCTAGGGTGCAGGTCCTCACCTCACTGATGAGACAAGGAGAAGCTGCTGAGATCCCAGTAGTTTTAAGCCACCAGCTTTAAGCTGTGGCAGAAATCTATCATGAACATTCACTAATTCAGCAGTTGTTGGCTCAAGACGTACAAATTGGTTTAATTCTTAGGAAACTGCTTATCAGGGCAAAGAGGAAAAGGAAAAGTGGTTGTGATGTTCCTGATAAGCACTCCATGTCTCGCTGTCCCACATATTCATCAGGTAGCCTGGGACAGTCACTGTCCTCTCTGAGCCTTGGTCTCAGCCCAGCTCCCCATCTAGAGGTCGGGGATGATAACACAGAGCACACAGTGTGGTTGTGAGGTGATGCAGTGTGTATAAGCCGAGCTGGGAACACAGAAGATGTTCAGGAACCTTCTACCTGACCTCCTGCAACATGTCCATGTTTAGGAATGCCCTTTCAATAACCCTTGGGGGCCAAAGAGCGAGATCATTCCACAGTGATAACTCATGGTATTCTACATACTCTGCCCTTGCTTATATTCAGGTTTTGGAAAACACATGCCATATTTACTTAAGAAGCTTCCCCACCTCTTTGTAGCTATTAAAAGACCAGGGTGGGAAGGGAAAATCAGAAGTTGTCCCTGGTTTATCTGTGGCTGAAGGAGGAACTAGGGAGGTCCAGCAAGTATCGTTATTTCTTCTTCCAGGTGAACTGATGAAGGCTTAGAAGAAAAAGGCTGTGTCATGGCCTGGGTAGCCAAACCTTGTCCTTTCACTTTCATTAAACAGTTATCTGGTGTTTAAAGAGTGGTTTAAAGATGGTTGACAGTCATCATGGCAACCAAGAAAAATGTATGTGACCCAAAAAAAACTACGTTTCATTAAACTTGGAAATGAGGAAGTATATGTGTAGATTTAATTACTATTTTTTAGAAATTAAGGAAAATCATCCATTCATTCATCCTTTGAATATTTATTGACAGCTACAATTGTGACAAACACCATTCTAGGTACTGAGGATACATTGATGGCTAAAAGAAAATTTCCTGCTTTCCTTCAGTTTCTATTTTGGTGGGAGATGTAGAGAGCAAATGAGATAAATTAGTAAGATATAAAGTATACTAGGAAGTAGTTAGTGCTAAGGGGAAAAATAAGGCAGAAAGGGGAGCTATAAAATATCAAGAGGAATGTTAGATGGTGTCCAGGGAAAGCCTCATTGATCAGGGGCTTAAAGTGAAGCCCTGATGGAACAGACAATCCAACCTGAGGATGGCTGCGGGACAGCTTTCACGACAAGGGTCCCGAGATGGGAGGGTGCCTGGTGTACCTGAGGAATGCCTGGAGGCCAGAGTGCAAGCTGAGCAGGGAGGGAAAGAGATCAGGTCAGAGAGAAACAGCCCAGTTGTATGGGGCCTATAGACATGGTAAGGACGTCTGCTTTCACTGGGAGTAAGAGGGAACGCTCCAGAGAGTTTGGGCAGAGGAAAGATATTATACAACCATTCTTACTGAGTGCTTGCTTTGTTAGATTCTGTTTTTTAAAATATTTATTTATTTGACTGTAGCAGGTCTTAGATGCAGCATACATGGATCTCCGATCTTCATTTTTCAGCATGCAAGCTGTTAGTTGTGGCATGTGGGATCTAGTACCCTGACCAGAGAGCCAACCCAGGCCCCCTCCATTGGGAGCATGGGGCCTTAGCCACTGGACCACGAGGGAAGTCCCTATTAGATTCTGTTTTAAATGCTTTATTTGTAATCCTCACAATTATCTTATGAAGTAGGACCCACTATCTTCTCATTTTACAGCTAAGCAAACAGGGCCAGAGAGGTTAACCAACTTGCATAAGATCACATAGAAACAGCCCAGTTGTATGGGGCCTATAGACATGGTAAGGACGTCTGCTTTCACTGGGAGTAAGAGGGAACGCTCCAGAGAGTTTGGGCAGAGGAAAGATATTATACAACCATTCTTACTGAGTGCTTGCTTTGTTAGATTCTGTTTTTTAAAATATTTATTTATTTGACTGTAGCAGGTCTTAGATGCAGCATACATGGATCTCCGATCTTCATTTTTCAGCATGCAAGCTGTTAGTTGTGGCATGTGGGATCTAGTACCCTGACCAGAGAGCCAACCCAGGCCCCCTCCATTGGGAGCATGGGGCCTTAGCCACTGGACCACGAGGGAAGTCCCTATTAGATTCTGTTTTAAATGCTTTATTTGTAATCCTCACAATTATCTTATGAAGTAGGACCCACTATCTTCTCATTTTACAGCTAAGCAAACAGGGCCAGAGAGGTTAACCAACTTGCATAAGATCACACAGCTAGCAGGGATGTGGTGAAAACTTAGATCCTGGTCAACTCATAACCCCAAATGCATAAGAGATTGAGACTGAAGGTTTTTTTTTCCCCCTTCTTTATATCTGTATTTCCAGAGCACACTAACAATGAAATCACTTCATACTCATTCTTAGAGAACTTCTCTGTTCAAACTGATAAATATTCCCAATATTCTCCTTTATGATTCCAAGTTTAAAAAAAAAAAAACCTTCAAATTAGCATACTAACAAGCATCTTGACATGTCTTGCTTTAATTATGCAGACAGCGACTCCTTTTTTTGCTTCTAATGTAGAGGTTGATTGGGAAAATTTTTATTTTATTGCTTACGATCTTACCCTAGTGCTACCTAAATCACTGCTTTATGATTTGGCATCTATAATTTATCATCTTCCTCTGCTATTAGATGAAATGCCCTTTAAAGCATTCCATAGCAAGGTGAACACAAGTCAAGCTTGCAAAGTTCTGGAAAAAAGAATTGCAAAGAATCATTAAAGAATAATGAAAGTTGATTTAAACGGCATACAATATCAGGGCTGCCCAGTTTAACAAATATAATTATTCCAAGTCATTTTCAGAAGGCCTCTACATTTCAGCATCTAATTTTCATCATCTTTTAAGGAATAACAACAGAAATACCTTACTGTTATAAAGACTCTAAAAGCTGACTTTTTATTTCATTTCTCTGGATTTCACTAAAGCTAAGCATGAAACAATAGACAGTTAAAATATAGGAAACCCAGGTGCCTTTTACTATTGTGTGGCTTTAATATTCTACTGCTGTAGCCAAGAGTCCTTGGCTTCTGGGGCCAGCTGTCTTTTGCATGCTGATTTTGCAGAGAGAGTCTCTCAGGAGTTATTACTTTTGAGTAGTATCTACAATGACTTCAGTCCCTGCAGGAAGCGGAAGGCAGCAGAGTTTGGAAATGGAAACAGAGGGAAAAATCTCTCCCGATAGATTCGTCAACTCAATCTAATTTTAGGTTCCAGGCAGACCACATAGCTGTACCTTCAGCTACCTGCAAACATATGTGTCTCAAGTGCCCTCACTGAAGGACTACAACCGGGACTTAAACAAAAATAATGAAGTTTTCTATCATAATATGTTTTAGTAAAATAGGTGATGTGTGAGAGTGTGTGTGTGGGTGCACACACATGCAGGCAGACCATGTGTGTGTATGCCACATTCAAATATTGACATATTCAGAATAAGGGGAGATGGTCCAGAAGGGTTTATTTCTATTTTTCATCAACTCTAATTTTTTCTTTCCAATGCTTCACAAACAAAAGGACTAGTAGTCCCAGGCTCAAGACCTCAGAAACCATATCATTGAGTTATGTGAAACAGGAATTTGAGACATTTTTAGAAATCATTTTTATGTGGTAGCTATTTTAATATTGAAACTACTAAATCAAAGCTAACAAAGGTCTTTTGAGAGGAAATGGTTAAAAGGGCACGTCTTTCCTTTCTAAAAAGGAAAACCACAGCAAGGAATTCCAATTAGGAATAAATTAAAGAGCACTACACTTTTCTGGAAGGGTCAGGAAGTCAAACTCTTGGCCTTGAGCTGCTTCTCACCCCTACCCCAGCTGACCCTGGGAACCAGTCACTCCCCATCTCTGTGTGAACTCAACAGTGGCTGCCAAGTCTTGCCATTCCTCTGCAGAAAAGAGCCAGGGATTTTCACCAGAGGCCTCCTGCCAGCATCAGAGTCAGAAGGAGATAGCCAAGGTGCCAGGGGGCTTCTGGAGTGCCCCAATGCCAGCTTTCTGTCTACAAAGGACAATTCACTAAAATCACTAAAGCCAAATCTGACATTTTTAAAAAGTCTCTGAAATAAGCCTCCTATGCTGTTTTGCTACTAGAAGACTGGGCTCTCATTTCCCAGATTATATTTTCTTAAATATAATTTCTTTAAATTCAGCAGCACTTTTAATCCATGACACTCACTGGTAGGCAAGAAAAACAATTCTGCTGTCTTCACAATTGATTTAAAGTTTACAGATGTGACATCTCCATACATTATGTTGTGGCTAATTGCCTTATACTAATATCTGAGTAATGTATATGTGTGTGTGTGTGTGTGTGTGTGTGTGTATGAATATTAGTGTCATGCTCAGTCATGTCTGACTCTTTGAGACCCTATTAGACTATAGCCCACCAGACTTCTGTTCATGGGATTTTTCAGGCATGAATACTGGAGTGGGTTGCTATTTCCTCCTCTAGATATATATATATAAATGTTCTTTAGGTAACCTGTGTAATCGACATATGGCTACTTGGGAAATTGGGTCTAAAAGTGAGGTACCCCAAACAGCTGAGTTTGATCAAGCTGACAGGCACTCTTGACCTCTTTAATATGCCATGTTGCTCTTTGACAGCATTCCAAATCTACTTGTCCTTCCAAATCTAACTCAGTTCCTGCTTTCAGCTCAAATCCTTGCCTGACCATTTCAATTCCCACTGAGACCTCCCCTCTGGCACCACCTAAAGCCCTATTATCTTTGCTGCTACTATGGCATTTGGATATGTCATCGTACACCATCATTTACTCACCAACTTCCAAGGGCCGTGTGCTCTCTCTTCAGCTCCCTGCACAGTACTTAGCCTGATGCTCAGCCCATGGGGATGCTCTGTGGTACAAGTGAAGTGAACTGACTTACAGCCTTTTTCGTCATTTCCCCAACGCTCATATCTAGGACTAAAATTTGCATGATTGCTCTTTATTTCTCCATTCATTGTCCCTTAGTAATCCAGAAACATCTAAATGAGCTGGAAGTTAGACCACTCCTAGAACAGATTGGTCACCCGTGTCTTTTTGGCTTGGATGTCACTGTTCCGTACAATGCATGGAAATGGGAGACAAGTTACATCCCTTATGACTGCAGTCAATGAAAATAAAGAGGGAAATAAAATAATGGAGCAGAGAAAGAAAATATAGGAAAGAGTGAGGGGAAAAGAGATAGAGAAGAGGCAGAAACAAAACAAAACAAAACAAAAACCAACCCACAATCCTACTGGATGATGTAAATACATTTCCTCTTTTAATGAGTAAAGGCTCCTTGCAAGTGCATTTAATGGGTGATTACTTGAAGATCTTAATCATGTTTGCTCTTTGGGGAAATTGTATGCAGAAACCACTGCCTTTCCAGTTTGAATTAAGAATAAACTGGGAAGGCAGTTCTTCTGGGAAAAATAAAAAGCAAAGCCCAGGAACACTGGTGCGCTGTATGCGGCAGTAAGAAACGACAACTCGGAGTCGGGCAGAGTTCTCTCTTCTGTGATCAGCTTGCTCTGCCTTCAATGAGTCCAAGAGATTTCGCATTTTATAGGTTGAGCTTTGCACTGGCAGCAACTGAAGCAGTTCATTATGCACAGCTGTCACGTGACCCACTTCATCAACCAAATGGAACTGGGAGAATAAGTCACCCTAACAAGATCCTTCAGTGCACTCTTAAAAACTACTTACAGATGTACTCTTCCTCTGAGGGGATACAATGGGTTTCCTTGTACGGTGCCACACGATACAGGAAATGCATTATCCCCATCCAAATTCAGGCGTACCAGGAGGAAGCCTGAAAAGAAAGCAGCTCACAAAAGCACACACAGCTTTTGCAAAAGTCCTGAGAGGGGCTCATACACCAATGTATGATAACGGCAGATAAAACCTCAAGCCTGTGAAGCTCAGTTCATTACAAATGCTAATGTCCACACAGGGAGAGGAAACCACGTCAGCACTCAGCATCGACACAAACGCTGCTAATGCTTTTTGTTTATGGTTGTCGCTGGTCCCCTCAGCAGTATGCCAGATCTCCGTTTGTGTGGTAACTTTAACTACTTTATGTGCCTTCACGACTCACTGTGAAATGTGCCCACAGGCGATTTGTGCTTTCAGACTGTGTCTGGTGAGGCGAGCAGCCACACTGCTAATCTTGAATCAGGAACCATCTTGTTCCCATTCAGGTCACGTCAAACAAACACTTTTGTGGACACATCCAGGAATAGTTAACACCTGCCATTGTGAAATCTTCCTGTTTCAGTCGAGGTGATCAATTCATCATTCATTCGGTCAGGCAACAGATATTTATTGAATACCTACCACATGCCAGGCACTGTTTCAGGACCTGGAGATATAACAGTGAACAAAGCCCTACCATCAAAAAGATTACATTCTAGAGGGGGATAGGAAGAGACAGCAAATAAATATGGGATATGTCAGAGTGTTTCAGTCAGGATAGGCTGGTGGTTTTGTGGTTTTAAACAAGCCAAGTTTGATGGCTTAAAAAAAAAAAGTTTAGGGATTTCCCTGGTGGTCCAGTGGCTAAGACTCCGAGCTCCCAGTGCAGGGGGCCCAGGTTCGATCCCTGGTCAGGGAGCTAGATCCCACATGCTACAACTAAGACCCAGAGCAGCCAAATAAATAAATAAAATAAAATAAAAAGTTTATATCCCTCACTTACACAGTGTGTTCATCACTGACTCAATGGACATGAGTTTGAATAAACTCTAGGAGATAGTGAAGGAAGGAAGCCTGGCATGCTGCAGTCCTGAGGTCACAAAGAGTCAGACACGACAGTGAGTGAAGAACAACATGCTGTGTTCACTGCAGGGCAGCCGGGGGCTCAGCTGCGTGCACCTTCACTCGGGCCCAGGCCGCCTGGAGAAGGCCCATGTGGAGCACAGCCGATGTCTGCGGGAGAGAGAGGAGACAGCAGTGAACTCTGCACTGGCTTCCTCCTGAAAGCCACATGCGGCCCTTCCCCTCACACAGTGCGGGAGAGAGCAGGGTACGTGGCCGCACCCAACTTCACAGGTGAGGAGGAGCAACCACATGGTGGGTTTAGGAAAATCAGACACACTCCGTGGTCAGAACTGTCCCAGTGATCATGACTGCAAGGAGGGGAAGAAAAGCAAAGTAAAGGAGCAGGTATCTGGGGAGGTGGTCTCTACTTGATAGAGATGGTCAGAAATGGTCTGTCTGATGTGGTGACATCTGAGGAAAGACCGAGAGAGAGAGAGATAGAGAGAGAGAGAGGCTGTTCCTGCAGAGAATATAGCAAGGGCACAGGGTGCCTGGTGTGTTGGAGGAACAGCAAGGAAGTCTGGATGTTGGAGTGGAATGAGCAAGGGGCAAGCTGGAGAAAAGTAGGTCAGAGAAGTAAGAGCAAGTTGTGGGACACAAGCCAGCACTTGCTGTAAGGGCTGTGGCTAATGTAGGGTGCTGTAAATATGTGATCTGACTGAGGTTTTGAAAGGATCCTGTGGCTGCTGTGAGGGTTGAAGCAGGGAGGAGTTGAGAGGCTCTTGCAATAAACCAAATAAGGCTAGAGAGGGGCCAGTGCGCAGGTTCTGCATGTAGTTTGAAGGTAGAACCAACCGAATTTGCCAGTGTATTGCTGGAAGAGAAAGAGAGGATTCGTGGTTGACAAGAAAGGTTTGTTTCTTCTGGTAATCCCCGGATACATATAAGGACTATTCATGTGACTTTTGAGAATCTTTGAATTAGGCAAAATCATGTAACATACAACATCTCCCTGCAAATGAGTTGAGCGTTGAACAGCCAACTGGAGCTATGGATGCTGGGCAGTCAGCTTGATTCACAGACCAGGTGAGGGACTTCTCTCCCTCACTGGCCCAGTATCCAGTCTCTCTTAAGGTTTTGATCTACATTACCTTGTAAAACCAGAGATGTAAGCTTCCTAATTACAAGCAAAACAGGGGCTTATGGCTGAGTCATCCCAACCTCATCCCAGCCCTCCATTCCTCTGTGAACCTCAGATATCACTACCAAGAAACTAAGCCATACAACACAAGGTCTATCCTCAACAGACGTGGTATAGTGATGTGTCACCAATTCTCCTAAAAATAGGTTGAACAGAAATCTGAATAAATACAGTGAACAACACATGGTTTCTGAATAGTGTTTCCGCACTTTCTGCTCACCCTGTCTTCCCGTCATGTGGCTCTCCTCCTCACCACCACCTGTTAAATGGCCACTAGAGCCCCCTACTACAATCTCTTAGATCTTCTCCAGCTTAGAAGAGCACAAGTTGAATGCCAAGTTTGCAGACGATAATGGAATGAATAAGTAAAAGTGTTTTTTAAAACAGTGATTTATAATCAAAAGTATTGGTTCATTCAAAAAAGATCTTCTTGAACTCCTACTATGTGCCACCTCCTCTTCTAAGCACCGGAGGCACAGCTATGAACAGAACAGGTAAGTAATTTATAGTTGAAAACAAGGAAAGCATGGAAGAGTATTAAGAAAAGATAAACTTGCCACTAACTTACTGCTGAAACATCATAGTATGTAACACTGCTAGTAACATCTTGGTGCCTGGTCTTTTTCTAAGCATACACATTAGTCCTTCTTGCTTTTTGAATAAAATTTACAACTTTAGACTTATGCAGTACATTTCTTTCTTTAAACTTTTTTCTTCTTATAAAAATAAATCATAGCAGATGCTCAGTAAGTATTTGTGAATGAATGAAAGAATTAATTATAGAAACTTAGTAGAATACAGAAAAGCAAAAAATCAAAAATGAATGTCACCAATAATACCACTACTAAGAGATAATACCACTAGTGGTAGTTTGAGTTGTTCAGTATGGTTTCAAATAACCAACATATTTTTATAACATCACTTCACAATAAATGAATATTTTATAAATGACAGTTTTCTCTTTTTTACTAATTACAAAAGCAACCATGCCGTTGTAGATATTTTGTAAAATACTGAAAACCACAAAAGGAAAAACTCGTAGTCCCACTGCCCAGAGAATGCTGGTGTTAGCATTCTCCAGTCTTTTTGGAAATTTTTTTCCAATCTTTTTTTTTTTTTTTTGAGGAGTACGTAGATTAGTTAAGAACCTGGTCAAGTTACTCAGTCTCTCTGAGCCTCAGATTCCTCATCTGTAAAATGATACTATCAATATCCACTCTGTAAGACTGGTGTGAAATTTAAATGAGATAGAACATACAAACTGCTTAGTTCAACATCTTACACATACTAAGTGCTCAATATGGGAACTCTTACCATTTTGCAAGATATTCCTGCAGAGTTGGTCAGACTTTATACATGCATTTTTTATCTTCTTTTTTTTTTTAAAGAAACAACGTTCCTCAATCTCATTACATTTTAAATTTTGAGACAATCTCACATTTTCAGAAAAGTTGCAAGTACAAAGACCTTTTCTCCCCTGAAACATATGCAAGGAAGCTGTTGATCTGACTCCTCCATCACTCTTGAATATCATAGTGCATGTTGACTCAGAGGCATTCCCCTACAATTCCAGTGCAAACAGCAAAATTAGGAAATTAGCATTGGTACATTGGGATCTAATCCTAAAACTCCAGCAGTCAAGTTTCTCCATGGCTGAATGACATACTTTGTAACAAAAGGATTCCAGTTCTGAACCACACCATGCAACTATTCCCCTCATCTCCTTAGTCTCCTTCAGTCTGGACTAGTTCATTGCTCCATCTTTGCTTGACTTTAATATCTTTGACACTTTGAAAGAATATAGGCCAGTTGTTTCATGGAGTGTCCCTCAACTTATATGTGATGTTTTCTCACAATTATGTCTTTATCAGCAATAACACACAGAAGTGATGCTATGTTCTCTGCTTATTATATCTTACTAGGTAACATACCTGCTTTGTACAACAACTTGTGCTGGACCACTGGACCGCCTTCCTACACAGATACTCATCTCACCCCACCTGGGCTCTGAAATACCCTCTTCAGCCTACCTGGATGCCAACATCTTGCACTAGGCTATTCCTTTGCAAGAACACTCCCCTCGCCCCACGTGAGCTCTGAAACTTCCTGCTGGGCTCTCCCTCCCACCCTCAATCCTCAGCCCACCTGGGCCACCCATGCTGGTCCACCCTCTCAGCCTGCTCTGGCTGTGACGCTGAGCTAAGCCGAGCCTCTGTAGGAGTGGCCCTCTCCTCCTGCGTGCTTTTCTGGTGCTCTCATTCTATAAAGATTTGTATTATCTGTGAATAACCAAAGTGTTTCCTCAAACTAGAGGTCTGTGTATGTATTATTGATGATCGATTGGTAATAACTTATTTTTATTTCAATGATGATCTTAAAAAACTTACTTATAAAATATAAGCGTATCTGGGATGTTCATGTTACAACCACATTTAGCGCTGGTGCTTTGTGTTTAAAATCGTGCTGGTACCACATGATTATTAATGTGGCAATATTTAACTTTTAAAGTGTCAGTAGTCTTTCGATGGGCGTTTCTGGCATCAAAATACAAAAACCATCTTGATTTCTGTTTGATAAAAATTATATTGAATTATCCTACCAATTAAAAAGCTAAAACTGTTCTTTCTCAGTGATGGGGTTTGTGTCTTTTATTTAATAAATTAATTTTGACTTTCCATCGTAAAAATAACCATGCTACTTTAATAGTCACAGGCTAATGAGAAAAGAACCAGGCTGACTGACTTCATACACAAATGATAACGTTATGCAAAGGGAAGGCCAAAAGAATCATGGCACCACTACAAAGGAAGCTTTACAGAAGTTCAAATAAAGGAAAGTGGAGAGAAAACTGAGTCATTACAGGTCTCTTGGTATCATAGGTTGAACTCAAAAGAAGCTAGGCAAAATAGCTACTCGATTCAGATTATTGGCAGATGTGTTTGTGTGTGTTGTGTTTATTTATACGACATCAGTTCAGTTCAGTCGCGCAGTCGTGTCCGACTCTTTGCGACCCCATGAATCGCAGTACGCCAGGCCTCCCTGTCCATCACCAACTCCCGGAGTTCACTCAGACTCACGTCCATTGAGTCTGTGATGCCATCCAGCCATCTCATCCTCGGTCGTCCCTTTCTCCTCCTGCCCCCAATCCCTCCCAGCATCAGGGTCTTTTCCAATGGTCAACTCTTCGCATAAGGTGCCCAAAGTACTGGAGCTTCAGTTTTAGCATCATTCCTTCCAAAGAAATCCCAGGGTTGATCTCCTTCAGAATGGACTGGTTGGATCTCCTTGCAGTCCAAGGGACTCTCAAGAGTCTTCTCCAACACCACAGTTCAAAAGCATCAATTCTTCTGCGCTCAGCCTTCTTCACAGTCCAACTCTCACATCCATACATGACCACAGGAAAAACCATAGCCTTGACTAGACGGACCTTAGTCGGCAAAGTAATGTCTCTGCTTTTGAATATACTATCTAGGTTGGTCATAACTTTTCTTCCAAGGAGTAAGCGCCTTTTAATTTCATGGCTGCAGTCACCATCTGCAGTGATTTTGGAGCCCAAAAAAACAAAGTCTGACACTGTTTCTACTGTTTCCCCATCTATTTCCCATGAAGTGATGGGGCCAGATGCCATGATCTTCGTTTTCTGAATGTTGAGCTTTAAGCCAACTTTTCCACTCTCCTCTTTCACTTTCAACAAGAGGCTTTTTAGCTCCTCCTCACTTTCTGCCATAAGGGTGGTGTCATCATTTATACGACATATCAGCTTGCAAATATTCTGTGTGAAGAACTTTTTTAGGAGCATTAAAAAAATAATTATCAGTATTATATGTTGGAGAAAACCATTTTTAGATGGCTTAGACCAAGTAAAATAATCAACTGATGGTTTCAAATGAGTAACCTGATAGAAGGAAAAAGTATTGTAATGATATAGTAATGATAATGAATCAAAGGACCATCCGTTCTGCTCAAAATCAAATATTTAAGTCAACAACTGAGACACAAAATGCATAAAAACATCTTATTATTATACTTTTATAATTATGTGTATAAACTATAGTTAAATCCAACATTGACAGCTTAGTTTCAGCAAAATTTTACTTTTATACTAAATTAATGTTTTTTATTTTAATTTATCTGATGATCTTGTTTATATCTAACTTGTTTAAAAAATTTTGCTTTTGGCAGCACCACACTGCTTCTGGATCTTAGCTGGGGGTGTGGGGGGATTAAACCCACGCCCCCTGCAGGGCAAGGGCAGAGTCCTAACCTCTGGACTGCCAGGGAATTCCCTCTAACTTGTTAAATTTGATTTTTTTTCTGGTAGTTTGTTTTAACTGTGGTTGAAAAGATCCCACATAATACAAAACTTACCATCTTAACCATTTTTAAGTGTACAGCTTGGGAGTGTGGAATGTCCTCACACATTGGGTACTACAAATGTCTAGAACTTTTCACTCCGTGTTCTTATAGTTTTTAAAGAGATATATGTAAAAAGCATTTATATCTATATACTGGCACATATTTAAGGAACAATATGTTCCTTAAATGAAAATCATTTAAATCATCATGGAGAAATTCTCAAGAAAACTTTCTCCTTTTGGAAATAAAAGGAGGAGATCTAAGAAATGCTTATCAACGGACAGGGAGTCCTGGCGTGCTGCAGTCCATGGGGTCGCAAAGAGTTCGACGCCGCTGACACGGCTGAGCTGAGCGACTGAACTGAGTCAACACGATAACTATCTTTCGATCTAAACGTTCTCTGCACCCCACCCCCACTTTCCTCCCTGGCTAGATAGTTCACAGCAGGCTCTGAAGAGAGAAGGTGGTGCTACCTCATTTCTGGAAAAGCAGAGCCAGAGGAAAGCATAACAGTTTTCCTGATCCAAATTCAAAACTTCCTTTTTTAAGTAATAGGTATAATGTGAACACAAAGCTGTCTTTCAGATTACTTTTTAAAATAGTTTCAAATCCATTATCCTATTTTTGAGGCCCCATTATGAATCTCTAAAGTTAGTTTCCTTTCACGTCAAACCTAATGCCAAGTCTATGTTATACCTCTCATCATCCAAGCCAGTGCTGCTGGCGCCCTGCTCCTTATCTAGATGCTGGAGGAAAGAGGTCTGTCTCTAGATGCCGTGGTTGTTCTGGGTCTGCTGTGACTTCTCGCAGGTCTCATTAAAACAAACTGTGCTGGTGAGCTTCTCTGAAAACCTGGATGGTCTGTGGTCACTGGGGGTTGGGGGGAGGCTGACTTTGATCCCTGCTCAAGGAACTAGATCGTGTGTGTGTGTGTGTGTGTGTGTGTGTGTGTGTATTAGTTGCTCACTTGTGTCTGACTCTCTCAGACCCCATGGACTGTAACCCACCAGGCTCCTCTGTCCATGGAATTCTCCAGGCAAGAATACTGGAGTGGGTAGCCTTTCTCTTCTCCAGGGGGTCTGCCTGACCCAGGGATATTGAACCCAGGTTTTCTGTATTGCAGGCAGATTCTTTACTGTCTGAGCCACCAGGAAAGCCCAGATCCCACATGCCACAACTAAAAGTCCCACATGCCGCAGCTAAAGATCCCATGTACCACAGCTAAGACCCGGCCCAGTCAAATAAATAAATAAAGCTAAATGGAAGTTTTCAGCTTAGAAGCTCATAAGCTGACTTCTCCTGAAGCTTCATTTTTAAACTGAAAGTTTGTTGTTAGGATTTGCCATTTGACTTTTTAAAAATAAGAAAAGATTCAAAGTTCTCATAAATAATCATTCATTATGAGGTAGAAAGCAAGAAGGAAAGGGCAAGAAATGAAGGATTATTGTTTACTACATGCCAGGCACTGTTCTACAATATTTGTATCATCCATCTTCCCTTATCCTGATAACCTCCCTAGGAGTTGTTCTGTTGTCCCCATTACAATGGCTGAGACTCTGAGAGGTAAAATAACTTGTGTCTAAGAACACACAACTTGTAAGTGAACCAAGATTCAAACTCAGGTGTGTCTGATTACCACTCACTCAAGTACAAAACATGTCAAAACACATCACAGACCAAGCTGGTCAGTGTTTTCTGCCACAGATGTTGTTTGAGCATGTTAGACAATGCCTGTACTCATTCATGGAGAGAGTCTCTCTGTCCATTCCAGCACGTTATCATTCTCTGCTCTCTGGCTCAGTTACTTGTATATTTAGTGGATAGGATCAACTTCAAACATTCTCTACACCCTACCCAACAGAGTGCATGAATTCCTTTGCTCTCTTAAGGTGATCCCAGCACCAGCTTGGTCTGTCCCCCAACCCCAGATGTAAATAGCACTTCCTCACCTTGTCACTATCTACAGCGTTGCCTGGCCCTCCTTGAGGCGTGTGTCTAGGCTGCTCTTTACAGAGGACTGATATATGCCCTGTGGGCTGCACTGTCATTTATTGGCTTAACGTGCACACTCTGTGATGCATTTTTATACTTTTCCATTTCTTACATTCTGTCTCTTAACTGAGATCTCATTTACATGGTGATTTATAGGGACTCTGAATATTATAATTTAAAAGGTGTATGTATTTAGGAGGAGTGAGCACATCTCCTATTTATTAGGAAAAATCTTCAATCTCACACTTCTTTCAAGATCTGACCTTGAAACTGCATAAATGAGAGCTCAGTCCCCGGTCATATGAGGACCAGGGAAAAGGGACCAGCTGGCCCAACTTGCTCAGCTTCTACTGTACACAGCCTTGGGTTTTCTCTTCTCACAGGATGGCCTAGCTCCTCAGTTAGGTTTTAAATAGTTGGAAGGCAACATCATGTCTCACCGATCCTTGTGCCAAGCAGAGCCCCCTGCACATAGTAGGCATTTAATAAGTAATTGGAGGTTGGTTGCCAATCTGTGACTGCTGCTTAAAACTCCCCATCCCCCTAACACACCCCTGACCCTTCTGGTTTAGCTTTTGCAGGACAGTTTCATTAGAAATGGCAACATGATGCATTGGAACTCTCATGCTCACCCTGGGTTATCAGAAACTTCTGCTTTGTGTGTCTTTTCAAAGAATAAGTATATGCTGGTATCCAAAGACCTAGTTTAGAATCTTGAATTTCAAAAGTGTGAATGTGGGAAGGCCCTGCCCATCCACTTTGGAATGCCCCCCCCCCACTTAAGCCTACCTCACAGTATGGTTTAGTGCCTGGCCTTGGTGATGCCACTTTGCCCGAGAGGGTTTATGCATGAAATTGTTTCCACAACTGACACCATAGCTTAAATCCATTCTTCAGGCCACGTTTTTCTTACTAGCTCAAAGATCAGGTGACGCATGGAGGGGCAGCCAGGGCATTGTCTGGGGGGATAGGTCTCTACAGAGGGGCAGGAGCTGATGTGGGTCATCTTATTGGAGGAACGAAAGAAGGAGTGGGTGCAGGGTAGTGCTGTGGAGCAGTAACTGCTGCCTGAGAGTTTTGGACACAGCTGGTGGCACAATTCTTCTTGGATTGGATGTGTTTTGCCCAAACCTAGTATAAAACTGGACTTCCCTGGTGGCTCAGATGGTAAAGAATCTGCCTGCAATGCAGAAGACCCAGGTTTGATCCCTGGGTTGGGAAGATCCCCTGGAGAAGGGAATGATAAGCCACTCCAGTATCCTTGACTGGAGAATTCCGTGGACAGAGGAACCTGGTGGGCTACAGTCCATGGGGTCACAAAGAGTCAGACACAACTGAGCAACTAACTTCACTTTCAGTATAGAATTGTCCCTGTCCTAAGAGCTGCTATGAAACTCTTGAGCATCTTGTTTGAAACTCAATTTGAAGCCAGAATGGAAGTTTTCCTTTAGTCACAGTGAGAGCAATGAAAACAGGACCATCCTGCTGTGTTGGTTTTGGCCTTGAAACAATAGAGTGTCAACTTTTCTTTCTGATTTAGGAGGATTTTACAAAATCTCCATATTTTGTGTGCATTTTGGACATCAGAATCTGTTACCTCAGACCCCATCTCAGATGGATTTAAAGCTCAGAGAAACAGCAGCTCTCTGCAAGTTTCTGAGTAACTGAACTTTGTAATAGCAACAGACTGGGAGATAGAATCAGTTAATCCCCGAACTCAAGGAACCCTTGGCCCGTATCCCAGATAATGCAAGATACTGAAAACTGGTTGGGTCCCAGACTCACCTAAACACATTTCTCCTCTCCCTGGAAGATTGCAGCTTTTGACCATCGCCAGCATGAGAGCCCCACCTCCCCATCACACCACTGAACGCGTGAACAGGCAGATTTCTGAGCCAGGCATCACCTGGAAGGTGGCAAAGGCCAGACAGGTACCTTAGCCCAGCTGCTGCTCAGCGATGAGGCTGGCGGCCAAGCCGAGTGCCAGCTTTTCAAAACCAGCCCTTTTGATAACACTGATTACATTTCCCTCACCAGAGCCTTGGGCTGATTGAGCAACAGCCAGCTTCTCCCGGTAACAAAGAGGAGGGGGAAAGTAATCCAAACACAGGTTTTATTATAAAAACCTGGGAGTGAGAGAAGTCTGTTTATTCTGTAAGATAACACACCTGCTCAGGGCCCCGGAGGCTCATTTCCATCAGTTGCCATGGCAAACTCGTTATACTTCAAGGCCATGTGGCTTTGTTTCCTTTTGCGATCTGGTCCTTGTCCTACCTTTCCTAACAACTCCAGCACAATGACATGAGGCCTGCGACAGCATAATTGATTTCTCCTTCCCTCTATCAACGGTTCACATTTGCTGGGCACAGGACTGAGCCTGCCTCCTCCTTTGAACTCCTAGCTCACCATGAAGGCGTGCTTCAGAGAGCCGTCCTCATTAACATTCCAGCTCCCCCTTCCCTGTCAGCGATAAACAAGCCCCGCATCAATGGCCTCCTTCCTTCCAGCTTTACAAACGAGTGGCTCAGTTCCCTGTCTCGCTGCTGATCCAGGTGCCCAGGCTTACAATGCGGGGCTGAGAAGCACGCGGGAGGAACTAAAAATAGAACAGCAGTTTTGGCCGCATACCAGAGCAGCTACTTCATCTCAACTTGCTTTGCACACTAAGCCTAATGGGATCCATCAGGCATGAGTTCTCTCGCCCTCCCTCTCTCTCTCCCCCACTGCCATCTACCATCAGCACCTTCCTGGTGAAGGGAGCCAAGGGAGGCCAGGCAAAGGGCAAGAAGCATGTGCCCTCCTGGTCTTAGTTCACAGGCCCTGAGAGACACAGGGGCTGCAGTTACTCCTTCCATACAATTGTTTCTGGAAAAGAGCAGGCAGGTCCAGACCATGGTCACCTTTGCCCAGGTACATGCCTATCCAAGACTTCCATTGTTTAGCAAAGGCTCAAATATCATTCCTAAACACCTGTGTAAGTGTAACTGAGCCCCAGACTCAGACAGTCCTTGGGAGATTCAATAGAGAACTGAACTCCACTGAGCATCCCCCTTGCAGGTCCCACCTGCTTGGCTTGAGGCTAAAGATTTGGGAGTAAAAGCATGGCACAGATGGAGGGGCTGTGGCACACGTGGGTGGGTTGGCAGCACGTGAATGCCCAGGGTCTTTGAAAGCCTCCCACCAGCATCTCATGATTCTATCTGAAAGCCTTTTGCAATAGAAAATGAAACAAATCAGTATGACGTCAGGAACATGCTGTCCTGCCTGGGCACCAGGCCTTCCCAAACGCCAGCTGTATTGAATGAGCCGGGCTCCTTTATGTTGTTGACGTTCATCTCTTCCCAAAGCCTCCCCACTACCCACAGGAGAGGTAGCCAGACCCATCCATTTCTCATTGCTTCATCTGAAAGGTAGTGCAGGTGTTCCAAACAGTTATGTATCACTCCAACCAGGGTCACTTCTATAGAATCAGAAGAGGGGAGAGGACAAAAGAAAAAAGGAGGGAGGGCAAGATGACTATCACAGTATTAAAAAATAAAAACCTTTGCTTTGTTGTTGTTTTGGAAATTGACAGATACAACAAAAAGAAACCAATCTCCTAGCAGGTTTTGTCTGTAGGCTTCTGGAAGGTATCAAGGTCTTTTCAACTGTGCCTCAGTTTCCTGGACTAGCAGGATAAAATAAATATGCCGAATGACTTCAAGAAAAGTCACACTCCGTGTAATCACAACCATAATTAATTCCCCAAAGAATTTACCACAGAACAAGTTGCAACGTGATCATTTAATCCTTTAGCCACCGAGGTGCAGCTTCCCTCAGGCCTCCTATGTTCATGAGGCTCAGTTTACCTCCAGGAGATACTGGGTCATTTGCTGAATAAATCTGCCTTCAAACCCTAGAAAAGTTCTGGGTTCACAGAATAAATGTCTGCAGATGCACAGCCAGGGTATCTGGCTTCTAGCCCGAGGATGAGGCTTTGGTGAGCCACAGTTTCTTTGTACCCCATTTTTCTCATGCATGAAACAAAACTGCAGAGATGCGTGAGTTTTAGGTTCTTTCCAGACCGAAGACTCCAGGGCAGAAATAAATGATACAAGAATTAAATTTATGTTGGTGATTTCATTCATCCTTTTTGGTTTGGGTGCTTGGTGGGCCTGGACAGAACTATTTATCTTGAAAATTACTGCATGATTCTTCAAGAGTAGAGGCATTTGTTCTTCGTGGGACATTTTCCCACAGTCTCACCTTCCTTCGCTTTCATTTGCCACTATGAGGTGGGTCTCGCTGATTCTTCTTGGTTAATTAAGAAGAAACAGAAAGATCCTGTGTTTTGAGAGACTTTCTGGATAATTTCCCAGTGATCACAGGGCTTTGCAATTCATTTGGCAAACATGATGGTGACAATGGGGCATTTGGCAAAGTGGATGAGGTGGTTGATGAAGTGACTGAGGTTGAGAAGAATGCTATTGGCAAAACATCATGAACCAAGTTCTGGAATGTTCAAAATGGAGAGCTTGCCTCTCTTGCTGACATGACTCTGAGAAAAACCCAGTCTTTAAATAGGTGATTTATTTAATAGGAAGCAAAGAAAAAGGGTATCAGTAATTTTTCTGAGCACTGAGCTGAGAAAGACTTTGACGGTAGTCTAATACTTTGACTATAGCCATGAACTTAGATGTCTTTGAATAATACAGAAGTTAAACAGATGCTTTGGAACTAGTCACTGAAATTAAAAATTACATTTGAAATATTTAAAAGTTTGTTGTTTTTTTGGCCACTGTGCAGCTTGTGGGATCTTAGTTCCCCAACCAGGGATTGGACCTGGGTTCACAGCAGTTGAAAGAGGCAAGACCTAACCACTGGATCACCAGGGAACTCCCAAAACATTACATTTTAAATATTCAGGTCAGGTCTGAACAAAGCCTTGAGGCTAAGAGGTTTTTTTTATTGAGTCAGACCTACCCCACTTCCACCCCACAAATATCTGCAGATGAATGCAAGAGACCAGGGTAGTGTCTAAATAAACCAAGTGTTAATCTCTGTGTCGGTGCTCTAAAACAGTTGCTGTAATTCCTCTGATGTTTCTGTCAGATTTCATAGAAACTCCAGGGGTCAAATATCCATCACTTGGCTAGTTGTTATGTGTGTGTGTGCCCTTCTTGTTGTGTGTGTGTGTGTGTGTGTGTGTGTGTGTGTTTTCATTACCAGTGCTACCAGCTGTAACACTTTAATGACTATTCATGGAACATGAGGGACCTTCCCCCCTCATTCACCTAGGGGGAGGAATAGTGGCTGAGGGCTCAGGACAGGTCGCCAAAGAGAGGGAAAGGTAATAACATCACATTATTAAACCTCTGCAAGCTAGAAACATTTCAGAGTAATCCTTGTTGATGCCTTTTTTTTTTTTTACAACTGTGTGTAGAATCCTTGATGATGCTGTCACCTCCAAAAAAAAGATAATAAAAGGAGAGAGAGAAGATTTAATGTTTGTGTGTGGGATGTTTTCCAGGCAATTTGAGTTAATTAAACAAGCACATCAGTTTTATCAGGTCTCAAATACTATGATGCTAAAGGTACTCATCATAGAGTCTTAGGAACGAGGACTTCCAGTATATGAGCTTTTCTTTTCCTAGTTTTAAAAACAAAGACATTCACTGTACACAGTAGACATCTAGGTTATAATGTAAAGAAAATGAGTGTTCTTTGCAATTCATCAGCAAAATTCCTTATTTCTAATTGAGAAGTATTTTTCTTTCCTGTGTGACATATGGGCTTCTCTGATAGCTCAGTTGTAAAGAATCTTCCTACAATGCAAGAGACTCTGGTTTTATTCCTGGGACGGGAAGATCCGCTAGAGAAGGGCTAGGCTATCCACTCTGGTGTTCTAGGGCTTCCCTTGTGGCTCAACTAGTAAAGAATATGCCTGTAATATGGGAGATTTGGGTTCGATCCCTGGGTTGAGAAGATTCCCTGGAGAAGGGAAAGGCTACCCACTCCAGTATTCTGGCCTGAAGAATACCATGGATGTATATGGTCCATGGGGTTGCAAAGAGTCGGACACGACTGAGTGACTTTCACTTTCATGGTGACGTATAAGGGTTGAACTATATTGTAATACAATTTAGCCTTGTTTAAAAGGTTAGGACTGCAAGGAGATCAAACCAGTCAGTCCTAAAGGAAATCAACCCTGAATATTCATTGGAAGGACTGATGCTGAAGCTAAAACTCCAATACTTTGGCCACTGATGCGAAGAGCCGACTCATTGGAAAAGACACTGATGCTGGGAAAGATTGAAGGCAAGAAAAGAAGGGAATGACAGAGGATGAAATGGTTGGATGGCATCATCAACTCAAGGGACATGAGTTTGAGCAAACTCCGGAAGATGGTGAAGGACAGGGAAGCCTGGTGTGCTGCAGTCCATGGGTTGCAAAGAGTTGGACATGATTAAGTGACTAAACAACAGCAACGAAGAGGTTAGACAGACAGAGAAGAGGAAGCAGTGGCTCTCAGCCCTGCCAAAAATCTTCATATCGGCTTATGATCTTGGACCATGATTAATTTCATCTTGTTCTATGTAGTAGACTGTATACTATATATATTCATACACATACATATATGTACATATATATTTCATATGTGGGTGTGCTTCTGTATGCTTTCTGTGGAGACCAGATGAGCAAGATATTATTCACGTAAAGGTACTGTTGAAGGTATTTTAAAAAGAAGAAAATATCCCTGTTGAGAAAATGTAATTTCAGTCTGTTAGGAGATTATTATGAAAATGAAAACTCAGTCATTCCTCAAGAATATTTATAACTTGAGTTCTAGGCTGTAAACCTTGTAGGATCATTAGGAATATTTTTGTCCACATAATTATAGAAATGAATCTCTGGTTTTTCAGAAAAGTGAAAGGACTTGCTTAAGGTCACGCAGCTCGTTACAGTGTCAGGGGAGATCCCTGGTTGCCTAGTGGTTAGGATTTGGCACTTTCACCGTGAGGGCACAGGTTTGATTGCTGAACAGGGAATCGTCCCTCAGGCCATGTGCATGAAACCATAGCTAGTTAGTGGCAGACCCAAGACTATAACTCAGGTGTTATAGTCTGCACTGTACGTCCCAGTCTCTTCATACAATTCACAGACATTTTGATATATGTAGCCCAGGCCCTAAGAGCTATGATTTTACTTAGGATCATGGTAGTATGTGATACAAAGTCGTATTGTTATTAAGTTCTACTAAAGGAATAAAACTTTCAAGATGAAGTTAAAAGGAGATGCTTAACTATCTGGCCTTCATCTTTTAATACAAAGCAGTCTGTTACATCGGTCTAATGAAGTTATACTGAAGTAGATTTATCGATGTCCCTGGAAGCAACTGCCCATAAAAATTAATATATATATCTTTCTCCTTTGAGATAAGTGAAAACACAGTTTTACAAAAGAGTAAACCTTTTATTATTTGTACATGAATCAGTTTGGTCTGAGGACACACTGCATCTGGCGAACTCAGAAATGTTGCCCTAAGCGGAGAGTGTTTGTGGTCGCTGGTATTTACAGTAACGTCACTTGTATTATCTACGTGCTAGGTGCTGAGGGCCCATTCTGGATACTCAGAGTGTTGGGGGAACGTGCATGGCAGTGGATTTAAGAAGCAGGGAATGCATAACAGTCACGGCCTCCATCTCAAAGACAAGGTCCTTCAAGGTCTCAGGAAGAAGCGGCCCCTGCAGAACAGGTTTCCTGGGGTTGGAAAGCCCCTCGAGGAGGGAAGAAAGACAACAGCCCTGAATGCTGCCAGCTGGCCTCAGCCACAAGAGCTGTCATCTGGGGGTGGGGGTGCGGGGTCACAAGGGGACCACCTGAAGGGTGGGCAGAGGCCCTCGGGGAGGAGCCACGTACTCCTCCTCTCTGAGCAGCCGCAGAAGGATGTTCTTTTTATTCTTGGGCCAGCTGTAGATGTGAGTGTTCTGAAGCCAGGTGGGCACATGCTCCTAGGGCAAGGAGAGAGTGACAGAAGCAAAAGCCATTAGAGAAAAACCTGGATTCCAGATCCCGGGCTCGGCTCCCCACATCCGCGGTTTTCCCTTTGCAGGCATCTCCTGCTGAACTCTCCTGGGGGCTGTGCTGTTTTGCTTTCGGAAGGGGTTTGCGTGTGAAATGCTCTTGGCTCCGGGTGCCAGCTGTGTAGCTCATTACAGTAAGCACATGTGCACGGCATGTCCCATCAGTCTCCCAGGCTACCTGCCCTTCGCCTTTCAGCATGCTTTTCAGCACCCTCCCCTGACAGGGGTAGCACAGAGGTCACACAGAGCCACGTGAACTCCCCAGTGGCTCCGGCAGAAGTGTGCCAAGGCTGTGGGCATTCATCCAACTCATTATCCTTTCACTCCAGCCCCAGGTCTGACCCGCAGAAGGAGGAGGTTCCCCCACCGCAGATCCCAGCGATCTGGCAAAAGCCGAACCTGTCAGCCAAGGATCAAGAGAGCACAGTTTCAGACTGCCCTCAGGGAGTGGACCTTCTGTTGGGGGCAGACAGAGGTTGCAGAGGTGTCATGTGTTCGATGGCAATGCAGGCCGTGGAGAGAAATAAAACAGAGAAAAAGGGGTGGCGAGTGCTGGGCAGGGATGAAACATCTGCCGTTTTAAGGAGGGCATTAGGGAAAGATCTCCACAAAGCTTCCTCACTTTGCTTTTTTACATCTTTGCTTGTGTTCTCAGTGAGACCTTTCCTTGTATGTTTTCAGTCGCTCAGTCGTGTACAGTTCTTTGAGACCCATGGACTGTAGCCCACCAGGCTTCCCTGGTGTCCAAGAGTCGCAAAGAGTTGGACGCAACTGAGAGACTGAACACACACAGGGAAAGGTCTCACCGAGAAAACAAGATGTTAAAAGTAGAGTGAAGAAACTTTGTGGAGCCAGCTTTGACCCCTGCAGAGAACTAAGATCTCACATGCCGCAGGGCAACTAGTGAGCCCACAGCTAAGACCCAGTGCAGCCAAACAAACAAATATTAAAAAAAAAAAAAAAAAAGACAGTTACTGCCTTGAGGAGTTCATAGTCTTATGATGGAGTCAAAATGTAACTATTCTCCAGCAGTAGCATGCCAAGGGGACAGGTAGATGGGAGCAGTCTGCCCTGAGTGTGGGTAATAAAAGGATTGTTTGAATAAGTTTAAAAAACATTAACAAAACCAACTAAAAGTGGGTCTGCTTTTTTTCTGTCACCATGCTCCAGTAATTCTAAACAATTACTCCCAACACTCCCACCCCCAGCCACATACCATTGGTGACTCCAGGTACTCTCAAGAGAGGGGCTATTCAATATTTGGGGCATGAAGGGGGAGCCGTCAGGAAAGGCTGAGATTGGGTGCTCGAGGGCTGAGTGAGAGCTCACCAGACAGGCAAGTGGGGGAAGGGCGCTGCCAGCAGCCAGGACACAAGCGCAAAGACCCAGGAAGAGGGTGGCGTGTGGCAGGACACCTGAAACGGCCCCCAGGGACCAGAGCCCAGTGTCACTGGTGTGCCAGGCAGGAGGCTGAGCAGGCAGGCAGAGCCCTCTCCTCAAGGGCCTCGTAAGCCGTACACGGAAGATGAGCGCGATCTGTAGTCTGTAGGAAACCCACCACAAACCTTCTAAGCTGGAGACAGATACATCAGATCTACATTTCGGATGTTCCTCTTTGATGGCAGAGCAGAGGATGGCTGGTACAGAATCAAAGTGGACACAGCACAGCGAGGAAGGAGATCGTGCAATGAGAGCAGTCAGAGGCTGGGCAAGGGACAGAAGGCATGCTATTGGGCAGGTTGTGAACTGGGCCAGCCCAGGGGTTCTGGTCCTATAAACTGGACCCTCCTTCATCCAGGGCAGAAATCTCAATGTAGTCCTGACATCCAGGGATACTCCAGGGTAGGGCTGCGCCTGAGCCCAGGGTGCTGGGATTTGCTCCCAAGACCTTCACTGCACAGCTGCCATTACTTCTCCAAGCCTGGCACAGGCTCTCAGATGTTTTTCGTCCCTGTTCTCCAAATCCGCTGGCCTGCCCTTCTAGTGAACACAATCCCTCCTATGAGCCTCAGCAAAGTTCCCTTTGGTAACTGTGTAGGTTTAATTCCTGATTCTACAGCTTTGAGCACTGAGCTATGTTCAACAAAACATTTCCTTGCAACAGCCAGCCGAAAGTGCTCACATCTTGACTTTTACGTCCAAGAGATAAGAAGTATCAGATGAACAGCCTCTTTTTGTCTCATGGGCTAAAAACACAAACTACTTCTTTGTGTGTAATGGCTGTTTGAACAATTAGGACAGCGATGGTCTACCAGATAAAGCTTTAAAATCTTCCTGATTCAGGCTTCTGCGCTGAGTGCTACAACTTGTTGATCTTTCTGGCAACACTGCTATCTCGAAGGATTGATAAAGCACTGACAAGGTTTCCCACTTAAAATCCTGGAGATTTTAAACCAAAGCTGGGCTTAAAGGCTCATTTGTTTGTTCATTTACCTTCTTAGCATTTGGGAAGAGCACAGGGATGAATCTGAAGTTCATGCTTCCTTGTTTTATGAACTCAATCTGCATCTGGAACAGAACACACTTGAAGGTTTAATTTCAGGACTGAGGATGAGAAATTAATGGTTCTCACAATCATGCAAGCCCACAAAGGATTTTTGTTCTGCTTTCCGTCAGTGCCACACACTCCTAATTTTAAGCTGTCCATCACACATCCATGCCTTTTGCTCATTCATCAATCACGTATTGAAAGCCTATTAAGAGTCTGGCTCTGTGTTAGACTTGGGGTTTCAAGGACTAGGACACTTTCCAAGGTGTGCTGAGCCGCTGCACAGCAGGTCACAGAAGCCTCGTGTGGATCTCTTTCCAAGTCTGTGTTCAGTACTTCACAGTGGTAGCTTGAAGTCAGTCCTGTGAGCGTATTTGTACCATGGAAATGGACAAATGCTACAAATCAGGATTCTCCTTCCTTTTTTTTTTTTTTTTTTTTTTTTGAGGACCAGTTTACCAGGTACCATAGCTATAAAGCCAGCAGCTTACTGAGCAGGCAGAAAGAAAATTACCGACCACAGTGCAGTGTGAAAAGTATGAACAAATTGCTGTGGTAGCCCAATGGGGGCCATCCTTTTCTACTCAGTGGTTTGAAGGAGTTACAAGGGAGGTGTCATTTGGATACTAAAAGAAAAGAAGAATTTGCTCAGGTAGGGAAAATGGAGGGAGGTGGGGGAAGGACGGCCTCAGCAAAGGAAATAGTATATGAGCAAATGTCTGGAGGTGTGAAGGAAGGTTTGGGGGCTGGGACTGGTTAGGAATGCAGGGGGGCCGGGGAGGGTGAGGGAAGTGGAGCTGGAGGTCAATGAGATGAGCTCCATCTGCCAAGCCTTAGGTTCCCCACACCGCTCTGACACAGCGGCGGCCCCCAAAAGATCTAGCTGCCAAGAACTCGATCAAAACCAGAAATTTCAGCATGAGAGGAGTTAGAGTCTTCCGAATCCTGTGACCAGCACAGAGCTTTCAGTCATCTGATGACAAAGGAGATGAGGAACTATGTGTTCCCAACTATCTCATCTTCCAACTGAATTTTATAACTGAGACATCTTCACCATGCATGGGAATAAAAACAAAACTGAGAGGAAAGTGACAGTGGCAACGACTGAAATCACCATAGAAACCCTCTCATAAACACACACACACACACACAAATCTTCCAGGAGGTGTTTTCTCAGAATCACCTCCTGTTAAAAATCAGAAGATAACGCCAAAAGCCTATTTTAAAAGGGCACTAGAGCGGTGTACTTAAAAGCACCAACCACACGAGTACAAACAGGCAAAAGGAAAGCCGTAGCGCTCGTAAGACAGACGTGAAGAACTGGATCGGGCTCGGGCTCCCAGCACACTGCGTCCTGTAAGATTCTGCTTGTCTGCGAGGCTACCCCAGTGACAGCGTTTTTTCATTCTCTCTCCTGTTTCCAGAGATAGACCTTCTGGGAAGCTGTTGGCCCTAGAATGCAGTTATTCTGGGGTTTCTGTTTGACCCCTCTGCCCTGGAGTTTTCTTCTGCTTGGAGGGGACCAGGAGATCAGCCAGCTGGGCAGAAAGGCGCTTTCCTATGTGGCCTCTTCAATCCCTCCATTGATGAGGAAGGGCCTGAGACATGTTGCAAGAAACGGAGTTTGGAGACAATCTGGTTCACGGCTGGGCACTGTCAGACAAACTCCGAGGTTCAGCTGTCTGTTACTGCCAGGTGACACCACACACCAGCAGAGCTTGACAGGTTTCCTGGGGAACTGGCAGCGACCTGGGGCCCTCAACACACACACACGAGCTGACGGCCTGGGGACTGGCAGTTCCTAGAGATGGAGTGCTTTGGGGCCATGAAGTGCTTTGGCAGACAGTGAAGAGGAACAGCACCTAGAGCCAGCTGTGGCCTTTTAGGGCAGAAACAGTACCTCTTTCTGGGCTCCACCCAGGGGCTGCCAGGCTGGGTAAGAATGAAATAAGAGGGATACTCATCTTACTCCTTGGCCTCACTCTCTGACCTCCCCACCTTGCCTTGGCTTTTACTTTGGGTTGATTGTGAACTCAAGTAAGGGGTCAGCACTTGGTAGAAGAGGAACCAGAGACTCTGAAGAACCAGATGGGGATATCCACACAACCAGCCTGCCCTTTTCCTGTGCTCCTCCTGAGCCACAGGATTTCAGTCCACTTCCCTTGAGGCAAAGCTGCATGTCCTTGCCCCTCCTGACCCCCTGGTGCCTTATGCTGCTTTCTTATTCCATCTGAGCCACTTCTGCTTCCTGCCCCATCTTCCTGTCAGGGACCTTTTATGCCCATTCCAGGGCCTTTCCCCGCCTTGTGGAATGTTCAAGCTGAAATGGAGCTTACAAGTTCTAGTCCAGTGAGTTTCGAGCCTTTTTAAGTCTCAGAATCCTTGGTAAACAAGCCTGAGAAAGGCAGACAGCTCTCGGGGAGGTGCCCAGCAGGTTATGGGCACAAGGGCGGCTTCACAGGAGAATGTGACCATCACAAGCCTAGTCTGATATCCCAGTCAAGCAGGCGCTGTCTCCTCAAAGGTCAGTATGATCACAGAAAGCAGTGAGGCTGCTTGCCCGTAACACAGTCCGTTTCAAAGCTGGATGATATTTTCAGCCAGAATGTTCTGTCAGATGCTGAGTCTACTTCCCATAAGGTTCCTCTGCTGGTTTTAGTTTGACCAGGCCCCCAGAGTTCAGATGTTGCCTATCTATCATGAACTAGAACCATCCCTTCCCTTGACTGAGCATCTGATCTAGGCCTTTTGCTCTACAGACTTTATTTCACCTAATCTTCACAACAACACTGTTCAGTTCAGTTCAGTTGCTCAGTCGTGTCCGACTCTTTGTGACCCCATGTATCACAGCACGCCAGGCCTCCCTGTCCATCACCAACTCCCGGAGTTCACTCAAACTCAAGTTCATCGAGTCAGTGATGCCATCCAGCCATCTCATCCTCTGTGGTGCCCTTCTCCTCCTGCGCCCAATCCCTCCTAGCATCAGGGTCTTTTCCAATGAGTCAACTCTTCACATGAGGTGGCCAAAGTATTGGAGTTTCAGCTTCAGCTTCAGTCCCTCCAATGAACACTCAGGACTGATCTCCTTTAGGATGGACTGGTTGGATCTCCTTGCAGTCCAAGGGACTCTCAAGAGTCTTCTCCAACACCACAGTTCAAAAGCATCAATTCTTCGGCTCTCAGCTTTCTCCACAGTCCAACTCTCACATCCATACATGACCACTGAAAAACCATAGCCTTGACTAGATGGACCTTAGTCGGCAAAGTAATGTCTCTGCTTTTCAATATGCTTTCTAGGTTGATCATAACTTTCCTTCCAAGGAGTAAGCATCTTTTAATTTCACGGCTGCAATCACCATCTGCAGTGATTTTGGAGCCCCAAAAAATAAAGTCTGACACTGTTTCCACTGTTTCCCCATCTATTTCCCATGAAGTGATGGGACCAGATGCCATGATTTTAGTTTTCTGAATGTTGAGCTTTAAGCCAACTTTTTCACTCTCCTCTTTAGTGACCAATTTTTTGAATAGTGACATGGAAGCACAAAGAGGTTTAATGGTAAAGAATCTTCCTGCAATTCAGGAGACTGGGTTTGATCTCTGGGTCAGGAAGATCCCCTGGAGAGGAAAATGGCAACCCACTCCAGTATTCTGCCTGGAGAATTCCATGGACAGAGGAGCCTGGCAGGCTACTGTCCGTTGGGTTACAAAGAATTAGCCAGATTTGAACACGGGCTGTCTGACACTGCACTGTGTATCCTCTCGGATGTGCTACTCTGGCTCTCTTAAAAGGCAGAGGACAGAACTGGACACAGATGCAGGGAGCCTGCTTTCTTCATAGCCCTGTCTCCTACCCTCCCAGGACTTCACATCTGTGGGTAAACAGTTAAACCAGCAGAGTTCTGCTTTCCCGAATCTTGAAACTTAGAGATCACAGATTAATCTCCCTGTTACTGAGAAGGGACAGGGAGTCCCAGAGGCATGGGCACTTGCCCCAGGTCCCCAAGATAGATGGAGCCAGAACCAACACCCGCCTCTCCTGCCTCATTCTTCAACCATCAGCCCCCACCCTCAGTGGGTATCCAGTGAAGGACAGGCTTTCACAGAAGCAGAAGCCCGACTCCCAGGGCTGGTAAGGTGCTGTGGTTTCATCACTCACCATTCGATGAATGTACTTAGTATGTAAGCCATGTTCATCCTCGTCCAGCTGCGACTCAGCGCCTTCCACATCCTGTTTGTATTTGGGGCTGATTGCTACGATTATCATCACTGTCTTCTGTTAATGAGAGGGAGAAAGCATGTTTATGGAAGTGTAGCGTGTGGTCCATTTGGGGAAGGCAGGCTGGAAACCGGCCAGCAAGACTGTGAGCATCTTCTGATATACTGCAGGGTGGAGGGCCGGCCCCCATCCACGGAAAGTGAAAGGCGAGGCCCCAACTCAGGCAGATTCCTGGCTCCCCACCCCCTTCCCCACTCCCCACCGCCCTGTCTCCCTCCCCAGCTCCCTTCAAACACAAGAGCCTCTCCTAAATGGACGCGGTTCTGCCCACCATCTTCCACAACCATTACTAATAAGGGTCTAATGAAACCCAGAATGACTAAGTGACTCTGCATTGTGGCAGAGAGGCTCTGCCTCCCTCCGGCAGCAGGATCTGAGCTGTCAGTTACTGCACCCTTGACTGCCCTGCTTGCCGCTGACGCTTAGCCCAGTCGGGAGGAGCAGACCCTTCAGCACAAAGCAAACATCAGGCTGCAGACAAAAGGAAAAGCCTCAAAACGCCAGCCAGCTCAGACTCCGTCCCCCACTGGCTGACGCGGACAGGCTGGCGGCAATCAATTTCTATCTTGTTAAAGCACAACGTGTCCCAGTGGCCGGTATAGATTCTGTCCGTGAAAAACAAACACAAGGCTGTGAGGGGGCGTCTGGGGTGGGGGGTGGGCGGCGTGCTGCCCTGCCTGTGAGGCTGCCCAGGAAGCCTCTTCAGGCTGATCCTGCAGAGCACTTGGTGCTGGCCTCAGATTAAATTGAATTCTGCTGCTCCCTCCCTACTCCCCGCCTTCATTTCCTCCTTTCCTATTCTGGTCAAAAAATTGTTTGCTCTGATTATTATCAACCACCTGTGTCTGGTTCGACAGTGATTTCCTGCCTGTGCATGTCCAGGAGGGTGACCCCATCCTTCCTTTCCAAGTCTTTGCACGGCTGCCAACAAAGGAAGCTTTGTTGGGACTTGGTCAGCTTTGGCCTTGGTGGGTATGCCAGTGCTTCTTTCATAAAATAACTCCACGAGCTAACTGTCTTTCTCACCAACAAACAAGCTCAGAATTTTGGAATGTACTTACATCCCTAAGGTAGCGTTCCATCCACTTAATGATATCAATGCCTCGGATTCTATCTTCAAATATGTCAATCTACAAGAAAAAAAAGATGTGGAAAGTGGCTCTTAATGAGAAGCTCTGTCTAGATGCAAAGCAAGAGAAAGCACAAAAGGCTGTATACATTTAAGACTGAAAAAGTCACTAATGCTTTTTTGCAAAGAGCCTGAAAGTCTAAAAATCAAGATGTAGTTTTCTTAAAATGTTTCTTATTTCAAGATTAGTAGGCATTTGAGTATTTAATATTTGTAATTATGTTTTAAAAATTTGAGGGACATAGTAGACCACCAAGTTGGATGTAAGCCAGCAACATATGCATTATATATATATATATACACAAAATATATGCATATATATATATATCTGTAATTTGAAGGCAAACATGATTCTGGAGGATTTTAATGGATGTGTTGTATGCAAGTACTGAGATACAATATGGTACTTTGCTTGCATTAGCCAGGTCATTATTATGGTATTATATCCAGTTCTGACCTATATATTTAAAAAGGATTGTGTGAAACTTGAAGCAAATCCAAGAAACAGTCACAGAACAATTACTGAGATAGTGGGGAAAGGTTTATGATGAAAGTTGAGAAGTAGAACTCTTGGGCCTTGAAAAGACTGGTATTAAATATCAAATTTTTGAAGGGGAGAAAAACCAGTTATTTTCCATTTTACAGAAGCCCAAACAAGACCTTTCTTGGGCTCAGGCTTGTCCTGCAGCCAGAGAGGAGTGCGTGTCTGCACAAGGTGCTCTTGATTGGAAGATGGATTATGTACAGGGATGGGTGACGCAGGGAGAGGGTCCATGAAGAGGGGTGATTTGATTCAGCCACACTACTCCCACATCCATTGTCCTCGGTGTCATGCTGCCGTTTAGGGCCAGTCACGTTCCAGCCATTCAGCAAGCTTTCCGAGCCGTTCATGATCCAGCATCACCTCTTTTCCCCACACATGTCCCATCTATTCTACTCTCCACCCTTGCGCTCCCTGCACCACAAAAGCACAGTGCAAGCCCCCCTGCTGTGTGAGTCCTCCCCACTCACTGCCTTTCTCCCTGAACTCTACCCCCTTTGACTACTGATGGTACTGGACAACGAACACATTATTATGGCATTCTTTCATTTACTGAATGTCTCATGGCTGGCTGGCTTATCTCTTGAGCCAGGTTCTAAGCTTCCTATGGAACAAGATCCTGCTCTACCCCAAACTCAGATATACACAGTATAGAATATGAACTCAGAATATGTGTTTTTAAACCGATGGAACATAAAAGATGGAATGGCTTTCCTTTTGGTTTGGATGATTCCTGCTTTAAAATGTTCAATGGCCAATGATCACATTCGGTAACCTTGAGAGAGGCTTTGCAGTTCTCTGAGACTGCATCAGTTATCCATTTCTGTTTTATGAGAGAAAAGCAATGTATGTCAGGGCTGACAAGAGACCGGCAGCGTGGCTTTCCTCTTTCCACTTGGAAGACTTTGAAAATGTTCCTGAAGTTCTCTAAGTCTTACTATTTTCATCTGTAGTATGTGGTTAATAAACCTACTTCCTAGAGTGCTTGTGAGGATTAAATGAGTTAGAGTGGGAAAGGCATATCATAATGCCAGGCATAAAGTAATTCCTCAATAAATGGTCATTATTATTATCCCAGCACCTCAGTTCTTCCTTGCTATGGAGGCAGGCATTCTGGAAGGAACAATGTGCTGGAGGTCTTCCACTGGTTTCTCCAGACATCTACTAAAATATACAGCTTCTGTCAGGCCAACTTTTCCATCCAGCTACCGTTATGAGCTGAATTGTGTCCCTCCAAATTCATTTTCAGTATATGTCTTAACCCCCTGTGTCCCAGACTGTATTTGGATATAGGGCTTTTAAAAGATGATTAAAGTAAAAGGGGTCTTGTAGGTGGGCCCTGATGCAGTATGACTGGTGTCCTTATAAGAGGAGACTATAAAGACCAGAGGAAAGACCAGGGGAAGACAGAGGGAGAAGATGGTCCTCTGCAAGGCAAGGCAGAGATTTCAGAATGAAACCAACCCTGCCGAAACCTGGATCTCATACTATGAGCCTCCACAACTGAGGAAATAAAGGACCGTTTAAGCTCCCTAATGGCGCCCCACTCCAGTACTCTTGCCTGGAAGATCCCATGGACGGAGGAGCCTGGAAGGCTGCAGTCCATGGGGTTGCTGAGGGTCGGACACGACTGAGCGACTTCCCTTTCACTTTTCACTTTCATGCATTGGAGAAGGAAATGGCAACCCACTCCAGTGTTCTTGCCTGGAGAATCCCAGGGACGGGGGAGCCTGGGGGCTGCCGTCTATGGGGTCGCACAGAGTCGGACACGACTGAAGCGACTTAGCAGCAGCAGCAGCAGCCTGTGATACTCTGTGGCAGACCCGGCAAACCAATATAGCGCCCCCTTTAGGTTGTAGGAGTCACTGTTCCCTTGCCTCTTTAGGCCTCAGGGTGGTAGACTCTCCTTGCTTTTGCTAGTCCTGGGATATTGCACTCCTCATTCTCTATGGGTTTCCTGCGACTCACCTAGAACTTTGAAAATGATCCATTTAATAAATTACCCATTAAATTGATTTTATCCACTAAGGGGATCTTAATGTATAGATACAACAGCTATCCAGGATGAGGCTCTGGGATTTTACCACAAGCTTTAAGGACTTACCTGGTGGTTTGGATGGTAAAGAGTCTACCTGTAATGCAGGAGACCTGGGTTCAATCCCTGGGTTGGGAAGATCCCCTGGAGAAGGAAATGGCAACCCACTCCAGTATTCTTGCCTGGAAAATTCCATTCCCAGAGGAGCTTGGTGGGTTATAGTCCACAGGGTCACAAAGAGTCCGACATGACTGAACAACTCACACTTTCACTTTTCACTTCATAATGATGAGAATTAGGGTTTAGGGACAAATTTAAATTGGGCCTAAGCAGCCCCTAATTGTTAAGTTCACAAAAACCTGTCCTCTTCTCCAGGGGCAATCAATATGCTTTTGTGGAAAGGACTAAAAGTAAGGTCTTTTCTACAATGTTGGCCTTATGTCCTGTGATTTGATTTTATATGACTTGCCCCAGTGTTTCTTATCCCAGAAACGAGAAATTGAATGTTGATCTCTATATATTCATATATCTATGTGGTCATAAAGTTGGGGTGTAGAGTGTATACTTGTAAAAATGTTCATATACTTCCATTTAAAAATAATTACAGACTAAAGAAATATTTGAATAAAACTCCTGTTAGAAATGCTAAATAATCCTTAAAATGGACATTTAGTTACTAAGTATTCTTTCTTTATTCTTCAACATTTGTATTCACAGATATTTCCCTTAATTTTTCACTACTCTTTAGAATCCACTGTCACTGAATACCCAGAGGAGGCCTCGGGGAAGGAAGAGAAGTGATATCAGTGTTTGAGGAAAGCCAGTCCTCCGAGTAGCCTCCTGTAGTATTCTATTTATCTTAAGGAAGACTCACATGGGTGTAAGCCGTGCTTTTCCAAGGCACTGCAGGGCACTTGAAGAGTGTGTGCTTCCTGAAATTTCTTGGCCTAAGATCACAGTGGACTGCAGGGCTGGGGTGTCTACCTTCCTGAACTAGCCTAGACCACTGAGAACCTAGCTGGGGTTGCAGAACCTGGCTCCCTGTTCAGAATTGTTGGTGCTGCAGCAGCAAAGTGTGGACTGCAGCTGTGCACAGTGGGGTGAGGGGCCCCAGGGTGCCGGGCCTCCATTGCAAACCATGCAACCCAGTGCAGAATGAAAGGATCTTGTCAAATGAGCAGGTGACCTGGTGAGCCTCTTACACCACAAAAAGCACAACCAAAGTGGGCATGATTGGTGAGGAAGGGCAAAGGTGCCAAGTGCAGTGAGAGCCTGGCTTTCCTTTAGGCTGAGCACCAGCTGCATGCATGCTGGGCGTTAATAAAGTGCTAGCTGTTCAGAGGCACTTGTTTGTTGCTGCTGTTTAGTTGCTTCTGTTGTGTCTGACTCCGTGTGACCCCATGGACTGTAGCCCACCAGGCTCCTCTGTCCATGGGATTCTCCAGGCAAGAATACTAGAGTGGGTTGTCATGCCCTACTCCAGGGGATCCTCCCAACCCAGGGACTGAACCCTGGCCTCCTGCGTTGCAGGCAAATTCTTTCTGTCTGAGCCACCAGGGAAATCCTCAGAGGCACTTGGGGTTACTCAAAAGGCATGCAGGAAAAACATGCTGGAGAGTGTGGATGGTTTGAATTCTAGAAAACAATCACCTAAATCCATAAGCATTTAGGTCATGATCACATAAATCAAATAACAGAGTTTAAGCCATCAACAACTTTTGACATGTTTCTCTTGTTTTTTTGTTTTCATTTTACTCACTTTAATTGTTTAGTCTTCTCTTTGGATAAAATACTTACCGCAGTTTGGAAGCCGTTTACCAACAAAAAGTTCACGAATTTTACCACCTCCATGGCTGTGTCCATAGAATAAGTGATAAAGACTTTCCCTAAAGAGAGATTTTTGTCAATTATTAGAAACTAGTCAAATCATTCCACTCTAAACAACACTTGCAAATCGTGTGCAGTGTCTTTCGGCCTTCTAGAAAAGTGAAGGGACTCCTCAGAATGAGGGGGTGGTCTAAGGGCTTAAGCTGCAGCAGGGTGAACTGTCCTCAAGACATAGATCTGCAGGCCCAAAGGGGCAGGGGGTCCGTCCTGGGATGTGCAGACTGCTCAGGGTGCGTCAGAGAGAGTGCTGGCAAGCTGAGACAAGCAGAGGAGGTCTTCTGAAAAACCACATGATGCATTAACAAAAAAAAATCCATCATCCAGAACCTGCGGGGCCTTAAGGTTAGGCCACCCCGGGTAGATGAGACACACTTGGCACTGTGCCCAAGAAAATACTCTCACAGCAGGCCTGGAAGCTGAGCCCTGCTAAGAGGCCACCCAGCCGTGTCCTCTTTTGATCTCATGATGTGATGCTTTCTGCTACCCTGAACTTGATGAGAGCAAGTGAGGGGAGGGAGAAAGTGGTTCTCCACCGCCTCCTTTCTCTACTTATTGGTCGGGGACTGGCCAGGAAGTTAAAGCAGACTAAAGGGCAGCTCAGAAATGTTATTAAGAACTTCAGTAGCTTGAAGCAGAGACCCTGCCTCTGGGCAGTCCAACGTCACTGACTCCCTTACTTGGCCGTGAGTCAGTCTAGAGCAGCAGAAGGCATTGTGCCCACAAGCTTAACCCAGTCAGGATGAGAACCAGCATTCTCCCAGGCTAATGTCTTGGGTAAATTATCTGGCTAGCGTGTTAATGTAGAAGATGAATAATCTCTCTCTGTTGGCATTTAGTCTGAAATCAACTGGCTACATCTCAGGAAGCTCTGGGGCAGAGGGTGGAGAAGACAGTGGGGGCGGGGTTGGAGAGAACCCACTTACTACGCTTGAAAGTGTTAGTTGCTCAGTCATGTCCAACTCTTTGCGACCCCATGCACTGTAGCACACCAGGCTCCCGTACTCATGGAATTCTCCAGGTAAGAATACTGGAGTGAGTAGCCATTCCCTCCTCCAGGGGACCTAGGCTCTTGTTTTTGAAGCACCTCTCAAATGAGAGGATGTTCATTGGTCATATTGACTCATTTAAGCAGCCAGACATATTGATAGCATTCAATATATTTTTTCTCGACACATACTATTCAACCAATTCCTCTGTAAGAATTTTAGGACTCCCTTTATAGGTTATGGTAAAATTAATATGCCCTATACACTGACATCCAGACTATATCCCAACAGTATCCACTCTCCAGAAATGCTCAAAATTTAAATGTATACGATTTTAAGATTAAAACAAAATTTTTTAAATAAAAAACAATTGTCATAGAAATCTTTCAGAGCCTTACATGACTAAAGAACATTGATTCCCTAGTTGGAATTAACAAATGCAAAGGGCTTAATCTTAGGTTTAGTTCAAAGCAGTGCCTAGATTTTTTTTTTTTTTTAGTGCCTAGATTTGGAAAGGGCTTATTAGAATTATGGCAAGCACAACAGAATATAACAGTGTCATAATGGGTGACTGTTTTCTTAAGATTTCTGGAACTTACTGTCCCGAATAACCTTCATATGAGAACATTTTGGTGATATTTCAACATTTCTGGTTCTGGCTGCAAAATGTGGAAAAAGCATCATCACCTGACACTTAGTCGAATGTTTCTTTAAATAAAAGGCTTAGTTTGCATTTGGTTGTACAGCAGTATGGAGAATGTGAGACCAGTTTTTCCAAACACGATTGCTCATTCCTACAGGAAATGACCTCGTTCTTGAAGGCTGCTGCTAATTTATGGTGAGACACTAGGTCCCTGGCCAATACCACATGGACATCCAATCAATTTATCCAGGGACAAATCCACTCAAGAGAATCATTTAGAAGAGGGAGAAAGCATGGGGGTTATTTGTTGTTGGAGTACAGTTGCAGAAAATCTAGTGGTAAGCACTTTAGGAGTATTGCAGGTAGTATCAGAATCACTACAAACACTCACACAAAATCCTGGTTAGTTTTTAAACAAAAAGCAAAAAAGGACATTTCATTTCACTGTGTAGGATGTGAGAAACATCCAAGATTATAGATGAAGAATCATCAAGTACTCTCAAAGTGTAAGACGTGACCAAGAAGAAGGAAAAAACAACATTGCAAACAACTTACGAATTCTTCTGGCAAATTGCTTGTTTTCAGAGTTCCTCTGGCTAGAGGGTGACTCGGGGGTCTAGGGACAGCAGCTGGCAATGGAGCCTGCGGATCCTGTGGCCTCAACTCGGCGGGACAATCCAAGGACCCCTCAGGAGCACCACCTCTATTAGGTACCTGGTTATACAGCTGGTCCCTGGAAAGGAATACATTCTCAGTAAATGTTCATGTTGCATAAAGGCAAACCCTAGAGGGACAGAAAGCCTTTAATGACTGTGGGTAATACTAGCGAGCTATCTTTCTTCTGCCTCCATTTCTTTTCTGAGCCAGAAGGACAAAGGTTTGGTGTTTTTTTTTGTGTTTTTTTTTTTCTGCAGAGTTTTTGTCAATAAGCAGTTCAGCCAGCTGGCATTTGTAAGGGCCTGTGCTTGGGGTCAAAGAGGGAAGCAGGATTTGATTTCTGAATTTAAGGACTGTATAATGGGAAAGATAATTCTTATGTTCAGATCAGACAAGACCACCAACAAAACAAAGTAATATAATGGGTGACATAGAAGGTTTGATGTTTAGGCATTCAGATAAAAAGACAGAACTTTAAGCTCATAATAGATAACATTTGGGCTTCCCTGGTGGCTCAGACAATAAAGAATTTTCTTGCAATGCAGGAGGTACAGGTTCACTCCTTGGGTCTGGAAGATCCCCTGGAGAAGGGAATGGCTACCCACTCCAATAATATTGCCTGGAGAATTCCATGGACGGAAGAGCCTGGTGGGCTATAGTCCATGGGGTCGCAAAGAGTCATAACTAACAACTACAACAGACAACATTTATTTATGTATTAAAAGATAGAAAAGACCATGTAGATTTAAAAGTATCTATGTTGTGGGGCCTCTTTGCTGGCCCAGTGGTTAAGACTCCTTGCTTCCGCTCTAGGAGGCGCAGATTTGATCCCTAGACCAGGAGCTAAAATTCCACATGCTGCATGGTAAAGCCAAAAAAAAAAAACTATCTATGCTGCTAATATTTCACAAATGAAAATCCATTTTGAAGACCTGCTAAAGACATTTCTACCATGTTATCATATGGCGTCTTTATTATTATTTTGGTCACCAGTATCCCTATGAACAGTCTGCTGAGAAGAACGATCAGATGCACTTGTGTGAGATTTGGAAGGTAGAAGGACATGCAGGCCATGCTTCTGCCACTTCCGTGGTTTCCCTTGCTAAGTGCTGTCATGGGGCGCTGAGGAGGCCTCCCAGTGTTCCAGTACAGCTTCACAGTGTCAAGAGAAGGGCATGGGCATCGGTATTTTGCCAGTGCAGATCTTGTACGCACGGAATGTTTCCAATAGCTGCGGTGGCAGCTTCCTGATTCTGCTTGGTGGTGGCAGCATGGCCTAGAATGGAGAGCCCCGTGGTGGCTTTCTGGCCCTCTGCCTCTCTGACCAGGCCAGAGAAAGCAGCCCCTCTGCTCCCCAGTTCTGTGATATTGCCCTGGGACCATTCCTGGAAGCCCAACCTAAAACCTCCAACCTCCAACATCATAAGCACCGAATTCCTTATATTAAATCCCTTCCGTTTACAACAGCTAGAGTAATTTCTGTTTTCGGTAACTGAATTCTAACTGCTAGGGGGACTAAAACTGTATCTATAATATTTTATTTCTTCAAAAAAATATGAAGTAAATGTGGCATTGTTAACATTTTAAAAAATCTAGGTAGCAGGAATAGGAATGTTACTTGTTATCTGTTTGCAACTGTTTTATATTATAAATTAAAAAAAAACTTTTGAATGTAATATCTATGTGTATAAGCCTAGTTTTAGTGAATTATTGCTTCTGCTTTCATATTTTTACCCAAAAGAGTAATCAAAAAATTCTGATAGTCCTATGTAACAAGATTTAAAATTATACAAAATCTCAACTATGCTATTAATATATTTCTAATTGTGGTGTTTGACGAAGTTATTTTTATTTTATATTAATATAGAAAAAAATTTCTACACAATATGCCTTCATCTATTGGGGATCCAATTCCATATTCTTTTTGCATTAAGTGCCTTTGTCCCAAAGTTACTTGCTGCTACTGCTAAGTCACTTCAGTTGTGTCTGACTCTGTGCAACCCCATAGACAGCAGCCCACCAGGCTCCCCTGTCCCTGGGATTCTCCAGGCAAGAACACTGGAGTGGGTTGCCATTTCCTTCTCCAGTGCATGAAAGTGAAAAGTGAAAGTGAAGTCGTGCAGTTGTGTCCGACTCTTAGCGACCCCATGGACTGCAGCCTACCAGGCTCCTCCATCCATGGGATTTTCCAGGCAAGAGTACTGGAGTGGGTTGCCATTGCCTTCTCCGCAAAGTTACTTGCTGCTGCTGCTGCTGCTAAGTCGCTTCAGTCGTGTCCGACTCTGTGCGACCCCATAGACAGCAGCCCACCAGGTTCCCTTGTCCCTGGGATTCTCCAGGCAAGAACAGTGGAATGGGTTGCCATTTCCTTCTCCAATGCATGAAAGTGAAAAGTGAAAGTGAAGTCACTCAGTCGTGTCCGACTCTTCGAGATCCCATGGACTGCAGCCTACCAGGCTCCTCCATCCATGGGCTTTTCCAGGCAAGAGTACTGGAGTGGGGTGCCACTGCCTTCTCCTAGTTGTTTACAACAGATGATTGCTCATTTGACAAAGCTTCCCCAGTGGCACTAGTGGTAAAGAACGCGCCTGCCAAGGCAGGAGACCTAAGAGACACGGGTTGATTCCTTGGTTGGGAAGAGCATGGTAACCCAGTCCAATATTCTTGCCTGGAGAATCCCATGGACAGAGGAGCCTGGAGGGCTATAGTCCATAGTGTCACAAAGAGTCAGACACAACTGAATCGACTTCATGCATGCATGCTCATTTGACAAAGAAATCTTAGGGCCTTGATACTATTAAAGAAAACTTTCAGATATAAACAATATCATGGAGAGTAATGACAGGGTAATCTTTCTGTATTAAGGTTCTCCTTCCAAAGATCAGTTAAGAAGAGAATTAATCTCATTACCTGAACTTACTTTTCATTATCTTAAAATGATAAATCCTTGGAGACCACAGCAGGCTTAATTGATGTTATAAAAGCAATTGCTCTGTACTATTTACAATAAATAAATCCAAAATTATTTCAAAATAAAAGTTCATTTTAAAACTTACTATTGCCTCTCCTATTCAACACTACACATAGAGATGCTTAAATTTTGTTTTCTTGGAATTTTAGATTGCTTTCTGCAAGAGTGCTGATCTGACTATAAAATCATTACTTAATTCCATTACTTAAATTCCATTCTATTTTGTTTGAAAAAAAAAAAAAGGCATCTGTCTGCAAAGAAAATCTGAGGGTTGTTGGCTTTTGAGTGAAGAGGAAAGGCACCTTATTTGCCATTGTAAATAGAGTAAGCTTTTTTTTTTCAATACACTTTTTGAGCTGATTACCTATTTCTCCATTTCTGAAAAAAATTGCTTCAATAAGAGGTTCATATCTCATTCCGTTCTCAAAATGGAATATAGATTTACTTTGAGTGATAGATAAAAGTTGTGCTTGAGCAAGAGCAAATGTTTTATCTACTCTCTTTCCAATTTTGTCATAAATTAGGAAGCTCCATTTACATGAGGTTTCCCTGTATATTTTAGATCTATAAATGAAGAGGAAAAACAAAACAAAACAAAAACTTGAGGAGTTAAAAAAGAATAATGAAGAGAAATATGATTAAAAGATTAGATAATAAAAGTCAAGATTATTTTTCTAGAAGAAATATTGGAAAGACCTAATAATGGTGTTAAACATGAGTGAATGCTTTTATTACAAAATAACAGTTGTTTTAAATTTCTATTGAGAACCAATTGAATTTAAAATTTCAAAGTAAGAAATGGACTTAAACAGATGTAGAGACTATGGATATAAAAAAAGAATTTTGTAACCTTGGAAGTCAGTCATAGTGAAAATGAAAATCTATTTCTTGATCCAAAAGGCCAAGAGATCTGGAAGTAAAAGCAGGTGTGACTTAGCATCTTAAGAGCCTTTCCTTCAAGGGTTTCATGTGTCTGGTGAACAGATTCTTATCACACAGCTTCCGTTTCCTCCTGACTGAAAAGTCTATGTGGGGTGTTCAACTGTGTGACTTGGTCACCAGCCTGCGCTGCAAAGGAATAGAGTTCTGATACATATTGATTGCATTGGCGTCATTCTTTTTCATGTTAAAACTGTCTGAAATTTGGCCCCATGAGTTGTACTTACTGATACCTGGGGAGACCTGGGGGAGAGTAGTTTCTCTGTGGAGGCCTCTCTTCTTGGTCCCAGGGGCTGGAAAAACTCAGGATGACCTTCTGCACAGGGTTCAGGCCTCTCACATGGGCTCCAGGTGGGGTCTGCCCAGGTAGAGCTGGCTGGATCACTTGCTGGTAGGCTGCTCGAGGGTAGTCATGGCCATCTGTAGGTGAAGACAGCGAAGAAAACAGGGAAGACTGACTGTCGCTCCTTTGCATGAAAGGAGAGGTAAGCTCAGTGCAAATTTTTGTCTTTATACCAACTGAGGATTCCATATATCATTTACCACCTCTGAGATGTTTGCCACATTTCTGTACTATTATTTACTTGATAGTTTTCATTAAACTGAATCATTGTCTTCATTTCCTAAACAAAAACATCTGTGAAATCATGAGTTTAATATTTTAAATTGGAAACACAGAGCTTCACATAGGCCCCTATTTAAATAAGATGCTTAAAACAATCTAAACTGAGCTGATTCCAGCCCCACAGCTGATAAGGACCAGGATTTGGAGGGCATCTTTAAGAATGGGGAGGTAGGACCACAGAGAACCCTTTGGTCTAGGATGAGCTATACCACCAGGTTTTGCTGTTACAGCCTTCCTGGGTCAGGTCACATACATTCCAAGGGGTCCAGATCACCATTATTCCTACCATAATTCCCCAAGTTTTAAAACCCAAGGCTAGGAGAAATTATCCTCATGATAGCTACAGAATCACTACTTGCTCATTTCCTTCCCTGGACATACCCCCCTGCGCCCCACCGCCCCACACCAGTCCCTCTTTGCTGCTGTTCAGTTGTTAAGTCATGTCTGACTCTTTGTGACCCCATCGACTATAGCTGCCAGGCTCCTCTGTCCTCTACTATCTCCCAGAGTTTGCTCAGATTCATGCCCATTGAGTCAGTGATGTTATCTACCAACTCATCCTCTGCCGCCCCCTTCTCCTTTCTCCTTCAGTCTTTCCCAGCATCAGGGTCTTTTCCAAAGAGTCGGCTCTTCGCATCAGGTGGCCAAAGTATTGGAACTTCAGCCTCAGTATCAGTGCTTCCAATGAATATTCAGGATTGATTTCCTTTAGGATTGACTGGTTTGATCTCCTTGCGGTCCAGTTCAGTTCAGTTCAGTTCAGTCGCTCAGTCATGTCCAATTCTTTGCGACCCCAGGAACCGCAGCATGCCAGGCCTCCCTACCAATCACCAACTCCCAGAGTTTACCCAAACTCATGTCCATTGAGTTAGTGATGCCATCTAACCATCTCATCCTCTGTTGTCTCCTTCTCCTCCTGCCTTCAATCTTTCCCAACATCAGGGTCTTTTCAAATGAGTCAGCACTTCACATCAGGTGGCCAAAATACTGGAGTTTCAGCTTTAACATCAGTCCTTACAATGAACACCCAGGACCTATTTCCCTTAGGATGGACTGGTTGGATCTCCTTGCAGTCCAAGGGACTCTCAAGAGTCTTCTCCAACACCACAGTTCAAAAGCACCAATTCTTCGGCTTTCAGCCCTCTTTATAGTCCAACTCTCACATCCATACATGACCACTGGAAAAACCATAGCCTTGACTAGACGGACCTGTGTTGGCAAAGTAATGTCTCTGCTTTTTAATATGCTGTCCAGGTTGGTCATAACTTTCCTTCGAAGGAGTAAGTGTCTTAATTTCACGACTGCAGTCACCATCTGCAGTCATTTTGGAGGGCCAAATATAAAGTCAGCCACTGTTTCCTCTGTTTCCCCATCTATTTGCCATGAAGTGAAGGGACTGGATGCCATGATCTTAGTTTTCTGAAAGTTGAGCTTTAAACCAACTTTTCCACTCTCCTCTTTCGCTTTCATCAAGAGGTTCTTTATTTCTTCTTCACTTCTGTCATAAGAGTGGTGTCATTTGCATATCTAAGGTTTTTTATATTTCTCCCAGCAATCTTAATTCCAGCTTGTGCTTCATCCAGCCCAGTGTTTGTCATGTCTGCATAGAAGGGACCCTCAAGAGTCTCCTCCAGCACCACAGACTGAAAGCATCAGTCCTTCGGCGCTCAGCTTTCTTTGTGGTCCAGCTCTCACACTGGTATGGCACTTCTGGAAAAACCATCGCTTTGACTAGATGGACCTTGTTTGGCAAAGTGATGTCTCTGCTTTTCAATGTGCTGTCTATGTTTGTCATAGCTTTCCTTCCAAGGAGCAGTGTCTTTTAATTTCATGACTATAATGACCAATTGCAATGATTTTGGAGCCCAAGGGGGGAAAATATGTCACTGCTTCCACTTTTTCCCCTTCTATTTGCCACAGTTATGGAAATGGATGCCATGATCCTTGTTTTTTGAATGTTGAGTTTCAAGTCAGCTTTTTCAATCCCTCTTAGGAAGAAGTAAATGAATGAAAACTTGGCTCATATCCCTGGGAAGTAGCCAAGCAGTTGGCAACACCTCACAACTGTCTCAGTCCTCTCTTGCTAAAGGCCATGTGCACTTGGGGCCAGGCAGTTAGAAGAGGGTAGGTCTCAGAGCAGAGCCAGTCCTCATATCAACTTATATGAATTTCTAACCTGGGAGAAAGTTAGCCCCAGCCAGGCCCAGGAGTAACAGAATCCCAAAGGATTAAAGGCAACCAGCCTGACCCGGAAAGAGAAGAGAAGTGAGGGCCAGAGGAGGGATGCAAGGAACCCAGGAAGGGTGGGAGAGGAAGGCTCTGAGGGAACTGTCCAGATCCAACAGGGCTCAAGTGTGGGAAGTCTGAGAGGCTGGATGCACGTTGGAGTGAGCTCAGCCTGTAGAAGGACTGGAGAGAGGCACATATAACCCCGCAAAAAGAGCCGTGTGGATCCCCCCACGAGCATGTCCTGGGGGTCCAAGTATTGCCACCTCTGCCCAAGTAAGAACTTGGATGACAAGCAGGCATAGCTAGTTAGGGCAAGAAGGAATCTTGATATTCAAAAGATCTTTACTGGTCTTTATTCTTCTTCTGATTACAAAAGTGATAACCCATTTGCCTGTCGTGTAGGTAGGATACTTGCAGGGAAGTAGGGTGAAACAAAACTTGCAAACGAGCTAGAAATAACAGAAAAAGCAGGTCAGCAGCATCAGGATGTGGAGGGTGAGAATGTGGTTAAGATTTTTATTGGTTTGCTAAGTAGCCAAGAACCGTCTAGAGGAATATGGCCTCAAGTACAGAAGACTAATAATATGTGTGTTCATTAGTGTGGCCACTACCAGGTCCCCACTGTGCGGGCTCAGGACACTTGACTGGTGACCCTGGAAATGTGCCCTCGCCAGTCTTTCAAGCTTGGTCAGATTCCCTGGATTTAGTCTACTGTCTGCTTTGACCCATGACACCAGGTCATGCTTCCTCTGGCAAAACTGACCACATCCCTCTGAACACAGCTTGTCTTGTGGCCCTGACCATGACCCTTGCCCTGCTCTTGCTTAGGCCTGGTCATGATATTTGGGGCTTAAGGAAGGGGAAGAGGATAAAACGATCTGCCTGGGCCTACCCCGTGGCTGACAAAGACCAGGACTTGGATGGCATCTCTAAGAATGGAGAGACAGGACCACAGAGACCCCTACGATCTAGAACAAGATAAAACCAGGTTTTGTTTTTATGGCCATCCTGGGTCAAGTCAGATAAGTTCCAAGGGGTCCACCTCCCCAGCTGGAGTCTCAGGGCCATAGGGCTGGTCTCTCTTGCTGGTCTTGCCCCCAGTTGTTGTTCAGTCACTAAGTCTTGTCTGACTCTTTGAGACCTCATGGACTATAGCCCTCCAGGCTCCTCTGTCCACGGGATTTCCCAGACAAGAATACTGCAGTGGGTTGCCGTTCCCTTCTCCAGGGGACTTCCTGACCCAGGGATTGAACCCATGTCTCCTGCATTGGCAGGCGGATTCTTTACCACTGAGCCACCAGGAAAGGCCCTTCCCAGCTAGAACAGAGCAAAAAGTGCCATTGCCATCAGGTCCCTAGGCAAGGGCTAGCCATGTTTTTAGGTGAGTCTTGTATGGATAGACCCTTTACAAAGCTAGCTATAGATACGGCCCTCCAGAGATTTCCTATTGCATTTAAAATCCACCTTGCATGAATGGGGTCCCTGCCCTTCTTGATTTTATCTCCTACTATACTCTCAAAAGTCCAGCAAGCCCTAGCTACCCTGGCTGTCTTTCTTCATCTTGAACACCAAGCTGGTCCCCACCTCTGGGAGCCTGAGTCTGCCATCTCTTCTGCTCAGAGTGTTTTGCCCTGTATCTTTACAGATCAACTTCTTGACATTCAGAGCTCAGCTCAGATATCATCTGTTCACCAGTTACTTATCCCATCTCATCACTTTACTTTCTTCCTAGCACTTTTCATGTTTGTGTAAGTAAGCATGACTCCTACTTGTCAACTTCTTGCCTGCCTTGCCTGCTAGACTCTAAACTTTGTAAAAGCACGCACTGTGTCTGTTTGCCATCACATCTCAAAGCACAGTGCCAGTACCTGTGGGATGCTCAATCTATGAATGAAGACTGAAAGTTACAAAGTCAACTTCATACATACGCACAAGCAAAGCCATATAGGATGGCACAATCTGCCTGCTAGGTCTTGGGTCTTCTAGGGAGTCTATTTCTCATCTGCTATCCATCTGGGGTATTTTTCAGTGTCTCTTTTGGAGGTAGGAAGAAGAAAGAAAAGGTAAAAAAGGAGCAACTTTGCTAGTGGCCTTCAAAGTTTTTAATGCTTGGAGCCATTCTTGCTTCCCATATTCATTAATAAATGCCTAATAAGGTTTTATTTGCTTTAAAAGGACTACCAAGCTGTAATCATAGGGTTTGTTTCTTTTCCAGAAAGTGTATGTTAGTGCTGTTAATCAAAAGCCTTTGAAGCAAGGTCATATGATTTCGAACAGATTATTTCTCGCACAACATGTTTTTGTCTCATAGCAACAAATCATATCATTAAAATACTAAGGCATGAGGACTAAGTGTTTGATTAGCTGTAACTCTTGTTTCTGAAATGGCCACCTGTGATAAAAACTTACAATGGTTTATGTGAGCAGATGAAAATGATCCACCTCAATTTAAAAATTAGGATACTGACAAAATAGTTCTCTATGCTGTCTTTTGATTGTTTAAAACAAAGAAATAGTGAATATTAGAGGGCCAAACAAAAATCAGATTTCCTTAGTGGAACTTGACTGGTTCCACTGGAATTTGGCTGGTTGTGTGAAGAAGTTGAGAAATAAAATCTACATTTTCAGGTAAATGAACATCTTTTCATTGCTCAAGTTTTGATAGTTTCCTTCTACTATTTTGACCAAGGCTTGCTAGTTTAGTTGGGTATGGTATATGTAATAATGGCTAATATTTCCTGAGTACTTGTTACATGCCAGGTACTGTTCTAAGTTCCTTATTCAGGATTACAGAGTTCAATTTTTTGTTTTCCTGAAGATGAAGTTAAACTGAGTAAAAAATCGAAATTCCATATCACAGTCCTGGCCTCCTTCATTTTCTAGCATATCATTCTCTCACTGCTCACTCTGCTGTATCTCCACTCACTTGCTTTCAGTACATTAACAATACTCAAGTCCTTGCTTCCTGGACCTTCTCATCCTTTAGATTTCAGCTCAAATGTGTCCTCCTCAAAGAGGCCTCCTCTCACCATGCTGTTAATGCTTGCTCTAACACCTGGCTATTTTCTTTATAACGTGTACTCTTTGTTATTTTGTTTGCTGATTTCTACTTATCTCCAGTAGACTATGAACTCCACGAAGACAGGGTGTTGTATTCACTACTGTACACTCAGTGCCTAGCATAGAACTGGGCAAATATTTGGATAAATTGATGAACAAATGAGCAGGTCTGTTTCTAAATCCCAGGGACCTCCTTTCTTTCCTCTGCCCTCCCATAAGACAAGTAAAGAGATGGCCTTTCAAAGGCTTGAGATCACAAAGCCTCTACTCATAATTAGGGAATCTTTTTCTAGGAGTAGGGAACAGATTTCTTTTTATTCGTTCAACAAATATTTCTGAACTTCTATGGCGAGGCATGCAATGACTAGAGATAAATAGGCTATAGTTCTCCTGAGCTGCTCAAAATAAATCAGGAGAGAAAGAGAAAATCTGTGTGTCTGTGGATGTCTGTTTTGAAACATAAACCCACACTCGTCAGTGTATGAGTAGGAGACAGGCAAGCCAGCAGCCACCTACACGGCAGACTTAAGAACCACTCCCTAAGATATCAGACTTGTGCTCTGCGCCTAGAATTCCGTCAAGAAGATGGAGACTAGAAGGTGGTGGGGGATGTGATAGACAAGTGATTTGTTAGCAGAGTAACTCCTAGATTCTGACGCAGTGTTCATCACAGAACAAAAATACAAATCTTGCACAATCATGCATGGGTGCCCAGAACTGTATGTTACTCGTCAATCTTGTGATCCTCTTGGCTTGGGTTACACACGGTCTTCATGTTACTGGGCTTTGACCACTTGGAATTTGTAAACCAAATCCTAAACAAGGTTTTCCACTTATCAGCCAAAACATTCAACATTTTTCTTCCTTATTAAGAATGATATTAAAAGAATTTATGAGGGAGAAAGTAAAATGTGATTTTCAAGCTGTCAGAAGAAACATGATGATATAACACAATCAGTTTAGCCAGGAAGACAAGATGGCCAACATAAACTGCTACAGGAACTCCCCAGCTGTAAACAGCTGTGGTTCCTGAAAGGGACTGCCTTTCTTTATCATCTCTTCCATCTGCTTTGTTTTTTCCTTACTTTTAACTGCGCATGCATTCTAGCACACAAATAATCATGTTTGGGGGTCTATATGAGCAATAGTGGGCATGTGTCCACGGGTTTATTTTATTCAGTCTCTTTGGTATAGAAAGCAAGAATTTTACAGTAAGATAAGAGCACTTTAGACTTAATAGATTCTTTTTTTTTTTTTTCCAATTTATTTGCGTCAAGGGTTTTATTTGATTGCAGAGCCATGACCTCCATTCTGGCGCCTTCAGAGAAAGGATTTTGAGGCAGTACGAGGCTGACTTCTCTGGGGGATGATGGGGAAGGAAAAAATAGACTTTTCCACTTTTTGTTTTCACCTACTTTGATAACTGTTTTTTTTACATGAAAGGAGTGACTAGTAACCATTTGTGCTTTAACTTGCAGGGACTAAGCTGTGCCATTTGCATGATGAGCATTTATTTATATTTTCACTAACAGATGAGGAAGTAATGCTCTTCTAAAGCCAAGCAGAATCATGTAGCCATGGTTTCCAACTGCAAGAGCACTGCTTAGGTGAACAGCTCTTTTAAAGTGGTTTTGTTGGCAATTAAGAGCAGTGATAGCCCTGACACGAAACTGAGCATTTGTACACCTGCTTTGAATGCTTAAAATCTGCCAGCGAGAGGGATCTAGAAGCAGAGGCTCACTCTACAGGGCTGGGCTGCAGGATCTATTTAAATAACAGCAATAATAACTAAGAGCTGCTAGTTATTGATAACTTACTACAAGCCAGCCACTTTCCTAGTGTCTTTAATACATTATCTCATTTAATCTTCATAGCAGCCTTCTTGGGAGCCATTGCTATCGGAGGCTTCAGAAATATTCTGGGTTGGCAGTGCCCTGAGGACAAAATATAAGCACTGGTTTTGCCAGGTAAAATCAGCCCAACCCTGACCCTCTTCCCTGTAATTAGAAGCCCCTGGAGGTCAGGGCCAAAGCACATGCGGGGTGATTTAGGGTGAGCCCACATTTTCTCATTTCCATTTTCTCTTTTCTTTTTAACTTTTACTTACATTATAAAAGTAGTCCCTAAAAAAAAAAAGTAATGCCTGTTTGCTATAACAAATTTAACAAAAGTATACAGAGTTAGAAGAAAAATCTCCCTGTCTCTCTTAATTCTTTATTCCCCTCCCTCTCACGATCATTGTTAATGGTTGTGGCCATCTTCCAGTCTTTTTTATGCCGTTTTTAAACATATATAGTTAAAAAAAATAGCATGTATGGGATCCACATAGCATACTTCTTAGTCTTTTTTATGTCAGAGTGTAGTAACAGGGACCTACCAGTCTATTGTATAAATCAATCACAACTTATTTACAATAATTTATATCCTTTATAGCATAACTTGATAATTATTTATAATAATTTTCCCCTTATTGATAGGCATTTTAGATTTTTTATTCTCACTCTAATGCAACAATGCTTTAATAAATGTCCTCATTCATGTATTTTTACATGCTAATTGAATGTGTCTATAGAACAGATTCTTACAAGTGAGATGCTGGACCAAATAGGACACGTTTGAAATTTTGATAGTGAAACTGCCTCCTGGAAGACTGTACTCCTGTCAAGAGTAGATGAGGGCTTCCCTGGTGGCTCAGTAAAGAATCTGCCTGCTAATGCAGAAGACACGAGTTCGATCCCAGATCTGGGACGATCCCACATGCCGCAGAGCAGCGAAGCCTGTGTGCCATGACTATTGAGCCTGTACTCTAGAATCTGGGAGCTGCAATACTGAAGCCCGAGTGCCCTAGAACCTGTGCTCCACAGCAAGGGAAGCCACTGCAGTGAGAAGCCCGTGCACAGCAACTAGAGAGTAGTGTCTGCTTACTGCAACTAGAGAAAAGCCCTAGCATAGCAACGAAGACCCAGCACAGCCAAAAATAATAGATAAAATCACAAAATATATTAAAAAAAAAAAAAAAACAAGAGTAGATGGGAATGTTCATTTCCCCATAATCCCACTAACACTAGATATTGTCCCAGGTTTTTATTTTTGTGTATCTGATTAGGAAAAATATATATTTAAAATTTTTGCATTTCTTAAATTCAGTAATGTGAAGCTTGGTTTCATACACTTATTGGCTGTTTATACACCTTCCGTGAATTAGTCCCTTCTCCTGTCCCAATATTCTCCTCTCTGCCTTTCATCGCTTGTCTTCACTCCCAGGATCCTAAGACCCCTCCTTTCCTCTCCAAGTCAATAGAAGGAAATAATACAGAGAACAAGGGGAGGCAATCTGAATAAAGAAAGCAGGTGTTAGAGATATGAGTATTCCCAGCGGGTGTGTTTGCATTTTAACAGAGCCTGCCCTGGGAGGGCAGTGCTTACCTTCAAGGACTAGATTGCTAATGATGACATTTCAGGGTTCAACAGGAAAAATATCTTCAAGTGGGAAGATCTTCCTGGGACCCTCAAATGATAATAGTCCACACTTTCTCTGTCTATCACAATGAGGCTTTCTCTTGTTAGTGGTTTAAGGCAACTGCTTGGGACTTAGTATCACAAAGCCCTTGATGAAGTATTCACACTTCCACACATTAATCTAAGGAATTAACCAGAAATGCAGATAAAAGCATAGGTACATGATGTATCGTATAATTGCTTATTGGATTAGAAATGGGAAACTAAAATATCCAACAACAGAAAATAGCTTAAAAACGACTTGATAGATCCATCTGATGAAATACTATGCAACATTTTGAAACAATGCTAGAAAATTATACTGAAGTTATTTTAATATCATATTAAATATATACATGCAAAAAAACCCCCAGTAAATATGTCAAACCCCAATAAGGAATTATATTTGGGTGATAGAAACATGAATTAGGCTTTTGGGCATATTTGAGTTTTGAAAGTGAACAAATATTATGCTCAGAAAAATTACCTTTAAATGCAGAGAGTAGAATCTTAAAAAAAAAAAAAAGTATTGTGGGATTCCTTTTTACCCTAAAAATCATTGAGGAAAAAAATGCAAATCCTGACCCTGCCAAGGTTCAGTGATTTATGCTTAAGGAACTTCACCAGCACACTCACCCTGTTCCTGAACACTCGGAGCACCAGCGGTGCTCTTGCTTCACAGTCAGCTGACCGCCCAACATCCAACACCAACACCAGAGTCCCAGTTGCAGATGTCAGGGGCTCCTTCTTCCAAAGCCCTGCTGCTGCCTCATCTCTTAGCCTCACTCTTAACACACATTCATTCTTCCCTGTTTTATTTCAGGCATCATCTAAGTTAAATTCCTTTACCTCACATTTTCTTTTTCTAAACTATGAGTTACCCTGTGCTGAATTTGCTTTAGGAAGCTTTATATTAAATGTACATGTACAAATAAATAAATTGTGATTGATTATAGGATTCGTGATTATTTCCATAATTTATTTTAAAGCTAGGCATCAGATTTGGTCAGACTCTTCAAACTGTTTTTGATATGGTATTTATTTGCTAAGAAAAATATTACATCTCCCAGCCTCTCAGCCAGTGTTTCATCTGTAAAGCCCTATTGCTATTTTCCAGCAGCCTCATGGAGACTTGACATCAAGAACTGTCATGGACCTTTTACCTCAGTCTAAGAGTTTATCACTTTCAGAGATGCTTACTGTACTGATGCATTTTATTCATTCATTGGACATAATTTGTTAGAGTCTCGTATGACATTGGTCACTGTGCTAAATGCTGGGGAATTATGGATTGAAAATACACAATTTGCTGATGTGAAAAGCTTACAGTCTGACAAGAGAAGTAAAAAAGGCCCAAAGTGGATGCCACACTGGCATTAGGTGTGCCAACAGGCAGAGCATAAGGAAACAGAGAGCTTGAAGAAGGGAGTGATCTGGGGAGGCTGTCAGAGGGACACCTGAGCTAAGTCTTAAAAGATGTATGTAGCGATGGCTGCATACACTAAATACACTACCCTTCAATGAATGAGGAAGGGCAAACTTTACAATATACACGTTAGAACTTGAGAAAACAGATAAAAGGTATAGAACTGGTTCAGATGTATATAAGAAGGGGAAAAATCCTAGGTAGACAGAAGAATGTGGACAATGCAGAAGTCTGTGAAATAGCTCAACATGTTAGGGGGCTGCCAGTCCTTGAGAGTGGCTAGACTGTAGGGTAGGTGTGGATGGTTCAACCTCCAAAGGGCTTTAAGCAACAGAAATACAGGAATGATGGGACTTTCATGTAATGCCATGAATTTGAAGTCTCAGTGACATTCTGGGCACCTTCTGATTTTTTTGACTGAAGGCCTCTTTCTCTGAAAAATCTAAGGTGGAGAACAAGTATGTAAGGAATGCCCAAGAATTGGACAACAAAATTTTCTAGAAGTCATTTGGGATGGCTCCCTGGCTCTAGGTAAGTTTCACTTCAGCTACCCTAGAGAGCAGTCTGTTTTCTTCTTAACGTTTCCTAGAGAGGCAGGTTCCAAGTGAGACGGGCTTTGGGCCAAGATAAAGCATCTTTCTAAAGCCCCTTGCAAATCCAAACACACGTGGTGGGCCCCATAGGAAGCAGAATGCCCTCCCCGCCTTCTGGCCTGCCTGTGCTGGTCTAGCGATGTGAGACACTGACACGAGATTGCCGTTTACTCAGTTACCTGAGCCACAACATCCAGAGGAGAGCAACTCACTTACATGGCACCTGGTGGTCAGGGTCTCCAGGACAGTAGTAGTGATAGTTCCACTGAGCTTGCACGGAGGGCTCGGGAGGCAGCATCTGTGCACATGCCGGGTATCTCTGAGGTTCATACTGATAGAACTCCCTGGATCTGAGAGGTCTGGGGAGGTCCTGGAGGTAACACACGGAGGTGAGCGGTAGCGGCCTTTCCAGTTGCCTGATGCCCAGGACGTCCTGCGGCTGTGAATCATACCCCGTGTCTATTGTAGGTGGGTCTGGGGCTGCTCGGCTCCTGTGGGGCCGGGGTACCATCTCCTGGCCACCACTCTGGGGGTCTGCTGAGGCATTAGGTACACTTTGGTCGGATTTGTCAGAGTCATGGCCAGTGTCAGGGGAAGTTGCTGAAAGCCAAGATCCCAGCCATTGATTACGTTTTTCTGTAATGGAAAACTGATGCTCCTGGGGGAGGGCTCCAGCCACAGACTGAGTCTCGGGCTCCCCGGCTGCACAGGAGCCTGAGGGGAAGTCTTTGCTGGAATCCAGGTGTCTCCTCCACAAGCTGTCTTCACTCTCTGCCAAGACTTTGGCGCGCAGGCAGGTGACCCTCGGGGACACAGGATGCTGGAGATTTGATAGTTGCAGGGGCGGGTGAGCCTGAGGAAAGTCTCTGGAGGAACACTGAGCAGTTGGGGATGGAGACAAGCTGTTAGGGCCGTGTTCCTTGCATCTGGAGCAGGCGGTTCTGACTCCTCTGCCAGGGAATATTCTGAGAGGGGTTTCAGCAACTGACTTGGGTATGGTTCTGATTCATCCACCTCCACAGGAATGCTTCGGTTCATTCTAGTATCTGGAAGAAGAGAAAACATGCCACAACCTCAGAAGTCAGGTCAGTTCTTGAAGTCCCCACTTCATGACCTTAAGGGACCCCATTCAAGATGTGGTTTAAATTAACAGTAGTGTGACACCAACGTGCTGGCAGAGCCCCCAGTCATGTAAAACCATTTGCTTATCCTCCAGGGAAAGGCACCAAGACTTATTAAGATCATTTTTTTCTGGAAGGCTATTCAAAGAATGTAACTGGACCATCGTGTGGCAGAAGTCATACACCAGCAAGGGGAAGACACAGATGAAAACCAATGGCCAATTTCCAAGGAAAGAGAAATGATCAGAACGTGGATTGCTTCGTGTGTGTTTGGAATCCATGATGAAAGAAATATCAGTAACAGATGTGGAATGACCTTCAAAATATACTGTTAAGTGATAAAAAAAAAGTAAGGTGCAGACCAATGTGTAAATGGTGCTGCTATTTTGTGGGAAAAAATTAGAAGAGGGGAATGTGTGAGTATGTGTGTGAGCACATGTGTGTGTGTGTGCACATCTGCTTGTACATGTATAAAATGTGTATGGAGGACACATAAGACATTGGTGCATTGGTTGCCTCTGAGAATGGGGCTAAGCTGAGGGAGAGGAGGATGAGGAAGAATTTTCACCTTCTGAGCTTTTAAACTATTGCTCTATGTGACCTATTGCCTAATTTAGAAAGAAAGAAAGAAAAAAAGAATTTTAAAGCCCGAGTTTAAAAAGTGCTGGAAAAAAGGTCATAGTGACATTTTCCAGTTACAGCTATAGGTTATTTGGAGGACTTTATTCCCTCTTGCATGATGCCTGCACGACCATCTGGCCTGTGATGTAGCAGCTCCATGGACAAGGCTCAATAAACTAGCCTTTAGCCCCAGCAGTCAGCCCATAGTCCGGGGAATATTGTTTTACCCATAGAAATAGAACTCTTAACCAACATGACAGGATGGGAAGGAAAACTGGCCTCCCCTTATGATTAGATTGGTTGAAATGATGTCCCAGAATACTTAGGTTCCAGGGGAAGGAAAGGGGCAGGTCAGGGGAAAAGATGTCTTTGAAGTGAGGATGGGGAACGAGAGCAGGGAGAGTGGGAGTGAAGGAGTCACAAGAAAAGACCCCAGCTGTCTGTTCCGTGAAGGCCTCATACATAACATTCCTCAAATGCCATACAGAGAAAAGGAGTGGTGCTGATGGTTGGATCTTTAAATTCCTCTTTCATCCATGTAGAATTTCAACCACACTCACCCACTGAGGGCTTACTGTGCCCCAAAGCATGATGCCCATCAGTTACTGCTCTAAGACAAGTTGGAAAAATAGGAATTCCTCTTCTCTTGAGCCCAGTACCCAACCCAATGGCAACATGACTGCATGCATTTTAAGCAACATGCTTTAGAAAATATTTTTATTTATTTGGCTGCCACTAGGTCTTAGCTGGGGCATGCGGGGTCTAGTTCCCTGACAAGGACCAAGGTTTGAACCTGGGCCCCCTGCACTGGGAGCCTGCCGTCTTAACCCCTGGACCACTAGGGAAGTCACATGCATTTGAAAACGCTGCCCCGCAAAGAAGTGGGATCTGTGTTTTCCCACATTTTTCTTCCTGGCCTATAAAAAGAGATGTCAGTTTGCTATGTGTGTTCAGTAGTGTCTGACTCTTTTGCAACTGTATGGACTGTAGCCCTGGATTGTGCGTGTGTGTGTGTGCGTGCACATCTGCTTGTACACATATAAAATGTGTATGGAGGACACATGGGATTTCTCAGGCAAAAATACTGGAGTGGGTTGCCATTTCCTTCTGCAAGGGATCTCCCTGGACCAGGGGTTGAACCTGAGTTTCCTGCAGTGCAGGCAGATCCTTTACCGCTTGACCCATCAGGAAAGCCCCAGTTTTCCTTGCACTCCTGCCAAATGAATGTCCGCTAACACTTCTCTGACCCTCACTTGGTATCAGACTTACCCATCTGCTCCAAACAACCTCTGTACCATTTTCTCGCAAGAGAAAATTCCCTCCGGCTCCAAGTCCTCGCCAGCCTTCCCTCCCTCCTTGCCGTGGGCTTTCTAGGTTGCTGTCTAGTCTGGGTGTGCTTCCTGCCCCACGGCTCTGCAGAGAAGAGACCTCATCACCGAAACTGATTAGACCCTGGAAAAACACACACCTTTCAACTGATATCAGGTGATTAGACCTACCCAAAACACACATATTTCAACTACTGAGCATTTAAAAATGTTCACCATTGTTTTCCTTTCTTTCTTACTGTTTTTCTACAGCTCTGAAATTGGATATGCCATACAACATGCTCTTCAGCTGGTCAGGAAGCAAAAGTATTTTCCAAAGGACTGGCTGCATGTTACATAATCTTCAGCAAGCATCTGTGGGCCCACAGCTGAATGACGGGGGTTGGGGAGGGGGACGGAGGGAGGGTGGAGAAGCTGCCAGAGAACCAGCTAGCAAAAGAACTAAATGCTGTTGGCTATTTCTTGGTATGCGATTCATTTTTATTTTCTACCCTTCAGATACAATTGTTATATTCTCCCTGGGTTTCAAATGTGAATGCCTTAGAAGTGCTTCCCTAAAACTTATAAAATTAAATTCAAAAGTTGCAAATTCTCTTCCAGCTGAGGAGATTTCAAGGACTTGGAGGAAGCTAATAAAAAGGGTGACAAGTGTGGTCGTCTCTGGAGTGTGGTCACATAACTGGAATTCTGAGGTTGTGTCCTAGGGAGAGGAATTTTAGATTTGAAACTGGTCTGAAAAGGAACACGTGGTTCCTTGGATGATAGTGAATAAACCTGGCATGGCAATGAACAGCCTTTCAGGAAAACTATTAGTAATAGTAATTTTTAACAAACACAGTGAACACTGATGTTTTAAATTTGCCACAAACATTCAAACAGCAAATGACTACTGATCCCTGTTGTGTGCTGACACTGTGCTGTGAACCCCCTCTTCTGAAGCATAAGCTCAGTTAAAGTTCTTTTACAGTCGATACCTACAAGTGACACATAACTCAAGAGGTCCAAGAGGGTATCAAGTAAAAAGTAAACAAAATTATTTCTGGAGACATAAAACATTATTCCTACCTTCAAGTGGTTTGTAATCTAGCCAAAGGTAAATGACTAGTACAGGAAATCAAACTACTACAAATCAAGGGCCTTTGCACTTGTCATTTCTTCTTCTTCAAACACTCTTCCCCTACATATCTGCATGGCTTTCTTTCTTTCTTTTTTAAGTCTTTACTCAGCTCTCACCTTCTCCGTGAGGGCTCCTTGGTCACCCTCTAAAATTTTTACATGCTCCTCTCACTCCATCTCCCTTTCCTGCTTTAGCCTTCTCTCAGCAGTTGTCACCATTGTATATCCTATAAAAGAGACCTTATCAATTCTAATACCGACTACAATATTCCTTGTGTGTTGTCTCTCCTCTCCCCCCAGGATGTAAGCTTCATGAGGGTGTGATTTTCGACTCTTCTGTTCACAGCTGTATTCCCAGCATCTAGAATTATACCTGGTACCTAGCAGGCACTCAATAACTATTTGTTGAGTGAATGAAGGACCAATGCCTGTTTTAGAGAGGAGACAGATCCATGTAGCTGGAAGGATCCCTGACTGTGAGGAAGTCAGGTCCATGAAGGGTGACGGGGAGGATTTGGTGGGCCAAGTCCTGAGTTCTTGAAATTAGACCACATGGGTACCCTTTCCTCTTCCTCTCAAATATGTATTAAGCTCCACTAAGTGTCAGGCCCTGAGGCCAGGCCTGAAGAGGTCCTATCCATGATGGGGCTGACCTGAACCCTGGCTGGCAGAGTAACAGTAAGCCTGCCCCGCAGCATGATGGGGTATCTGCTCTCTCTGCTCAGACACGGAGTACCTGGCCTCCTCCTATGTCCTCAGCAGCGGGTGGGGCAGGCCTGCGGTCCCCATAAGGGCCCCTCCGGCCCTAGACCCACCCAGAACTGACAGAACAACCCTGCCACCCTCCTGAGGGGGTCACAGAGAATAAAATGCCACATCAGAGGGCCATGGGCAGATCAGTGGGTTAGGTCAGAAGTAGCAGTTTTATTTTTTGGTCTTTAATGTCAATATTGTAATAAAAAAGATAACTATACATTAAAAAAAAATTAACTCAGTATCCCACCTCTCCTAACCATTTCCATTTCCCCTGTTTTATTCCAGACCTCTTCTATATGCTATCCAGGTGGTTGTAACCCTGGCACAGCCTGTGTTCCCATCTTCCTCAGAGGGTGCAAATTGGCTTTAAGCAAAAAATCCCTGCATTGTAGCCATGATCTAGAGAAGTCTGTGACCCCAAGGGGGACAGAAGACCTCCCAGTTAGTGCTCTGGCAGTCTCAGCTCATCAGCACAACACTGAGCTCAGAAAGTCGGGAGTGGCTGAGGCTGCTGGGAATGTAGCCAACAGACAAGTCTAGCTCATGGCTTCAGATCGCTGGAGAAAGGGAGAGGCTGGCCAGCCATGGACCTCAGAAGAGTTTCTGACTCAGAAGCGCTTTCTGAGGCTCACAATTCAGATGCCCAGGCCCCAGCCCTTGAGATTCTGAGATAAGGCCAGGGTGCCCTTTTGTTTCTAAGTCCCATAGGTTGGAGAAGGAAATGGCAACCCACTCCAGTATTCTTGCCTGGAGAATCCCATGGACAGAGGAGCCTGGAGGGCTGCAGTCCATGGGGTCAGACAGGACTGAGCGACTAAACCACCACTACCAAGTCCCACAGGTAAATAGGTCCCCTCATATTTTACTAAGGGAAGTGTCATCTGTATGATTTGGCCATGACTATCGGGATTTTTAAATCAAATGTCCTTGGACCTAGTAATTTCATTTCCAAGAATTTCCTCTATAGGGAGATACACTTATTTTGTAAAAACAAAGAGGCTCTGAAGATAGGCAATGCAGCAAGGTTTGTAACAGCAAAGACTGCAACCGACTCACCCATCCAAAAAGCTTCTGCTTTTTAAAACTGTGTTTTGGCCTTGCAGTGAATACTCCGCAACTTTTTGAAAAGACTGAGGAAGTGCTGTGTGAACTGATTTGGAACTATCTCCAAAATTTATCGTGAAGTTAAAAAAGGAAGGAGCAGAACAGTGTGTAGAGTATATGTTACCCTTTGTCCAATCTAAGTCTGTCTGTGCCCACGCTGGGTGGTCAAAAAGCTGGAACAGAGGGTGCCTCCAGGAAGGGAATTGGGTGACTGGGAGTGGAGGCGGGCGGGAGACTTGCTTTTCAGAGCATTTTTTTACCTTTTAAGTTTTGTACCAAGTGCCTGTATATCTACTTACAAGATAAAAAAAGGAAAAGGAAACGCCCCACCAGTGATTCTGATGTCCACAAAGATTAAGAGTCAATGAGAGAGAAGCACTGCTGAGACCACCCAGGGGAGAGTAAACTGTTCCTTAAAATACAAGAGACCATTCAGCAGAGGGTGAAGACATTTGTCCGCAGTGGGGATGGGTGGGCTTGGAGTAGCACGAGCTAGGAACGGAAGACTAGCCCCAGGTCCACGTGTGTGCATGCTAAGTCGCTTCAGTCGTGTCACTGTAGCCCATCAGGCTCCTCTGTCCATGGGGTTCTCCAGGCAAGAATACTGGAGTGGGCTGCCATGCCCTCCTCCAGGGGATCTTCCCATTCCAGGCATCGAACCCAGGTCTCTTATGTCTACCTGCATTGGCAGGTGGGTTCTTTCCACTCGTGCCACCTGGAAAGCCGCTCCCTGCCGCCAGGTGCATACAACCAGGTGAACCAGTGATGCACGTGGGTCTGGTTCTTAATCTGATTGACTCAAGAGACAGCAGTTTTCCTTCTCTGGAATCTCACTGCCCTTTGGACTGTGAGCTGTGGTTCTAGCCCTTAGATTCTGACCAGCATCTTTCTTCAAATTTGTCAGTTTTTCTGTCCCAGTCTCTCTGGCTTCCTCTCTGCATTCTCTCCTTCCTGAGTAGCCTGGTTTGCAGATAATTATCAAGATATCAGCAGCTTGACGTCCCCTGTGGCAATGCTCCCTGGTGTCCCATTCACAGAATTTCCCATTCATTCTGTCTGTCTGTCTCTCTCTCTTGCTATCTCTCTCTCTCTCTCTCTCTCTCTCTCTCGTTGCCTCTAAGTCTTTGCTCATGTCTGTTCCCAGCAAACTTTCTTTCCTCCAGCACATTCTGCCTCCAATTATCAATCTGTCTGATCTCATAGTCCCATCTTTCTCATCTCATAGTTCATCCAAAACTTCTTTTCCTCCCATCATGTCTGCCTGTCTTTCTGCAGGTCTGTTAGATTAGATCCTAATCTTGCTGTGCATAGGACACAAGTCTCTTTCAGCACACACTTTCAGAACTGATGTCCACGTTCACAGTTAACTATGGCTTCTGCCATCCAGACAGGCTTATCCTGAATCAATACATATTTCTATGATGTGGAAAATACGCAGGACTTAGATGTACAGGATCTAGAGTCAAGTTCCCTATGATTGGATTCTTTCTTTGCTAGTGGCATGATTTAAGCTGAAACTCCAATACTTTGGCCACCTGATGCGAAGAGCTGACTCATTTGAAAAGACCCTGATGCTGGGAAAGATTGAGGGCAGGAAGAGAAGGGGATGACAGAGGATGAGATGGTTGGATGGCATCATCGACTCAATGGACATGAGTTTGGGTGAACTCCAGGAATTAGTGATGGACAGGGAGGCCTGGCGTGCTGCAGTTCATAGGGTCGCAAGAGTCGGACACGACTGAGCGACTGAACTAAACTGAAGTGGCATGATTAGATGTGTGACCTTGAGAAAAATTATTGAACTTCTCTGGGCCTCATTTTTCTCATCTGTAAAGTGTGTGGAGGGGAGATAACAGCATTTGCCCCACAGGAGGGTATTGCGAGGATAAAAGAAGAAGGTGTAAATCAAGTGCTGACTGTAGAGTCTGGCCCACATCAAGCTCTCCAAAAACAAAGCTTATTTTGTTATTATTTTTACAACAAATAGTTGGCTTTGGAACTGTTTTTCTAGACCATGTTGCTTGTTTTATACTTGGAGGCTAAAACTATTACATAAACCTGGCGTGCTGCAGTCATGGCGTTGCAAAGAGATGCGACTTAGTGACCGAACAACAACAAAGTGTATGGAGTCTGTATCTTTTTAACCAACATGTGTATTTTCGGCAGATTCAGTATACATCATCTCATCTGGTCCTGAAACAGCTGGGTCAGAGGAGGGATATGTGGTATCACTACCATTCCTACTATAGAAAGCCTTAGGCACGGCGTTTTCAAAGTCACAGCCAGTTCCAGCCTATAGATCTCCAAACTCTTTCCGTTAAACCACATAGATCAGACACTGGCAAACCTTTTCTGTAAAGAACCAGACAGTAAATAGTTGATACCCCGTGGACTACAAACTGTCTTTGTCTCATACTCTGCTTTTTAGTTAGCACATTTGTACACAACTCTTTAAAAATATAAATTCTTAGCAATAGGCAGGTATAGAAATAGAATGGGCCACCTTCAACTCAAGGGTTGTAGTTTATCAACCTCTGATACACATTTTACTGATAAATCAATATAAACTTAATGAAATGGATATACTTAAGAAAGCTGACCCTTTCTAACAATGATTGTTAATATCTGCCAAATGTTTACTAAGGTCAAATATTGTTCCAGGTGTCTTGGATGTATTACCTTATCCTCACAGACACCTATTTGTAGGCACTGCGTCAGCCCTATTTTAGGAATGGGGAAACCGAACACAGGGAGGTTAAGTAACGTTCTCAAGGCCACAGAGCTAGTAAAGAATAGAGCCAGGGTTCAAATCCAGGCAGTTCAGCACCAGAGCCTGTGCTCTGAATCCTCCTGATTCTTGGTTGGAAGCATGGACTTGCACAGCTTTTAGGCAGCAGAGGAAGGGGATGGCAGGAGCTGAGTAAACCTTAGAAGCTTCTGGAATAAAAAGTTTCAGAACCATTCACCTTGAAGCTAAGGAGGCGTGGATACCTGCCACCTGTGTTTTATGAAGAATGGCCAGGCTGGAAACCTGTGATGGTTTCCTTCATGCCACTACAATAGAGGATATGGGTGAGACTGCCGAGGCATCTTGATTTGAGAAAAGCACTTGATTGGATCTCATTAAATTTTAATCATAAACTGAATTCAAAATAAATTGAAAACTTGTTGACAGAGCACAAACAAAAGGTGATGATAAATGGCGATGCATCTAGAGAGGGGATATTTTCCAGGGGATGCCTCTGAGGCAAGGACGGATGGGATTTAATGAAGGTGTTATGTCCCTGGAAGAAGACAAATAGCAGAGCAAGAAGCAGAGGAAGGGCAGGAGTGAGCAGCCTGAGTAATTAATAACCCACATTACTAGCTCCTAAATGATCAAGTCTTGCTGTTACCAACTGCTTGGATTTTTTTTTTTAAGCATTCTTTGGGTCAACCATAGGGTTGAAAGGCCCTAGAGACACATAGCATGAATATTTTGGGGGGATATATTAATACCTATATAAATTTACAGCTAGGAAGAGCCTCAGATCCAATTTGGATCAGATCTTTGCAATCACAGATTCTCAAGGTCTTACTTCATTCTCCAGGGAGTAATTTTTTTTTTTATAAGTGTCTGAAAGTTCTGGATTAAAAAAACAGCAACAAAACTTTAAACTCATTAACATTCTTCATTTACTACCCAAACGCATGCAAACTTTCCCAATGTCAGTTGGCTTAGTGGAAGTTGGTTTTGAGTGAACTGTGTGGCTCAGGTTCAAATTCCAGTGAGTAAATATTTCCAAGTTTACTTGCAGAATTTCCCAGACAGAGAAGTTCTTCCACTTGGTTTGCCAGAGGACTGGAAGCAGTGGTGAGCCTGGAGATGAGGGAACGTTTACTGGCCCTTGTTCGTGTCCTGCACAGTACAGCTCCAGCAGGCTGAAGGCAGTGCAGCGTGACACGATCTGATTACAAGCTCGCTCTGGAACTCCTCTGAGCTGCGCAACTGGCTGACGAGGCTAATGGAATGGACTGACTCCACCGTGCTGGAAGCTGGTAAAAACCATTGAGAGAACAACCCAAACCAGTCCATGGGTTCTTTTGTTTGTTTGATTCAGATAAGGTTTCTCGAAACACACATTTGTGATTCTTAATTCAGTCCAGACCCCAGAGTGAAGGAGAAGAAGGTGCAGGAAGGAAAAAATCTGGAGAGGGAGAAGAAGGGATGGAAAAGAGGAAAGGAAAATGGAAGAGAAGCCAGAAGAGTGGGAAACTTTGAAGGAAAAGCTAAAAAAATGTGTCCTGTCTTGGTGGAGGACAGAGGCTCACTTAAATTGTGTTTTTGACGCGTTGCTGGGTAAGACAAGGGGCAGCTGGAAGGAGAGGGAGAAAATGAGTGCAGGTAAAAGGCAAGAGTGTTGGCGGGGAGCTGCTGAGCCCGGAAGAGTCTGGGCGATGGGAGGGAGACCTGGGAACCCCGCCTGGGAGAGGAAGAAGGAAAAACACTGGAACCGTTAGTGGAGGAAACAGGGAGGTGGGAAAAGCCAAGTTCCCATCATCACTGAAGGAGCTGCCCAGACCTCAGCCAGCCTGGGTCTTCAGGGTGAAGGAAGGGCGTCATGCGGGCTGGGACTCCTGTCGGTCCCAAGCGACTTGATCTCAGCTGCCTTGTCAGGAAATCACTCCAGACTGGCGCAGCTTCGCAGGTCACGAGGGGGATGAAAGCTCCCCTTCCTCCTACAGCCAGTTTACAGCTTCAAGTCTCCAGGAAGTTCTGTGTGTATACGCACATACACACACACATGCACACAAACACACTTGCATACACACACGCACAGAGGCACAGAGCGAGCTTAGCTCTCAGGCATCAGCGCACATGTGGGTGAGTAGGAGGCCTGCTGGGCAAGAGACGCAAAGAATGTCGAATGTCTGAGGGAGAAGGACAGCCTGGGCTTCATGAACTAAAAATACCTTGGTGACAATGCACCAGAAGAAACAGAAGGGGCCCGGGGAGAGCTGCTTGACTCTAATCCTCAGATGCTTTCTCACGGAAGGACTGCAGGGTTGTTTTGATAAGGAAATATGATCAAACATTAGGGGTCTTTCATTGGATCTGAAAGGAATTTAAAGTTTAATATGCCTCATCTGTGTACTCTTTTTTTCCCATGCAGCAGTTGCCTGCAATTCATATGTGTTTTGAAAGGCGAATCGAAAGTTGTCTGTCGTGGAAAAATGATTCGAATTCAGGATATTTCCAAGATTTCAACTCTTCAAACCATAGATTTAATTTAGGCAAACTACCCTCATAGCTGATCTTTCTGAGTGCTTGCAACTATGATTCTGAATTTCTGCAGTTATGACTGCCTTCTTATTTTCAGAGCATTTGAAAGTCACTAGCTCCTTAATTTTGAGACGCAGGCTTAAATATTTTCCATCTTTGAACTCTCCCAAAGTGAGTATCCCTGAGTTAACAGTCTTCTCCCCAACACGCCCAGACTTCACGCTTAGTCAGCTCACCCCAAGCACCAAGCAAAGCAGGGCCTGCTCCATCACAAATGACACAAGATGAAGAATGTCTGTGGATGGTCTTTCTGGGTCAAAGCTTGGCTGGCAGCAAACTACAGTTGGCTTGATTTCAGATAATGGTGCATGTTATTTGAAAATAAAAACCAGTAACGCATCACAGGTGAAACATCTTGAAATTCCTGTCCTCTCATCCCAGGATGAGAGAGAGAGCCATCTGAAAGCATGATGAGGACCATAGCAGGACCTTCATATTCCACAGAAATAGCTGAGTAATACCAAAAGCCCTGAGTCAGCCGATCCCACTCAACTAGGGCCTGTGTGAACTGTGTGGAGGGAGAGAATTAGCTCAAAAGAAACAATGATTTAAAAAAAAAAAACAGTAGTGGTTTGGAAAAGGTTAAGAATTCAGGGTGTTTACCATCTAATAATGTGTCCGATCCTAGTCATCACCCTTACATGGTATCAGGATGTGCCTCACAGCTTCCTTTCACCTCCCATCAAAGGCCCCACACAAAGCGACTGGTCTAGCCAAGGAGTCATTTCCAGCTCCAGCTAAGTTAGTAACACAGCCTTCTGGAGCCAGGCCTGTGTGCCAGCTTCTGGCGCTGCCTGGACTCTGTGGGCAAGTGCATAGGCCATTTCTTCCTGGGTAACCCAAATGGGACATAAACTAATTCAAGAAACCCCCCCGTGTTCTCCAATTTAACTAGAGTCAAAAATAATACCTAAATTCCAGGCAGCTCTCCCACAGAGCCTTGCGGCTGCCCAGTACACTCCTCTACCCGCCCCCAGCCTTTCACCCAGACTAAGGCATCACCTTTTATAGATGAGTGAAATGAATCAGAGCAGTTTATGTGGAAGAAACCTGAGCGCCCCCGAGGTGTCTGATAGTATTCTGAGTGCTAGAGGGTAAAGGATTAAGCCCTTTTCCTCCAGGGACTATCTAGTAGGATGGGTGAGATTAATATATTTGAGTCATCAGTAAACAAAACACATATCTTCTAAGACCGCCCACTATGGCTACCCCTCTGGGATTTTCATCACTGTCGCCTTATTTTCTTAGAAGTGAATTTCAACATAATCTTAGCTCACCACCCCCATCCACATTTTATGGATGAAGAAATCCAGGCCCGAGTAAAAAAAAAAAAAAAAGGCAAATTGCCTAAGTCACAGAGTTGCAGTGGCAACCCACTCCAGTGTTCTTGCCTGGAGAATCCCAGGGACGGGGGAGCCTGGTGGGCTGCCGCCTATGGGGTCGCACAGAAACGACTGAAACGACTTAGCAGCAGCAGCATCAAGTCAGCAAGCAGAGAAGGGAGAATCTGAAACCAAGTTTCAGGTCCTCTGTTTTTATTATTTATTTTCCTGTTCATTTAAAAATATCCCCCTATACCAAGAGACCATCTTGAACTTGACAGTCACATGAAGCTTGATAAGCTTCTAAGATCAAATAATAGCACTTCTCTCCTTGTTTTCTCCTAAAGGCTCAGGCTGGCTGTCTGTGCCAGCAAATGCCTGGGTGGTGTGGGATGGTGGAGGGCTGGGGCAGAGGGGCTGGCAGAGCCACAGCCAGCACGGAACAGGGCTGGACTTCCTGGCTCAAGAACAGGGTGTTGGTATTTTCCCCCGAGTGAAAGAGGGATCAATAAAACTCGGGAATTCTCCTTCCACCTCTGCCACTGATGCATCGCGGGGCTGGAAGCCAAACTCTTCATTTTTGACTTCCCGGCTCCCTCCCTGGAGAAGGGGGGTGAGGGAGGGGGAGGGGGGACGTCTTCTTCATCAAAACTCGTGGGGACACTAAGTCCTCAGACACAGGGGTGTGCGAGGGGGTGTGTATGTCTATTCCTCAAAGAGTTAATCTTCGCTCTCCCGTCTGAAATACTAAACCACTGGCCCTGTCTCACAGCCGACACGTAGCTGTCTTGTTCTAACCCGGAGCCATCTCTCTGTACCCGAACCAACAAATGAAAGGTGGGAGGAGGCAGGCGGAGGAGGAAAGCCAGCCGGCACTTTCGGTAAAGGAGAAAACAGTGTTTTGGAAAATGGATCAGAAGTTAAGAAGTAAGGTCAGTCAGGTGACAGCTGAGCCACTTACCTGAGAGCCGCCAAGGACAGACAGACCGGCCACGGGTGGTCACGCTCTCTCCTTCTCGGGGCCACTCTACCTTGGGTCGCTCCGGGCCTCCCTGCACCCTCTCCCGGCCCAGGTAAGCCGTGGAACAGGCTCCGAAGCAGGAAGTGGAAGCTGTATGCAAATTTCTACCGAGGCTAGGAAGCCTCTGCTCGAAAATCTCCCTGTGGGCAGTGAATCAACAGCCGCTGAGAAGTCACTTTACTTCTTAAAACAGAAACCTTCATTCACTAGAAAAGGCCACTAGCCAATTAGGCTGCATTTTTTTTTTCCCATCACCCAGCTAAGTAACTGCTGAGGAATGTTCCCTGAATCTCAGGGTTGTCGAAGCACCCAGGCCTGAGACGGTGCCCAGGGAGGGTTGGTAAGATGGGTTATTCATTAGCAGCTCCAGAGCAGGAAACGGGTGGGGCAGATCGTGGGGAGGAGAATGGAGCAAAACTTCTTACTGTCTCTAACTGCATTTTCTGCTCTTAATCACAAAGGGAGGACTCACTGCCCATCCCCCCCCCAACCACCCCAACACACACATTCCTTACCCCATCCACAGGCATGAAAAAGTGACTATTTTTAAGAAAAAAAAAACACACACACACAGAGTCTTCCTCTGGCTGCATTTTCCATGTCCTCAAGTTTATTTCTTCATCTTTCCTTCTCCTTGTTTAACTGGTGCCTACAGAATTTGTTGCTGAAGGAGACGCTAGAAACAGGCTGACCAGGACAGCAGACTGTAATGGGAGCTGTGGTGGCCAGGGTGTGAACTCAGTTACCCACTGGCCAGCTGGGTGTGGGCAGGTGGACTGTGCCTGCCCGTTGAGTCCTGAGGGTCAGCCCATTACCCTGGTCATCTCATTTTTGCCAATAGATATGACAGATAAGTACATGTATATGTATCTATATATGTTTATTCACTGTTGTTTCTAACACTTATCACTGTGCCCAGAACATAGTAGGCAAGCACAACATATCTGCCAAATGACCAAAAAAATGACAGAGATGTCTGGAAGAATGCATATCAAACTATTAAGTAGTGATCACCTCCAGGAAAGAGGGTTGAGGGAATGGGTGAGAATGGAAGGCTTTTATCCTATTCATTGCATAAAATATGTATACTATACATATATTGGGGGCTTCCCTCGTGGCTCAGTGGTAAAAGAGTGGTTAAAAAAAAAAAACAGTGGTAAAAAAGCTGAGATGAAGGAGACACTAGAGTTGCAGTTTCTATCCCTGGGTGGGGAAGAGCCTCTGGAAGAGGAAACAGCAACCCACTCCAGCATTCTTGCCTGGAAAATTCCATGGAGGAGCCTGGTGGGCTACAGTCCATGGGGTCGCAAAGAGTTGGACATGACCGGGTATGCAAACATCCACATGTCTATATTGGATTCCTTTCCCCACAAGTGTGTGGTACTTCGTTCATTAAAAAAAAAAAAAAAAAGATTTAAAATTTGCACTTATTACCTTGGCCTTGGGTTTTCTGCCTCAAAATTATTATTATTATAGGCTTTTTTAGTTTAGGGGAAAATAGTGCTTTTTGTATGGAGCTGTTGGTACCAGGATACTTTGAAAAAGCTATCACTATTAGGAGATGATAATAGAAAAGAGTGACGAAAGGAGAAAAAAAAGAGGGAGAGCAAAGAAAGGGTGGCGTGAAAACAGTTTTCATTTCTTTTAGATGCCTTTAAATGGATTGGGAAAAGCCCAGAAGACGCTCCTGTCAACTACTGCCTTTGGAATACAGCCCATCAGGAAGAATAAGAGGAATCTTTTTTTCTAGTTCTCCCACCAACCGTTTCCCCAGATGTGAGCCTAAGGGCCCTGCGGGGAGATACCAAGCACTGCAGTGCTGCTCATAATTGCTGGTAGCTGGGCCTTCCTCTGGCTCAGTTTATCCTAAGCAGAACAGCAGCACTTGAGGAAGGAGTTAATGGTTCCTACTTAGGAGCCCTTACTGAGACCCCTCTGAAAAGCAGCCTGAGGGTGTAAACTGTTTAGAGAGGAGGTCCTGAACACTAGAAACTTCTGTCTGAATATGCCTGTGGCAGTTAGTCAAACATGGATGACAGGGGAAATGTCAGGGAGCGCCTGGGAAATGAACACCTCCAGCCCCAAAGGAGACCCTGCTGGTATTCTCGGGATGATACAAACAGCCCTTTGGCTGCCCCCACAGAAGAGGAACTCTTCACCCAGGAACTACCATACATACTACCATCCTACAAAAAGTCTTGGAGATGAGTTTATTCCTGTCATTCCCACTTTACCTTTAAGGAATCTGGAGCTCGAGACAGAGAGTCACTTCTAAGGTCACACAGTTTGTCTGTGGAGAAGAATTCCAGAACTGTCTCACTTCCAATAGGTGGATATTACCTCCCCTTCCTTGGTTGCCCTGCTGAAGTCTGCCCTTCCTATGTGTTTGGGTGGAGCACACAGAACTTGCTTTCTTTGCACAACTCTTGACAATTTAAGAGAGGGGGATAAAGGTGTAAATAATAAAAGGATGGATCTGAGACTGTGCCAGTTACCATGGTGCTGAATTTATGCGATGCTGGCTGCTGATACACAGTAGGCAGAGTACTCAGGAGGCAGACCAGCCTTCTTGTTCTGGTCCAGGAGGCAGGATAGCTGTTTGCCAGGCTCTAGAGTCGCTCTGTTGCTGCTGCTGCTGCTGCTAAGTCACGTCAGTCGTGTCCGACTCTGTGCGACCCCAAAGAGGGCAGCCCACCAGGCTCCCCCGTTCCTGGGGTTCTCCAGGCAAGAACACTGGAGTGGGTTGCCATTTCCTTCTCCAATGCAGGAAAGTGAAAAGTGAAAGTGAAGTCGCTCAGTCGTGTCCGACCCTCAGCGACCCCATGGACTGCAGCCTTCCAGGCCACTTTGTCCATGGGATTTTCCAGGCAAGAGTACTGGAGTGGGATGCCATAGAGTCGCTCTGTATTCTTGTATAATTAGATAAAGGCCAGCTCTTCTCACCTTTGTAAGCAAAACCATTTGGACCTAATGCTCTGGACTCACTATACTCTGGTTTTAACCCACGAAAAGAGAGGCAAAGATGAAAAGATTCATCCCTTGGACAAACCTTTTCCATTTTTAAATGCTATGATTCTAAGTGCTGAAAAGGCAGAGTGAAACTCTGACGCACTATGAGGAAGAGAAGAAAACTCCTGTCCTTCATTCTCAGAGGATGGTCCTCACTCACAGAGTCCCCAGCACCGGTGACTCTGCCCACAACTCGGTTCCAGGACTGAGGCAAGAAGAGAAGAGACATCCTAGCTCCCAGCGCCTGGTCCTGCCTGCCCTTCTGGCTTACTCCAGTCCCACAATCTTTAGTGAGTACTTGCCTCATTCTGGACATGTGCTGAGTGCTAGGCACGCAAGCTGAAAGATTCTCAGGTTCTTGTGTCTCTTTCAGAAGCAAAGAACTATGGAAACCCAGGGAGTTCCAAACAAACTAGCCACCAGACATGGCTGTAGAGTCACTGGTTACTTCTCCTCCCCTGCTTCTAGTTCAGAGGGGCTGCCAGAGGCAGGCAGAAGCCAGAACTCCTCACTGCCTTCCTCCCCGACCCCCACTGAGCCCCGGGCCCTGCCCCACCAGTCCAGGGGGCGCTTCTTTTCAGAGAGTTGCCCTCTACAACCGTTTCAGATTCTGTCAGCTGATTCAGTCAGAACCTCACAAATCTAGCCTAGAGGTCCTGTTAGTAACACAGACTCTCATGAGGAAAGGATTCTCTCTCACTCCTTTTCTTTTTAAGAGATTCCTTGAGGACTTCCCTGGTGGTCCAGTGGTTAAGACTCTGTGCTTCCAGTGCAGGGTATGATGGTTGGATCCCTGGTCAGGGAACTAAGATCCCGCATGCTGTGTGGCAAAAAAAAAAAAAAAAAAAAAAAAACTTCCTTGAGCCCTGTATAGATTTGTTCATCTCCTTCTCCTATGAAGGGTATAAGATTTTTTCAGCCTGCAAAAACTCTGTCATTCCATTTCCCCACTGCAGTGATACGAATTCACCTTACATTTACATCCTTAAAAAGGAACACTTTAAAGTTCTGGAAAAGCCAAAGATTATCTGCTTCAAAGTGACTTTCCTCAAAGTGGTCACCTGGACCCAAAGTTGTTGGCATCATCCTTGCTCAAAAGTGATTAAGTCCTGACAAACTAGGCTCCCCAGTATGATCAACACAATAATAACAGCTAAGCTCAGATAGCACTTAAGTGTTCTAAGAACTCTGTGTGCACTTATGTACTCAATGTTCACAATACCCCTATGAGGTAGGTACTAGAAGATTAGTTACCATTTATTATTTACAGTGTGCCAAGTGATTTTCAGTGTGTCTGCCCTCTGATGCCCTGTTGGACAGGAAGGCCTGGCGTGCTGCAATTCATGAGGTTGCAAAGAGTCGGACACGACTAAGCGACTGAACTGAACTGAAGTGATTTTCACTATCTGTCTAACAAAATGAAGAGATTTACTCACCAGAATTCTAGACAACTGCTTTCCAAGAGAGAAGTAGATAGAGACCAGACTCTGCTTCCTGTGGAGGCTGGACACAACAGGGCAAGTCAGATGAGAGAGGGATGTTTGGGAAGGGATGATAAGGAAGAGCATGAGGCCCACAGAGGAGATGGAGGAGACTGTGTGGTAATGAGAGAGCAGGGGGGATCCTCCACCCTTCAAGGAAGTCTGTAATTGATAACCCTACATTATTCTCCAAGTCTTCTCTAGTTGGATGTACTCAATTGTTTGACTTTTGAACATGTACATGGGGAGTTTATTCAGGTTCTATTTAAAAAATAGGATGGTTAGGGCAGAAGAACTAATTTAATATTTCTACAAAGGAGGCAGACAGATGGTCAATAGGCACATGAAAATATGCTCAGCATCACTAATCATTAGAAAAATGCAAATCAAAACCACATTGAAGTATCACTTAACACTGGTCAGAATGACCATCATCAAAAGTCTACAAATAATAAATGCTTGAGAAGGTGTGAAGAAAAAGGAACCCTTCTACACTGTTGGTAGGAATATAAATTGGTATAGTCACTATGGAGAACAGTATTCAGTTCAGTTCAGTCGCTCAGTCATGTCTGACTCTTTCCAACCCCATGAACCGCAGCATGCCAAGCCTCCCTGTCCATCACCAACTGCTGGAGTCTACCCAAACCCATCCACTGAGTCGTTGATGCCATCCAACCATCTCATCCTCTGTTGTCCCCTTCTCCTCCTGCCCTCAATCTTTCCCAGCATCAGGGTCTTTTCAAATGAGTCAGCTCTTCGCATGAGGTAGCCAAAGTATTGGAGTTGCAGCTTCAACATCAGTCCTTCCAATGAACACCCAGGACTGATCTCCTTTAGGATGGACTGGTTGGATCTCCTTGAAGTCCAAGGGACTCTCAAGAGTCTTCTCCAACACCACAGTTCAAAAGCATCCATTCTTCGGAGCTCAGCTTTCTTTATAGTCCAACTCTCAGTATAAATGTTCCTTAAAAAGCCAAAAATAGAACTACCATATGATCCAGCAATCCCATTCCTGGGCATATATCTGGAAAAGGCGAAAACTAATTTGAAAAGATACATGCCCTCCAATGTTCATAGCATCCCTGTTTACAGTAGCCAAGACATGATACAACCTAAGTGTCCATCAACAGAAGAATGAATAAAGAAGTTGTGGTACAAATACGTGATGGCATATTACTCAGCCGTAGAAAAGAATGAAACAATACCATTTGTAATAATATGTATGGATGGATCTAGAAATTATCATACTAAGTGAAGTGAGACAGAAAGACAAGTTTATGATATCACTTATATGTGGAATCTAAAATATGATACAAAAGAACTTATTCTTTTGTATCATAAACAGAAATAGCCGCACAGACGTGAGAACAGACTTATGGTTACCAAAGGGGAAAGCTGGGAGGGATAAATTGAAAGCATGGTATTAACAGATGCACACTACCATGCATAAAATAGATAAATAACAAGGACTTACTGTATAGCACGGGGAACTATATTGAATATTTTTTAATAAACTGTAATGGCAAAGAATAGAAACAAGAACAGAAAAATAGAAATCACTTTGCTGACACTTGAAACTAACACAATATTGTAAATCAAGCATATCTCAACTTAAGAAATTAGGATGGTTACTATAAAAAAAAGAGAAAGTAACAAGTTTCCTGGAGAATATATATAAATTGGAACCTAAGGGCACCATAGGCGGGAATTTGAAATTGTGCAGCCTCTGTGAAAAATAGTATAGCAATTTCTCACAAATTTAAAAATAGAATTACTATATGACCCAATAATTCCATTTCTGGGTATACACCCAGAAGAAATGAGGGTCTCAAAGAGATCCTCAAGATAAGAAAGCAGAGTCTGAAAGAGAAATGTGTACACCATGTTCATAGCAGCATTATACTCTACACCCAAGGTAGAGGCAACCCAAGTGTCCATCAGTGGATGACTAGATGAACAGAGTATGGCATACACCTACAGAGGGACATGAATCAGCCTTAGAAAAGGAAGGAAATTCTGACGTGTACTATGACATGGATGAACCCGGAGGACATTTTGCTCAGTGAAATGAGCCAGTCATACAAGGACAAGCACCGTATGATTCCACTTGGCTGAGGTACCTAGAGGATCAAATTCACAGAGACGGAAGGGAAACTGGTGGTTATCAAGGGCTGAAAAGAGGGAAGAATGCAGAGTTATTCTTTAACGGGTACAGAGTTTCAGTTTTGCAAGATGAAAAGGGTTCTGGAAATAAATAGCGATGCCGGCTACGCAATGACATGAATGTACTTAATGCCACTGAACCGTGCATTTAAAAATGGTCAAGATGGTAAGTTTTATGTTATTTCATCACAATTAAAATAAAATAACCCCCAAAGCAGGTGGGCATGGTGAGAAAATTTCCCTCATTTTACAGGTGAGAAAATTAGGATGCACGAAGTCAGGTAGCATGTGAGGGCTGCACAGCTGGGTTTCAAACTGGAGCCAACTCCCTGAGAAGGCCCCATCTCTTCCCTGCACCGTGCTATCCAGGACCCGCTGGGGCAGGTGGATGCTAAAGCCACAGACTCATGCCCCTTACCCTCTCTAGATTACCATTCCTTCTTCAACACTGCTTTTTCTAGCATACTTTTTCTTTCTTTTGCCTTTCCCTCATAAAAAGGTGCTCTCAGGAAAAAAAAGAAAAACCTGATCACTCATTTATACCTCAGTTACATGGTGTGAATTTAAATCATTGTGCTACCTCTCTGAGGGGTGCTTGCATTTTAAGCCTCATCACTCTCTATGAAATGAAAGCCTTTGTTCCATGTTAAAGGAATTTCAGGCATCAGGGAGCAAGCAGGAAGAAACTGGAGGGTGTGGTGGCAGGTAGGAGCACTATACCCAGAGAAATGCACTAAACGGTGGAAACTGAAGGCGCAAAGTTGTGAGGCAGGTGTATTTCATGGACTCACTGATCTTGCAAAGCTTCACAAAGATGTGAGGTGTGGATGCAAGGGAGACAGGTGGGTGGTTCTCATTAAGCTTTTCCCATCCAGCTGCCTGACCTCCAGACTCTAAGCTTTTGTTTGTCACCAGAACTGGGCACACCTTAGAAAAGAGAGTCTAGAGGGTTGATTTCCTCAGGGTACTGTCTCCCTGACGGTTCCACTGCTTCTTGTTACATCATGAAATTCCAGTCTAAAGCAACTGGGTGTGGTAGCTGGAGGTCTCAGCCTAAAGATCTGAGCAATCATTCCTTTAGTGTCAAGAATGCCCCGCCTGTCTATGCTCACTGACATGGCGTGTTGTGTAGGACCTAAGGCAGCCCATGGGGATGTAAATGCCTGTTTTCTGGGCACTCACAGACTAGCACTGAGCATTCCAGGGAGTGGAAAAAGATATTACACCAACAGCATTGGGATAAGAGCCTGGGCTGTTAGTCTGGCTGTGGACTAGTCCCTCCACCACTTCCTGCCAGCTGTGTGACCTCAGGGAAGTTCCTAACTTCCTTGCACCCCGGTTTCTTAATCTGAATAATGGGATAAGATATCTCTTTCATCAGTGATCAAGGGAACAAATGCACCAATTCTGGCTGCTGCTTTTATGTAAAGAAAACATCTCCTTTCCTCCTGGGGCATGAATATAGAGCTCAGTGGATAGGGACCAGGGCTGATTTTGCCTTCTCAGCCAGGCATCAACTGCCTATACAGCAGCCTTCTGAGATTATTATGAAGATTAGATAAAGTGACCTCTGTGCAGGGTCTGGCATTGTGCTCAATAAATATTAGCTACTGTTATAATAATAAACATTAAATAATGTGTCACTCAACTAGTATACCAGGAGTCAGTGATCAGTCAATACTGGAAAAGAAAAAAACTCAACAAAATAGTAAATAGTATTAAAAATGCATATGTAGCAATAAGACATTCTTATGCTAACAGTTAAATAAGGGTGTACTGTATGTTAGCGAATTCACTGCAAATCAGAGAATCCAACCGCAGGTGAGGATCCAGTTGAGCAAAAACCAAAGGTCAAACCACGTGTTCTTGAGGGCTTTTGCCAGCTCTGCTCTGGACTCTGTTCTGGGGACAGACTGGCCACTTCACCTCTCAGGCCACATGAAAGCTTATGTATCGTACAGGCAGACTTGTCCTCACTCGCTCAGCTTGTTGCCTTGATGCGGACACTTCCAGGCAGGAGAAAAATTATGTATTCTTTTAATTTAAAATATCTTCCCTTTCAGCTTTTCCTGGCTGGCAGGTTGCATATAGAAGTAAGTGTAAACATGCACAACGGTGCTTTCTGTAAGAAAGACGTTCTTAGAATTTCATCTTAAAAACAATAGGCTAGTAAATTTTATGTGTGTGTGTGTGAGAGAGAGAGGGAGAGAGAGAGAGGGAGAGGGAGGAAGAAAGAAGAGAGGGAGGAAGAGGGGGAGGAGAGAGTTTTAACTTTTAGATTATGCCAAAACCCCTGAGAAACCCACAGCCTTTTTTCTAGAGCTTTCCTATCTCTCTTTATGAACTTCCATCCCACTAAATTACGGGGAAGAGACCACATACTTGCCAGTGAGAGTAATTCAGTCTCTTTCAGTTCAGTCTCTCTTTGGGAATTATTGAGCATTTCGGCATTTCTCGCTCTTTCTCTCAGGCATAGGGTCCAGAGGTAGAGGAGAGCCTATGGTGAGAGAGGCTTAGGATCACTCTGGACTCAACCATAGAAAGGACTTGAGGACTAAGACAGCCCTTGGAACAGAATGGGATACTAACCTCTTCCTCTTTCAGGCATGTCCACTGAGGGGAGGGAAGCTAGTCTAAGGGAGGAAGTTGCTGGCTGGGACTCCCTGAAGGTGGCCTAGTTCTGGGTTGGAAATCAGCAAAAAGAAGCTGCTTCTGACCGTCACTGATGCTGACAAGGAAACCATGAGACCTTGACAACCCACAAGACTACCTCTCTCTCTCTCTCACATACACAAACACACGTGCACATGGTGAAAACATCAGCCTTCTGACGTTTGAGAGGCTTGGTTTCCAGCAACTGGTGGGGCTCACGCTCTCACACTTGGACTGTTTCAGAGGAAATGTTGCTTGGCATTTGGCTGAGAGGCAGAAGGCAGGTGCTAGCAACCTGGGGAGGACGTGATGTTTGTCTTTGGCCCCCTTTCATGAAACGTTTCCCTTCGTCAGTTCTGGGAGCCCTTCCTTCAGGGACCGTCTTCCCACGAGGCTCCTCTCACTGAGGCTGCTGATTCTGTCTCAGCTCCTCCCTGGCTGTCCCCTCTGGATCTCCCAGCATGACTGCCTCCTGGCCCTTTGCCCTCCTTGACCCTTTCCTGCCCCAGGTCTGGCCACCTCTCTGCCTTTCGAGAGCACATTGCCTCCTTCAACACTCTCCAGGCTGAGGAGGTAGATATCCGCCACTTCTCCAAGGCCACCGGCTAGTCCAAGGTAGAACTGGGAATTTAACCCTTGCAATCCAATTGCAGGCTCTGGACTCTTCATCCTAAATCTTCTTCCAGACTTTAGAAATCAGCCTTCCTGTAACACATAAACAAAATGCCTTAACTCCATCGCCCGCCTCCGGTGGGAAGTCCAGTGCCTCCCCAACATTTCCAAGAGCTCCTGGGGGGTGGAGGGTGAGTCATATCCTCCTGGATAATCCCCAAATTAAATTTTTGATCCTTCTTGTCCTCTTGCCTCCAGCATGTGGGGTCTTCTCTCCCCTTCCCTCACCCAAGGCAAGGGTACCATCTTCCCCCTGACTCCCCAAAGAACACCTAAGCCAAAACCAGCATGTTAAGTGTGTTCTTAGGAATTGGGGATGGCTGGTGATAACGGAGGGTCACCATGCCACAGCAGAGCTCAGGAAAGAGCTGCAAACTCAAAACAGGCATACTTATCCCGCAGGCCCTCCCCCACATTTTCAGGGAAGGGGCAAGAAAGTACTGGGGCCCAGCCCTCACCTTTTCTCTCACACCATTCCTAACACCAGCTACATCCCACACACTAGAGACCTCAACTATGAACCCTCTGGCCCGTGTTTAAACTCTATACTACCCCCTGTCGGCCTCATAAGACCAGGGAATTCCAAGGTCCTAAAGGAGGGGGAGAGCCGGTGTGGACCCCACTGGCCCCACACCGTGGAGTGAGCACAGGTGAGCACAGGCTCTTGAGACTCAAATCATTGCTTCCTATCTCCACTTTCAGGGCATCGAACTGGTAGCTAGAAAGCGCTGTTGTGTGGGGGAATGTTTACACAATGGAAACCAGCAAACACTTCAATCTATAAAACAAACTGTTTTTTCCCTGGAGAGCCTGTTTATCAGTGCCCCGCTGGCCCATGGATGCTTCCCACCAGACACAGGGGCACAGCCAGACTGGAGTCCTCTAAGGCTGTGGTTCTCAGATTTTGCTTCATATTAGGAATCGCCTGAGAGTTCTGGTGATGGGCTGTCAAGCATGTTTAAAAGTTCCTTGGGTAACTCCAGTGCACAGCTGAAGCTGCAGTGTGTGTGTGTGTTTAGTTGCTTAGTCACATCTGACTCTTTGCAATCTCATGGACCCGCCAGGCTCCTCTGTCCATACTGCAGACCAGTGTTCTAAAACATCTCTTATGAAAACAGTGTACATATAAATTGCCTGGGGATCTTTGAAATGAGAGTCTGGTCCAGGAAGCCTGGGGTGGGGCCTGGGATTCTGCATTCCTAACAAGCTCTCAGGTGCTGATGCTGCTATTCTATGGACCACAATTTAAATAGCAAAAGCAGAGTCTGAGGGAGGTACCATTATTCTGAGGATCCTCAGCTTTGCCCAGCATGGAGAGTTTCTCAATGGAATTGCTTTTGTCCTTAAGCTCTGATCTTGGCCATTTTTGGAGCCTAATCTGATCCCTTGTATCCTATTCTCGGTAACTGGACGCAAGTCTCCCTTGATGCCTGGGGCATGAGTGCGTGCTAAGTTGTTTCAGTCGTGTCCAACTCTGTGGGACCCCATGGACTATAGCCTGCCAGGCTCCTCTGTCCATGGGATTCTCCAGGCAAGAATACAGGAGTGGGTGGCCATGCCCTCCTCCAGGGTATCTTCCCAACCCAGGGATTGAATCCAGGTCTCTTGCAACTCCCGCACTGTAGGCAGATTCTTTACTGCTGAGCCGCTGGGGGAGCCCTGATGCCTGAGGGAATCCCCTAGTTCCTGCCACTTCATTATACAGATTACTTCAGCTCACCTTCTAGGCGCTGCTGGGAGGCTCACCTTGATAACCAAACAGGTGTTTTCCTAAACAATCAAGTCATTTTTCTTCTGCTTCCTCCCTTCCCCACCCTGTCCACATACCCTCCATCTCTAGAATTCAGACACGCACCTACAGAGGTTTTTTTTTTTTTTTTGTATCACTTGTTTTCCTTTCCTATGACATCAGCAGAGACAGAGACTTAGTGGCAAGGGCCCTGATGCAGCTGTGAACGACCAGAGCGGAGCAAACCATGTGGGATGAGAACAAGGTGGGACTCTCAGAAGAGGGACCAGTCCAAGGAGCCCCAAGGGTAATCCCTTAATCACACGGGCTCCTATCCCCAGATCCTTAGCTAAGAAAAACACGAGATTTGTCTCAGAACTAAAACGATAGCAAGTCTTTCAGTTTGTTGCATAAAAGTGCAACTGGAAATGAATGAGAACACCACCTCATTCTTCTTCCAGAGTGCCGGTTCATTCACGATACCAAGTCTTTTGCTGCTCACAGTCTTGATGAAAGCAACTTCCCTTGTGTTTCTACAGATGAATCTCTGGACAGAGGTGGCCCAGTCCAGTCATCAGAGTCAGGGTTCTGATGGCCATCGTGGCCTTACTGAAGCTACAGCACTGTGCAAGCTCCTGTCTCAGTGTGAGGCGTGTTTGTCTGAGCACGTTCGCCTTCCCGGGCCAGTCCCTGCATCGCGTCGCCCTGGAGTGACTCACCTAGGGCATGTTGAGAAACATCACTCACCTAGGGTGATGAGAATTTAGATCTAAACGAAGCTGCCTCAAAGTCGCCCAGCTCCCTGAAAGCTACAGAGCTGTTTCACAGGCTGTTTGTTTTACCGAAGCTTGTCTCCAAGTGGGTGAATCTGTTTCTGGCCTGGTAGAACATTCGCTGAGATTCTGCCCACAGATGAGGCTGGGGCTTCACCTCAGGGGGCTCTGGCTTTTCTGCTCAAAGGTATCATATTCTTGGGATAGTCTGGAAAGCCCCAAGTCTTCCCCTTATCTGCAGTTGTCTTTTTCTTCAACTTCTACTCCAATGGCTGCAGCCCCCACTTCATCTTCTGCGGGATTTCTGACTTGCCCCACAGCCACCCCACACTTTGAGTTCCTGCTCCCACTCAACATGGGGTGCAGCCCATCTCCCCCAACTTTGGAGGGCTCCTCCCCCACCTCTGTCTCCCTCGAATTTGCTCACAGGACCATTCTTGCAACTCTGTTGCACAGAACAGATTATAGCTGAAGGTTTTCAGACAATGGAGGGGAATTACAGTTCAGGGCAGACCAAGTAAGAGATTCAGAGCCAACTACAAGACATTCTAGGTTCATTGGCAAAGATCTCGCTGATCATCTTTTACCTTAGGACATCTGGACCCTGGTGGTGCAAAACTTGCTCCCGTCCACCTCCAGAGACTTCTCTTCCTGCTTTGAGGGCCCTGGACCTCTGTCTCAGCACCACCCGGGGAAGACAACATTCTTGCAACTTTACCAGCCTAGTCCCATCTAGCTCATTTTCCTGATGGTTACCTGAAAGGGCTCTCACTTTTCACAGTCAGCCATGTCCTATCAGTCATTCTGTAAACAGCCATCTGCTACAGTTGTTGCTGTTCACTCACTCAGTCACGTTCGACTCTTTGAACCCCATGGACTGCAGCACGCCAGGCTTCTCTGTCCATCACCAACTCCTGGAGTTTGCTCAAACTCATGTCCATTGATTTGGTGATGCCACTCAACCGTCTCATTCTCTGTTGCCCCCTTCTCCTCCTGCCTTTCAATCTTTCCCAGCCATCTTTTCCATTGAGTCAGTTCTTTCCATCAGGTGGCCAAAGTATTGGAGCTTCAGCTTCAGCATCAGTCCTTCTAATAAACATTCAATAAACATTTCCTTTAAGAATGATTGGTTTGATCTCCTTGCAGTCCAAGGAACTCTCAAGAGTCTTCTCCAACAACATAGTTCTACTACAGAGATCAATCCTATTCCTTAAATGACAAAAAGAGACCATCATTTTATCTGTAAGGATTTTTTTCTTTCTGCTACATGAGAAATTAGGGGAATATTAAAAAAAATTAGGGAATAGTTTGGTGATTCCTCAAAAAATTAAATAATTACCAAGTGATCCAGATATTCCACTTCTGAGTATATACCCTAAAGAACTGAAAGCAGAGACTTGAACAGATATTTATTCATGAATGTTCATTGCAGTGCTATTCACAGCAGTCAAAAGATGAAAAGAGCCCGCACGTCCTCAATGGATGGATACACAAAATGTGCCATAGCATAAGACAGAGTATTACTCAGCCTTAAGCAGGAATGAAGTACTGATACACGTTACAACCCAAATGAACCTTGGACACATACTAAGTGAAATAAGCCAGACACAAAAGAACAAATATTATATTATTCCACTGATATGAGATGCCTAGAGTACTCAGTTTCATAGAGACAGACAGTAGAATAGAGGTTACCAGGAGTTGGGAGTGGGGAGAATGAGGACATATCATTTAATGGGTACCAAGTTTCTGTTTGTAATGATGAAAAAATTCTGGAAATTGGCAGTGGTGACGATTGTAGAATGTTGTTAATGTACTTAATGCCACCAAACTGGAAATGGTTAAAATGATAAATTTTGTGTTATGTATATTTTACTACAATTAAAAAAAAAAAGCAAATTAGGAGTCTTGTCTCTCTCATCTTCCACAGCCTCAGGCCAGGCGTTTCTCATACAACTCCCGGAAGAACCCCGGAGGGGACAGGTAAGGGCCGAGGGCAGGGTGGGCTGGTTGTTGCAGCACAGCTGTGCCTGTGAAGTAGGTGGGGCTGTTTCACAGACTCTGCTTCTCTTTGGGATTCAGCATCAATGCCTGGCTCACAGGTAAGCCTTCCTTCTAGAGATCCCAAATGTTTTGCTGTTTGCAGTTTTCACCTGTCTTTTGATTGGGTTGAAGCCAGCTCCCTCCCTGGGATTAATATTCACAACAAGCAGTGAGCGATTAATTTAACCAGTTGAAATTTATTGTGCACTCGCCTTAACTCCAAGCCAGCTTCTGCTGGCTGTTTATTTTTCATCATTGATGCATTGCACAGACAGCCTCTAAGCATCTGAATTTAAACCACACCGTTGTGCAGAATTCTTGCTGCCCCCCTTCCTCTTGCCCAGCCCCCTGAAATCCACAGAACTCTGAGTTTCACCATGTCTCCGAGAATCCTTCACTGTTGGCCTCTGGGAAGAGTGGGAGCCCTGGGACGGTTTATTTGGATTGCATGCCCGGTGCAGGGATCTTGTGGCTCATTTCATTTCAGGGGGCTTCAGTCAATAAATTCTGACTCTGACAAGTGCATCCTACCCTACTGTCACACACACAAAAAAAACCCCACCAGAGTCTGAGCCTGCCTCTCAGCGCATTCAGGAAGCTCTCTGTGCTGGGTCCACCCTCGCCCAGGGTCACACATGGGCCAGCAGGCATGGTGTAGCTTCTCCAGCCCACCCCCGCCCCCGCTCTGCGCCTCACCCCGACCAGCCACCCTGCAAAGTGACTGCAGAGGAGTCTACTGCCGGCGCCTAACAAGGCAGAACAAAGGCCCGCGTGCTTGCTGAGTTCCATTTGGAGTGCGCGACAATTTCAGAGCACAAATGGAAAAAGAAAAAAAAAAAAGGAGGTTTGAAATCTATAGCTGGCTTTTATCAAACCAGAACTTGTAGCTCTCAGCTGACAATCAGCCAGCAGCTAAACCCCACGAGGGACAGTTCTTCCTTGCAGCTTCTGGCTGGCTATTAGCTACTAGCAGCCTTCTGACCCCCTTCCTGGGGAAGTAACAGCTGGCAGCTGACAAAGGCACTGGCAGAGTGGGCAACTTTCGCTTCTCTGGAAACAGATATAAGATTGGCAGGAAATAAGGCATTTAAAATATGACGATTAGAAGCATTTTTCACTCGCCTTTCTTTATTATGCTTTTGGATGCTGGCTCTGATTGCTGAAATGTATTATGTGCTAAGGAGCTTTGATGGCTTTTTTTTCTTGCAAAACAGATATCTCAGCTCTTTCCCTGGCACTGACACCAACCCAGATAAAGGTGCATTCCACCAATGTTATCTACTTGGATATTTCGTGTGTACTCCTCTGTGTCTGACTCTGTGATTGCATGGACTGTAGCCTGCCAGGCTCCTCTGTCCATGGGATTCTCCAGGCAAGAATACTGGAGTGAGTTGCCATTCCCTTCTCTAGGTGGTCTTCCTGATCTAGTGATCGAACTGGCGTCTCTTTCGTCTCCTGCATTGGCAGGCGGATTCTTTACCACCACAACACATGGGAAGCCTCAGTTAGCTGTCTTTAAAACAACTGTCAGTAAACAAAGATGATGGACTAATGGCCATGAGCACAAAGGAGCTTAAACACAGTGCTCCTGACTGATTAAAACACGGTTTTAGCTTATCTGAGCCTGTCGGGCAGGCCCTTCTGTGGTGTTCCTGACAGTTGAGGAGAAGCGGAATTGGGAAATGTGAGGTATAGATGGATTCACTAGCAGTAGGTTGGATAGAGATCAATTTAGCCTAATTTCTCTTTTTCTATGCGCTGCCCAGCCCTCTACCTTTCTGTCAGAAAGGGCAGAGATGGTGGGTATACAGCAGGAGGCCCCGGGGGAGAAGAGAGTGATTTGAGGGGGACACCCACCCTCAGGAGAGGGGAAGGACTTGGTGGGAGGGTCCAACGCTTCAGCCATTTTCATTCTAGCTCCCGTGTCTCCCTTTACAGGGCATAGGTCTAGATCCACTCTTTGCAACATTGCTGTTTTTATCCTGATAATAATATCACAGCTGACTTAACGTGGAAGTTTTTAATTCAAGTGTAGATGTTCAAGGTAATGCTTGTCCAAAGAGCACCGGATGGATGAGGTCAAAAAGCTTTGGGTTCTGAACTCAAGTGGCCAATAGAACAGAGAAATAGCTAGGTGGTCAAAAAAGATGAGACCAGATGGAAGAAGTATGTTTCCATTACAGGCTTAAATGATACACATATATATGCATTTTGATTGGTAAGCAGAGAATTTTCAGAGCACTGGATTCTGTTTCTTAAGTTTTTCCCTAAGAAAAAACTGGTCCAAGTTGAAAGGAAGGCTTATTTTTCAAGAGGCAGGCCGCACACATGTGTTTCTATTTGCTCCCTTTCAAGAACTCATTAGAATGATAAAGAAGGAAAATTAAATAGATACAACCCAAAACATGCAGAGAATCAAGGAGCAGGAATCAGTGGATGGTGGGAGAGGGTAAGAGAGAAGACAGTTGATTTTCTAAATATGTCCTCTGTATCATTTGTTTTTTAAATTGTGTAGATATATTACTTTTAATAAACAAGATTTTTTTTTAAGTTGGACAGGAGCTTGGTTGTTGTTTCTACTCCCACTTTTAATAAAAACTACACTTGTACCATCCTAAAGACATGAACTGCCATCCTAGTTTTAACAATCCCCAGAGAAATGCCAGCCTCTCCTTAACTGAGCCATTTGTCTAACAATCTTCATGGTTTTGATTCACATTTTCCTTGCAGCCTGAAGGTGATACTGTCCTATCTGAAAGAGTTAATGTACATCTAGGGAGTAGCCTGGCTCTGTTCAATGAAATAAAATGTCCAGAGCTGTTCTCTTTTTGCTTTATATGGCAACACAATTTTACATGTGATTAAGAAACAAAACAACAAAGAGGGGAAATGTACAGAACTTATCAAAGTGCAATAGTTGCTGCTTCACCAGAAAAACTAGTGCTTTCATTCTCTTTCTCATGTGGTTAGGCTGACTCTAGGAATCAAAGATGTTTTGCACTGAAATGAAGATTAACACTTAACAGCTATAGCCAGCCCATGGCAAAACTGTGAAACAGGCAAAGTCTGTCACTAGGATTTTTCCAATATCCACTCTGGGTCTTTCTTCTTGTTGTCTTTTCTCTCAGCTCCAAGGCACCTACTGCTCTCTAGATGCTAGAAAAACAAAATAAGCTATTTTACACTAAAGTGTCATTGACTTCTTGTGAATTTGACCCAAGGACATCTGCAACCTCCATCACTCTGGATCCAGTCAAAAGGGAGAATCTACACAGTAATTTGGACAGAGAAAGTATAATATAAAGATGATTAACCATAACAGGAGATTAAAGCACTAGAAGTAAAGGAAACTAAAGAATTTAGGGATGGCAGATGAGGAACAACAACCCAGAGGAATGAGATAGAGTTCCTGATGGAGAGGCCCCCAGGGCTGAGATTCAGATTCTGTGGAAAAGGGCACAGATGTGGCTTCCTGGAGGGCAGTGAAGACTCGGGGATGCTGCACCGGCGGAACTTACTGGAAATCGGCTTCCTAGGGTACAGGAAAAGCTGATCACAGGCCGATATCTCACTAGAGGTACCCTGCTATAAAACCACTGGACGTGAGGGAAGTGCCAGCCAGGGAAGCTACTGGCCACCGTGCACTGCAGAAGCTGGGCACTGCTGAAGCTGCTGGTGCTCCAGGAGCCTGGTAAGCCGCAGGAATCTGCTGAACAAGCATAAGGGAGCCAGGGCAGAAGTCCCCTTTCTCCTGCAGTGTCTGTCCAGCATCCTCTATTGACAAAACTTACTATGGGGACAGCTACAGGGTACCGGTCCATTTTTGAAGCTCAGGCAATGAAGGATGAATATGTAGCTGAGGAAGTGATAAATTGATAACTGGCACACAATCTAAAAAGGAAAGAAAAGATCAAGACGATGTTGAGCCCAGTGGTATGATTCTCCACCGGCAAAGTTCCAGAATAGGCAATCTAGAGAAGGTATTTTGGAGTAGGAAAGCTTTCTTTCTTTCTTTTTTAAATGTTGGCCATATTGCTTGTGGGATTAGTTCCCTGACCAGGGATTGAACACGGGCCCACGGCAGTGAGAGCATGGAGTCCTAATCACTGGACTGCCAGGGGATTCCCAGGAGAGCTTTCTAATGGTCCAGAAATCACACTGTGTAGGTGACATGAATGTATATTGGGACTGAGTGGGATTCTTACATGCCACTTCTGGGTAGACCAGGGATGCAGCCAGGCCTTGAACTCTTCAGGTTCATCTCCATTTCTGCATGAAGCAGAGAACAGCTGCTGCTGCTGCTGCTAAGTCGCTTCAGTCGTGTCCGACTCTGTGCGACCCCAGAGATGGCAGCCCACAGGCTCCCCCGTCCCTGGGATTCTCCAGGCAAGAACACTGGAGTGGGTTGCCCTTTCCTTCTCCAATGCATGAAAGCGAAAAGTGAAAGTGAAGTTGCTCAGTCATGTCTGAGACTAGCGACCCCATGGATTGCAGACTACCAGGCTCCTCCATCCATGGGATTTTCCAGGCAAGAGTACTGGAGTGGGGTGCCATTGCCTTCTCCTAGAGAACAGCTAGATTCCCACATATTTTATTTCTTCTTTCAAGCATATGCAGAGATGGCCTTCCCCATAGTATACAACATGTCCTAGTTGATGGAATGTGAGAAGTAATAAAGGTTACTCTAGATCCAGCCCCTACCATGCCCCATTGGACTGTCAGCTCATTGTCCTTCATTGATGGCTAGGTGATGACCAGGGAGCCAGCAGAGGCTTCAGAGACACTCTCGGGGATGGTGGTTCCGTGAGATGGAAAGAGCTCGAGTCACAGCTCAGAGGAGAGAGAGCCACATTGGATTAGAATGGGACTAAATTGTGTTCAGCTTCTGAGACTTCTGGGGTTTTTGTTATTGCAGCTAGTTTTAATTCCCCTGGGTAAATTAAGACCCAGGACAGACTCAACCTTAAATAGAAGAGAGATGGGATCATTCCTTTTGTTGGAGCTCGTTAGAACCGGGAAGGTGGATCGTGTATTCCCTTCCATTCTGTGTCTCAGAAGTGTGGGATATCAGAGTCCCCAGATAGTTTTCCATGGCCCACTGTGGAGGGCAAAGCACGGCAACTAGGTTTCCTTACTGAGCAGAGCAAAGGCTCCTTGAGGGTGACCACCAAGGGCGTTTATTTCTCACTTCTGGGAGTTGGTGGTTGGCCCAGAAAGGCTTGACCTGGAGCCCCATGGTTGACCTCGGTGCCCAGGAGAATTTGCCCTGGTGCAGGAAGGGAGCGCTTACCTGCCAAAGTTCAGCCTCTGCCACTTCGGGTGACTCTAGGCCACACCCATGCCCAGAGCTCTGGGTTCCCCTCTTCTATTAGTCACCAAAAACATGGGCAGATTTAGTTCCCCACTGCAAATGTTTTGAAAATGCATTGTTTGCTGTATTTAAACAGATGTATGTTAAATATGTCTACATACATATCTCCCTTCATTTCTTTCGAGTGTGTATTGGTAATGAAGGATATTGCACATGGATTTTCTGCCATCTGCCAAACCCACCAGAGATTTACTTGGGCTGCCTCCTCTGTTTTACGGCTGTCAGGCTTTAAAGCCAACCTCCACCACCTCAGCCTTGGAGGAGCATCACCCCAGAGCCCTGCCATCTGCGGTCCTCAGGAGAACTGTGACCCTCAGCTGGCGACTTTATGTGACTCCAGCAGGGTTAGCACAAATCTCCCGAAGGTCGGCCTCCTGTGAGCCAACGTCTTGTGAGCAAATCACTTTTAACAGCAGCGTGGCACCGTATAAAGTTTATGTAGGATGGACATAAATTTGGGTCTGGAAAGAGCACAGTTTCCTGTGGTGACAGGCAGCGAGGCTGGTGTGCTTTAACACCTGCTTGCTCCTTTATTAGACTGCAAATTATATCAGCTGGAGGCCTTCGGAGTCGAACAGAACGCAAAATAAGGGTCTAGGGGTGGGGGGGACACTGGTAAAGGATATCTGAGCCCAAACTTGGAAAAGCTTTCCGTATTGTGAGGTTTGCTTGATGTAGGAAGTCTACTACCCTGAGAGCAGTCCCTCTAACCCCAGACAGACACCTTTGTGGTGTTGAGATGAACTCCAGAGAAACCAAAGAATTAGAAAGATGGGGGTGGGTGGCAACAATTTTATTCTCTGACACATGGTTAGCTGGTTCTACTTGAGGATTCTGGTTAGGGACAAAGGATCTCCAAAAACACTCGCTGAACCAAACATGTGTGGGGCTTTTTACCTGAAATCTCTATCCGTCCCCCAGCACGGCAGCAGGATCCACCTTTTCAGCCTTGTCTTTGATTTAACAGGGTTGCACATTCGGGAACACAAGGGACACTGGAGTCTACAGAGTTGAGAGCTTTTCACACACCTAGCCCCAAACCACATTAGCCCTGACAGTCTTGCTTATGGCAACGGCTCAGCTGCCCACGTGTTATAAATCACTGTTCTCCAAAAGAGAGGTGAGTGTGGAGGAAAGGAGGGCCGTCTTCAAAAAATGTCAGGTGGCATGGCTAGGTTAGCCCTGGGGCATCCCCAAGTGCCAGGTCATTAGAGGCAGCTGTGCAGGTCTGGAGCGGGATAGGGGCTACAGAGGAAGCCGAATGCCCCTGGCAGCGGTGACCTCTGCCCTGGGGGAGCCTGGCTCACAAAGGCAGCTGTAGCTCCTTAAACCTCAGTGAAGGTGAGGTGGAGAAGAGCGCAGGCGAGGTGCTTCAAGGAATGATTCATGACCCAGAAAAGCTCCCACAGAAGCTGAGCCCACACTGATAAGCGGCACAGTGCAGCGGTTAGGAGAGTGCACGCTGGCCCTGGCAGGCAGGCTGCATTCAGTCCTGGCTTCCCCGACTTCTTAGCTGTGTGACCCCAGGCAAGTCACTTAGCCACTTTGTTTGCTGGTTCCCTCAACTGTGATGTGGGGATAACAGGCTTCACCTGGCACATCAGGGATAATTTAGGAGCAACAGTCGTCCAGGTACCCACAGAGGAAGAGAAGGCCAAGGTGCCTCTCCTCTCCTGACCTTATACTTCACAAGACCACAGACACTCTGTTGGCAGACACGGAGGGCCAGACACATGACAATCAACACAGAATTCACACTTCCCCCATTGCTCCCTTTTATTCAGGCAACGCTGGGTGGCGGAAAGACCTCGGGGTGGGGCATCAAAGGACCTGGGGTTTCATCTCAGCCTTGTCACAGGAGTCAGAGTCCATACGCCCAAACTTCCTGGCTTCCATTTGTTTCTAGAGGCTTCCAGCAGCTGAATGGGCCTTGAAGTTAATCTGGTCCATATTTATAACATCAACAATAACAGTAACAGCTGCTACTATGAGCACGTATTGAAAAGTTTCTCTTTCACACACTGTACTTAATGCTTTATGTGAAGTAGCTCAGATTATTGAGGCAGTTACTACTGTTATCCTCATTTTACAGATGGGAAAACTGAGGGAGAAAGTTAGAGAACATATTTTATATACATTAGCTCATTATCAGATTAATAGACATGAGGTATTATCTCTATTTCCCTGGTAACTCAGATGGTAAAGAATCTGCCTGAAATGAAGGAGACCTGGGTTTGATCCCTGGGTCTGATCCCTGGGTTGGGAAGATCTTCTGGAGGAGGGAATGGCAGCCCACTCCAGTATTCTTGCCTGGAGAATTCCATGGACAGAGGAGTCTGGTGGGCTGTAGTCCATGGGGTCTCAAAGAATTGGACACGATCAAGCAACTAACACTTTCACAGATAAGAAACTGAGGCTTAGAGAATTTAAACAGTCCTCTTATCCTGGTGGATCAGAGGTTAAGGGGTCTGCCTGCAATGCGGGAGACATGGGTTTGATCCCTGGGTCAGGAAGATCCCCTGGAGAAGGAAATGGCAACCCATTCCTGTATTCTTGCGTGGAGAATCCCATGGAGGGAGGAGCCTGATGGGCTACAGTCCACAGGGTCGCAAAGAGTCAGGCACGACTGAGCGACTTCACTTCACTTTCACTTGCCCCGAAAAGACAGAGTAGACTTAAGATTTAAGTCTTAAGTAGATTAAAAGTAGATTTAAGTCCTCATAAAGTCTCTCAATACAAGCTGCTGCTGCTGCTGCTGCTGCTAAGTCGCTTCAGTCATGTCCGACTCTGTGCGACCCCAGAGATGGCAGCCCACCAGGCTACCCCATCCCTGGGATTCTCCAGGCAAGAACACTGGAGTGGGTTGCCCTTTCCTTTTCCAATGCATGAAAGTGAAAAGTGAAAGTAAAGACGCTCAGTCTTATCCAACTCTTACTCAATTCTTTCGTTCTTTTTGGCCACACCCTTCAGCATGTGGCTCCTAGTTACCAGGGATCAAACCTGTGCCCCTGCCACAGGAGTGCTAGAGTCTTAACCACTTGACCACCAGGGAAGTCTCTCAATTATTTATTTTTTTCAAGGAACAACTTACACTTAATTATGTGGGCTAGTCTTAAGCTTGTGAAAGTGAAAGTGAAGTCACTCAGTCGTGTCTGACTCTTTGCGACCCCACGGACTGTAGCCTACCAGGCTTCTCTGTCCATGGGATTTTCCAGGCAAGAGTATTGGAGTGGGGTGCCATTGCCTTCTCCAGGGGATCGTCTCGACCCAGGGATTGAACCCGGGTCTCCCGCATTGGAGGCAGACGCTTTTACCGTCCGAGCCACTGGATTTTATGTATACACCAGGAGAACCACCAACTTTATCAAGATTTAGAATATTTCCTTCACACCAGAAAGAAGTGGGCCTCATTCCTCGTGCCTTCTCCCAGTTAACACCCTCCTGACCCCAACATAGTTCTAGGTTAACTTCTATCACCATTGATTAGTTCTGTCTGCTTTTAAACTTCATATAAATGGACGCATATAAAATGCACTCTTTCATGCATGGTTTCTTTCACTTGACATAATAAGTTTGAGATTTCACTCATATTTTGGCATGTATTAACGGTTTGTTCTTTTTTATTGCTATGTAGTATATTCATTTGCATGAATCTATCCAGTTTAATTGATCCATTCTTCTGTTGATGATCATTTCAATTGTTTCCAGCTTTTGGCTCTTACAAAGTCTCCATGAATATTCATATACAAGTAGGCATATGCACCAATTTCTCGTGGATGTAGACCTGGAGCGAAATTGCTGGGACACAGGGTAGTAGGCACACAAAACTTCACTGTCGATTTTCCAAAGTGGTGGAACAAATTTATATTCCCACCAGCAATAAATGACCTTTCAGTTGCTCCACATCCTCACCCAGCATTGATATTGTCAGTCCTTCTGCTGTTAAACATTCCGTGCTATCCCACTGGGCCTTTAATTTACACTTCCTTGATGAGTAATGTTGTAAAGTACCTTTTCCAATGCTTATTCATCATCTGGATATCCTCATTTGTGAAGGGTCTGTTCAAGACTTTTGCGCAGTTATAAACGAACTGTTTTATTTTTCTTTCAGACCTATAGTTCTTATACATTCTGGTTTGAGTACTTGTAAAGAATTATGTATTGCAGATATCTTCTCCAAGGTTATGACTTGCTTATTCACTTGCTTAATGGTGTTTTTGATGAACACGAATTCTTATGTTTAAAAAGGTCCAGTGTATTATTTTATTTTATAATTTTTCTTTTAAAAAGGTCCAACATGCATACACCTTGAAAATATTATGCTAAATGAAAAAGGCCAGTCACAAATGACTGCATATTATATGATACTATTTAAATGAAATGTACAGAATGGACAAACCTATAAAGGTAGAAAATAGGTAGTGGTTGCCTAGAGCTGAGGGGATGGGAAGGAAACGAGTGAGTGATGGTTAAGGGGCTTGGGGTTTTGTTTGGGGTAATGAAAATGTTCCAAAATTGGTAGTGGTGATGATCACAGAACTCTGTGAATCTACAAAAAGCCATTAAATTGTATGAATCTGATGCATGAGACATATAAATGAGTGACTCAAAGTATATCTCAATAAAGCTGTTTAAAATTTTTTGAAGTTATTTTGTCCATAATCTATTGTTATAGGCTGAATTGTGTCCCTAGTGGAAGCAGTGGCAGATTTTATTTTCTTAGGCTCCAAAATTACTGTGGATGGTGACTGCAGCCATGAAATCCAAAGACACTTGCTCCTTGGAAGGAAAGCTCTGACAAACTTAGCATATTAAAAAGCAGAGACATCACTTTGCTGACAAAGATCCATGTAGTCAAAGTTACGGTTTTTCCAGTAGTCATGTGCAGATGTGAGAGTTAGACCATAAAGAAGGCTGAGGGCAGAAGAATTGTGTGTGATGTTTCTGAATTGTGGTGCTGGAGAAGACTCTTGAGAGTCCCTCTGACCGCAAGGAGATCAAACCAGTTGATCCTAAGGGAAAGAAATCCTGAATATTCACTGGAAGGATTATTGCTGAAGCTGAAGCTGAAATATTTTGGCCACATGATGCGAAAAGCCACCTCATTGGAAAAGACCCTATGCTGGGAAAGATTGAAAGCAAAAGGAGAAGCAGGAAGCAGAGGATAAGATGGTTAGACAGCATCACCAACTCAATGGACATGAATTTTAGCAAACTTTGGGAGTTAGTGGAGGAGAGGAAATCCTGGTGTGCTACAGTCCGTGAGGTCGCAGAGTCGGACAGGACCTAGTGACTGAACAATAACGAGATTTGTATTATCCCCAGTACTTCAGAAAGTGACTGTATTTAGAGATAAGACCTTTGAATGGTGATTAAGTTAAAATGAGGCCATAATCCAATCTGACTGAAAAAGATGAGGACAGGGAGACGTTAGGGACTCCTGCACACAGAGCTTGACCTGAAGCCTGGATCCAAGTCCTCCAGTGGGTAACTTGGAACTCTGAGCCTGCAGTCCAGCTAAACCTCCCTGGGCTGTGCTCCAACTATAGATCACACTGAGAAAAAAGCCCCCAAACTTGTTATTTTAAGCCACTGGGTTTGGGAATAACTTCTGTTAAGGGTACTGTTATTGCAGCTATGGTCAGTTGATATAACCACTATGTCCTCAAAGTGTGGTCCTTAGACACCTGCATCCAAATCATCCGGGCACTTGTTTAAAAAGTGAAGATTCCAGGAAAATGATAACTTACTGGTATATACACTGATCAAATGGTTTGATGGGACAATTCAGCAGTATATATTAAACTTAAGAATGTATTAAAATGAATACCAAAGCAATTCCACTTCTAGATAGCTCTCCAAGAGAAATCCTTGCTGATGTCCACCAAAAACGGTGCAAAGATGTAGGTTGTTTGTAACAGTGAAAATCTGGAAATAACTATCCATCAGTGGGAGAATGGTTAAATGAATGATGCTGTTTTCATTCTGTGGAATCCTGTTGAATACCATTTGTTAAAGAGAAGAAAGTAAATCTCAATGTGTAGACATGGAGAGTTCTCTGGGACGGATTACTCGGTGAAAAGCCAAGTAAGGTGCAGCATATGTTTCACTCATGTAAAGAAGAAGCCCTGCCTGTGTAAAGTGTTCCAAGACAATTGCAAAGACACAGACAAAGATGGTAAGCGAGAACCTGTGGAAGATATGGCATTGGAAAGGGGTGGGCCGGTGGCAGGGGCATGGATTGTTTTGTGTGAATGTTTATTGTGCTCAGATGCTTAGTCATGTCTAACTCTTTGCGACCCCATGGACTGTAGCCCACCAGGCTCCTCTATCCATGGGATTTTCCAGGCAAGAGTACTGGAGTGGGATGCCATCTCTTTCACCAGAATGCTTATTGGCTTTACCTTAAGAGCAGCTGTTACCTGTATCACACATATTACTTGTGCCATCAAAATGAAAACTGTTACGTATTAAAAGAAAATGGACATTTTTGCATCTTGCCCCAAGAGCAGAAGAGCCTAGGGATTTGCATTTAATGGAAATTTCAGACCCTGTTCTCTTAGCTGTCCGAGTCAGCAACTACCTTGCAAGGAGGTGGCCAGCCAGGGTAAGAGCTGCTCACTGAACTAGGCAGGGCCAAAGACAAACTGTAGGATGTGCCCTGTGAGCCAGAGGCAGAGGACAACTTTACCCAAGGGTTTCTCTGTTTTTAGGAGGTCAGGTGGGGCACAAAGCTCTGGAGTCTTTTAGCTTCTGGAGAAAGCTCCTGTCAGTTGCTAGCATTTCCCATACACAGTGTTCTCCATCACACCTCTGGGGGAGCATACTTGAGTCTCTGAAGGGTGGAGGGGGTACTTGAGGGTTGTCAAAAAAGGGCATAAGGAGTGAGGGGGCGTCTGTCACCAGGGCCAGCCCAGGGCCAGGACCCTGCAGGCCGCTCCACACTTAGATTCTCTTATTAAGAAAAGAGCAAGGTCAGGGTGTGGGGGACAAAGCACATGGGAGTTTCAATGCATTCCTTTGGTTTCATCTATAAAATCAGGGGTTTGCTTTGAAAACCTGTCCCTTGTGCCACGTAAGTCAGTGACCTTCCGGGATGCTCTGCTAGAGATCAGGTTCATCAAATCCAATAGAACAGCATCTCTTTGAAGCGCTGGGGTTGAGTCCAGGCAGAGGCCCTGTACTGCAGCCCCAGATCAGGTAGGAGATGAGATGTGAGCTGCATCTCACCTGGTGGGATGGGAGTCAGGTTGTCCTGCTCCCCAAATTCCAGTCCAACCTCTCAGCAGCCCTTGCAAGACTGGCCGCAGGTCACTGTCCCTGTTGTGGCAGGGGCCTGCTTTCTCAGGGGTTGAGTCGGGCCAAGTCTGCCTGGCCCGACTGGCTTCTGCAAAAGCTGAAGCCGCATGCCAGAGACCGCCCTGCTGCCCTATCTGGAGCAGGGTGTCCCCTGCTGAGTCCTGAGGGCTCCCATCATGAGCCCTTTTGGTGGCCCTCCTCCCAGCAGTGTGTCCTTCCCTTCCTGGACTCAGGGGCAGGAGCTTGGCTCACCTCATGACCCAGAACCCTCCAACCCAACCCCTGGTCCAGAGGGAACCTGGGCAGCCAGTCTGGGAGTGTAGCAGGGAGGGCAAGCCCAGGGATGAGCCCTGGGCAGAGGGACCTGGAGGAGTGGCAAGGCCACAGCAGCGTCAGGATGCTGGTGAACAGATTCTTGAATATTTGTAAAACTCAGCCAGCATCTCAAGTGCTGTCTGCATGAACAGCTGCTTTCTATTCTCAACACAGATCTGCAGGATCTTGAACCCGAGTGGACATGTGTCGACATGCAACAGACACACCCTTTCCTGATCTGCTGGGAGCCGGGTGTGCCTGAAACTCTAACTAAGGGCAGGGCTCTGCAGGTTCCCCATCAACGACAGAGGCTTCTTCCAAGTCAGGCCTTCTGGATTGACTAGCTAGTTTCAGCAGGAGACACAGGCACTTTAATGTCAGATGAGAACATCCATTTACCATAAAGAGGCGACAGACTTTCCACCAGGCTAAAAGTTTCAGCAAGTTTTATATTCCAGCACCAAATCCAGTGTTATGGTTCCAATCAGTTCAGGAAATAAAATGTCTACAATTTATTTGGGTCTGTAAGACTCAGAACTCCTGGCCAAAAATGCACCCTTTGATCTTTATCCTTTAATCTGAAGCATTCTCTAAATGCATTTCCATTTTAATGAACAATGCCTTATATTGGCATAATAGTCTTTATGGAAGAAAATCGGATCGTATTTGAGGTTTTCTAACCCTTGGAGTAAATTCACTGTTGTATGAGTGTTTAGCATGGGCTAACTTCCTACTGGCAGCGAGCAGAGACGAGGAGGAGCGCTTGGAGAGGGTGCAGGAGACCCTGGGGAGACCAGAGGCCAACGTGGGGAGCTCTTGGGAGAAGCCATCATTTATGACTGAAGGATCAGAGAGGAAGGAGGAGATGTTTGAGTGAGGCCTCCAAGGGTGGATGGGTGGTTAAGAAGAGACGAGAGGACAAAAGAACATTCCAGGCAAGAGGGAAAGGCTGGCACAGTGCAGTGTGTGCTTGAGGAGTTGCGGGCAGTGCAGCGCAGACAGGATCCAGGGCAGGGGTGATGGTGGAGGGAGCAGGAGAGAGGAGGCAAAGAGTGGAGCAGGACTGCAGGGGCCTACACTGCCTGGAAATAGCTCAAGGGACAAAATGGTGTCTGCGGGGCCTGAGGAAGCTCAGAGAAATGGTGTATTTCTCTGAAGTAGTGTTAGATCTGCAGATGGAGGAGCTGAGCAGCAGCTGTTCCCAGCCACTCACTCTTTGGTGGCGAGTGGTCTCTAGCCACCGCTTCGCTCTGCTCTCCATGGGGCCATCTCTGATCCTGACTCAACCTAACCTGTAGGCCCAGCATCCATCACCAGAGCCTCTTGATTCTTGGACACAGTTCCATTCGCTAGTGGCCAGTCAATGCACTGGTTCCCCTATCAGGCGTCTGTCCCCAGGATCATCAGCCGTTTTGGTAATCAGGAGGGTTACATGGTAAAAACTTGACTTTCAATAGACAATGCAACGCGAGGGGCGGGGAGGAGTTTAAAAAGGCATGTGCTGGGCAGCCCCTCCAATCTAGTGTCTCCTTCCACTAGTGGGGGCTAACTATTTTCTAACTAGGAGATTAACACAATCTCAGCTGAGATTTTGGGTAGTTTTCCACCACATACAGGACAGGCCAAAGATGAAGGGGAGGTGCCCACGTGGATCCGACATCTTCCACAGACCAAGTGCTGTGCTCGACGCTGCATGCATATTCCCTTACTTCAGTTTGACAAGAGCCCTTTTCACTTGTGAGGAGACGGAAGCTAAGAGGCTTAGAGATGTGAGGTAACTAAAGCCACACAGTTAATAGTGGGAGAGTTGTGATTTGACCCTGAAATCAGGCCAGACTTGAAATGCTTCCTCACCACACTACGCTGAAAACTGGCCAGGACGGCCTCTCACAGGTGTCCACGGGGGCCTCACCCACCCGAGTCTACACCAAGTCCACCAGCTCCTGCCTACTCTTAGCTCCTCCTCCTGGGATTTTCATCTCCATTAAAGCTTTACCAACTACCCAGTCACCCCGACCCCAGCCTCTCCCCACGCTTTCTGATTTTAACAGTATGTTCCAAAGGGTGAGAATTAAGTAAGATGGGTCTCATGGAGTGCTCAGAGTTGAGCTTGGCGTGTGTGTCTGCAGAACTGACAGAGTGATTGATTGGATGTGGGTACAACAGGAGCCTGACTTGGAGTTTTATTTGTTTAATGCAGGAGTTGGCAAACTTTTTCTGTGAAAGGCTAGGTGGTAAATATTTTCAGCTCTGTGGTTCATACAGTCTCTGTTGCAACTGTTCAACTTTGCCATTGTAGCGAAACACTGGCCGGAGTCAAGACAGAAGTGAATGGGCGTGGCTGTGTGCTAGGAAAACTTTTCCACAAAAATGGGCAGGGGCTGACTTGGCCTCAGGGTTGTAGTTTGCTGTTTCCCGGTCTGTGTCTTGGCTCCTTCCATGAGAGTGGTGCCAAAGTTTGCTCAGTTCACAGATTCTTCTCCAGGGTCTAGCACAGTGCCTGGCAGTGGAGTTGTTCAGTCACTCAGTTGTACCTGACTCTTTGGGACCCCACAGACTGCAGCATGTCAGGCTTCCCTGTCCTTTACCATCTCCTGGAGTTTGCTCAGACTCATTAACTTTGAGTTGATGGTGCCATCCAACCATCTCATGCTCTGTCTTCTCCTTCTCCTATTGCCTTCAGTCTTTCCCAGCTTCATGGTCTTTTCCAATGAGTTGGCTCTTTGCATCAGTGGCCAAAGTATTGGAGCTTCAGCCTCAGCATCAGAACTTCCAATGAATATTCAGGGTTGATTTCCTTTAGAACTGACTGTCTTGATCTTTTAGGATTGACTAGTTTGATCTCCTTGCTGTCAAAGGGACTCTCAAGAATCTTCTCTAGCATCACAGTACAAAAGCATCAATTCTGCAGCGCTCAGCCTCCTTTAAGGTTCAACTCTCACATCTGTACATGACTACTGGAAAAACCATAGCTTTGACTATATGGAACTTTGTTGGCAAAGTGATGCCTCTACTTTTTAATATGCTGTCAGGGTGGAGTAGGTATGCCATAAATATTTGTCAAAGGAGTGAGTACATGAGAGAAAGCAAGCGAGAACAATGGTGGCTGAGAAGGGATCAGCATGCAGGATTCCTAAGTTGAAGGATTAATATAGGAAATAGGAACCAGACTAGGGTTTTTAAGCAAAAAGGTGGAATTACAAACTTGCTGGATGGCTGGAAGAGAAGGCTCTATGCTGGATTTCTAGGAATGATTCCCAGCATGTGGCAGAGCTGGCCTGCCAGGAGTGGTGGCATCACTGCCACCTCTCTCACTTTCAGGAAGGTGGGACTCAGGGGCTGCCGCTGGCACTGTTGACCCCAAGAACATGGTAGCTGCAATACCCCAGCATTTGGTCAGACAGCTGGGAACATCTGCCTGCATGCTGGGACATGCAGGAGCCACTGCCACCTCCTCAACTGACACCCATGAAGCTGGAGGTTGGACATCGGTGGCCCCATGGCCTTGCTTTCCAACAGAAAACACACAAAACCTGTAGGAACTTGGCTTCTGTCTCACTTTCGCCTTCCAAACTCAGTGCTGCTATGTCTACTAGGATGGCCTGACTGACACTCAGACCCTCATGGTAAGAGAGTCGGGAAATGTAGTTTTTTTTTTTGTTTGTTTAGCTTCCTTTACTCCATGCACCTAGAGGCATCATAGGAAGATGTAGGAATGGTTCCACATCACACTCCACCTGTGCATTCTGGTGATCTATTGCTGCAAAACAAACCACTCCAAACTTTAGTGGCTTAAAACCAGCCATTTATTTTTTTCAGAAATTGGAAATTTGGGCAAGGTTTGGTGGGGGCAAGATCCCCTGGAAAAGGAAATGGCAATCTTCTTCAGTATCTTTGCCAGGAGAATTCCACGGACAGGGAAGCCTGGTGTGCTGCAGTCCATGGGGTCGCTAAGAGTCAGACACAACTGAGCGAGTAACACTTTCACTTTACTTTTGGTAGGGGCAGCTTGTCTCTGCTTCATGAGGAGTCAGTTGGGGTGGTTCAACTGGTGATTTAGCATGAGCTCCATGGGGTGAGCAAGCCCTCACAGCCACCTGGGAGCCCAAGTGGAGAGGAACCAAAGCCCTTGGCAAGAGTCCCAGCCAAGCTCCCGGGCAGGAGCCAGCATCAACTCAGTGGCCATGTGTACACCATTGGGAAGGCAGGTCCTCCAGCCACACAGGGATGCCCTAGCTGATGCCATGTGGAGAAGAGATGTCCCTGACGAATGTTGCCCAAATTGCAGACTAGCGAGCAAAATAAATGACTGTTTCTGTTTCTGCCACTAAGTTTTGGGGTCGTTTGTGGCAAAAGATCACTAGAACATGCAGGCTGTACTGAATGTGAAGGAGGGAGGGGAATAACAGATGGAGCGATCAACAAGGATGAAGCAGCCAGTGCCAGGGAGAGGGAAAGGGTGGTCTAAACATAAGCCAAGTTCACCTTCCTCCTTTACCTGCAACACTGAGACTTACCACCTTTCTAAGTGGTGCTTCCTGAAAACCAAGCCAAGATGGTTTGGGCTGTGTACACCCAGCCAGTAGGCCAAATCTCGGGCTGAATAGGAACCCTTTATTCTTATGAGTGTTGCTGCCTAGGGGCTCTTGGTCTCTCCCAAGATTGCCTCTCAGCAATTTTTGATCATGGCCAAGTGATTTAGATTTTGAAATGGCCAAATGTTATAAAAAGGCAAGACTGACTTAGTGTGTTCTTATTTGTGCAACCAGCTTCCAGGATAGCTCAAGCGGCTTCCAAGTACAGGGTTGTCACATACAGTTGTGCCAGTTGCATACCGCACACTTCTAGGGGGCACCATTCACATTCTATCAAGAGCTCTTGGCATATTTATTACAATAGTTTTCTGGCAGATGGCAGCAAAGTGTCTTGAGGTGGGGTAGCTTTTTCTAATTTGCAAAAAGGCAGTTTATAGCTAGTGGCAAGAGGCATAGAGACAAAACTAGGGTCTAATAAATCTTTGGCCAGTGGCAAGAGTTACTAGGAGAAAAGGAGGAAGTGGGGAGGAGTCTTAGGATTAAGGGAGGCCCCTTTGCTCAACCAAAATGAGCACCCAAGAGACAACAAGTATTGAGATTTGTGGGGTTCCAGATTCAACTTCTTGGGGTCAGCAAGGCTTTAATAGGATTTGGCCAACAAAAGGAGTCTTCATGAGAAGCACAGATAATCAGCTATACACTTGTCCTAAAAAGTTGACATTTAATGGCTGAATATAATAAATAAATAATGACCCTTTGTAGAGAGATGGGGATGAAGAGAATGAGTGAATATCTAAATAAAAATTCTATGGTTTTTGTGGGGGTGGGGAGCGGGGGCAGGTGGGGGGAAGGAAAATGGACAGTGATTGACATGGGAAAGCACTGTTTAAGTGGGGCTTAAATTCTGGTCCACCACAGGAATTCCAATCCCCCTCTGACCACTCTGGCTCAGGAACAAGTATCATAACTCATAGCAATAGCACAGCTTCTGAATGTCAAGGTAGATGACATGATGCCTTTCTATTCCAGATATTATAGATTGCAAAATCTTTACAATGGAACAATGTTCTCCATTTTGCACCTGATTCCAAAAGAGAGTCCCAGCCAAGCACAGCTTTTTGTTTTATCTAACGCATCTTCCAAGGGTCTTTTGGCTGCGCATGTTGCTTTTGTTCCTGGCTTGCTGTTTTAAGTACAGCTTTGCTACGTTTCCATATTCCCTAGTATCCAGAAACAAGTACTTATTTGAATTAGAGCAGAAAAATATTGAATAGAATGAAGCATTGCTTTCCTCTTCTCAAACATGGTGAGGTCATGGTTTAGTGATAGTGGTGACAGTGATGAATGCCTTGCACTTTCACTTAGAGACCTTCAGGAACGGATAAACAAATATTTTCTGAAATGCACAGGTGAGGGGGGAGCGGAAGTGGTTCACATAGGATTGTGCAGATTATGGTCTGATTCCTTTCCCCTTCTCAGTTATCTCAAAAACTATGTTTTGGTGAACAGGACTGGAGTCGTCCATATTTTAAATTAAACTAAAGTCCACTGAAGTAGGAAAATTATGCATTTTACGTAAATGATGTGGGCAAATTATTATTCAATTTTTAACAGGGTTTTTCCATCACTTTGCTGTGCACAATGTAACATGGTTAATTTACCATATAGCATTGTTATTCATTCCCTAATTCTCTAGGCAACTGCTGCCTTTTGCTTACCATTTCCTCGTTGCTCTCTGGGAATTGACAGACCTCCCGGCTCCATTTAGGGTGGTTTGGTTCCAGGGCGATCTCTAGGGGCTCCGCTTCTCTCTTGTCATCTTCCAGCGCTTACCCCTTGGGAGGAGTCTGAAAATGAAAGGATTCACATATCTGGATTTAGTTTCTGAGTGGCTTTAAATGAATCCTTTTGTAAACACACACACACACACACACACACACACACGATAAAATCTCTTGCTGCTTAGTAATATTTCCCCACAGTATTACATGTATGCCTTCTGTTAAAAACACTATCTGAATAATACCCATTTCATTCCCTCTTACTTCCAATTAGCTGCTCATTGATTATTACATAGCAAGCACTTGATAATTAACTAAAGGAAAAAAATTTCAAAACAAAACAACCAGAATGCCTTGCATCTGCTAATATATACCTGCTTTCATGAATTACATATTACCTGATGATTCAAACAAAATAGCCTCTTAAATGGGAGGGGAGGAATGATTGACAACAGGGTCACCAGTGGGAGAAAACCTCCTACTAATTATTCTTAGGAGAGGAAGTGTACAAGTCTTGCAATTCTCTTATTCTCATACTCTATATAGTTCAAACCACATTCCAACTAGGACGCTGGAGTCAAAAACCTGCCTGAAACCCTGTTCTGTCTTTTTATGGTATTATCTCCCATCCGAGTAGTTAGCAGCACAATAATCAGAATAACCGATGCTACCTACATACTTTTTAATGTCTGTGTTTGGGGAGGGGAGGAAGGAGAAGGAGACTTAGATTTTCTTTGCTTGGTTTTGGTTTCTCTTCATTTAGATGCCTTTGTTGAACACCTTCTATATTCAAAGGAGATTCTGTATTTAGAGCTGGCCCCTAACTGAGGTTGGGGATTAGAAGAAAATACAACTGAAGGCAAAAAATGCTGAGCCTACCATTATGCATTACATAATCTACCTCTGCTTGTCCTTTAGGCACCCACTCCTCCAGGAAGCCTCCCTTGAATTCCCCATTCTGGGCCATTTGGCACTCCTTTGCTGCCTCTTGTGTTTCCTCCTAACAGAGAGCTTATTGCAACTATCTTTTATGGACTTCCATCTCACTGGAGAAGGTAATGGCAACCCATTCCAATATTCTTGCCTGGGAAATCCTATGGATGGAGGAGCCTGGCAGGCTACAGTTCATGGGGTTGCAAAGAGTTGGACACAACTGAGCAACTAGACTGGGACCATTAATTGTCTCCTTAGCTTTCTAGTGGTAAGCACAGGGTCTAACCCAAAATAGGTACTCAAAAAATGTTTGCAGAAGAAATGAATGGTTAAGTCCTTACACATAACCAAAGTCATCTCTTTGGTGGCCATCCCATTGCCTTGAATAGCCTCAGCAAAGGGCTCCTTTCATCCCAGTTCTGGTTTATTCCTCTTTGTCCAATGTCTCCGTTTTGTCTTCCCCAATTTGCTGCCATTTGGACCAGCAGGCTGACCTGATCAGACCTTCACTTCTAGGCAGTTCTGGATGATTTTCCTCTTCCTATGATCAAACCCTCCCATCTTCTGTCCCATTCTCAGTCAGGGGGCTGTTCTTTGCTGGGTGAAAAATGGGAATCAAATATAGAGAATCTATACGAGTGGTGGTGAAGATTACCTCTCCCAACTACAATATTTCCATGTTAGCAGTAGTATCTTATGGACAAGATCTTCATCCTGTGATTCTCAAGAAGGGTATAGGGACTCCCTGGGTCATGCCAGAGTTTTGCCAGGCATACCACAAGCCATAGACTTGTTAACAACGCACAATCTGAAGGATGGGGAAAGAATTTTATATGAAGACAAAAAATGGGTATCTTAGGAAAATATCAATTTTTTCATAAAATACACAAACATTAGAATGAGATTTTGAAGGCCCCAGGTCCCAAGGGGTACCGGTTTATTCTCATTGGTGTGTGGATGAGTTATGGGGGAAGATTCAGGAAACACTAATGGTGTTCACTTCAAGCTACAGACTGGGTCTTCAAGTCACAAGCACACATTCACGATGGCAATGCTAGTGCCTTGGGCAGCTCACAGCATATCCCAGGGTGCCTAGCAGGCCCTAAGGTAACTATGTTATTCATTGATGTACCTTTCGCCCCACAGGATGGCTTCATCCATCTAGCCATCCACCCACTCAGCCAACATCTACCATCAGCTCGTCACCGCCCTTGGTGCAGGAGCAGAGTGATGAACAAGTTAGGCAGTTTCTGTTCTCAAGGAGCTCATAATCTGGCAGGGAAAATGCATTAAGAGAAGAGTAATATTATTAAATACATTATTAAAGAGACATATTCTGCAAAGGAGCATAGTATTCTGGCTGCTGGGGGAGCAGTCATTTTTTACTGATCACAGTCTCCATAGAATCGTCCCTGTCACACTGGAAAGCCATTTATTTTTATTTCTAGTCCCCAGAATTAATTTAAAAAATAAGGTATATCTCTATCACCACCCATGGATTCTGAATATTTTGCATGTTTGGAAAGAAAGAGGTATGCTTTAGGAATTTACTGTGAAAAATTTCTGAGAATCTAGGTATATATAAACTGTGAAGCTTCATTTGATATCACAAAGATAATTCTTCATTGTTTTCTTCTCTGGAGTTGGAATCTATTTTGGGGGAATGAAATAAACATACTATTGGTACCTGCCTTAGTAAATTCATACCTTACAATATAATTTTTAGAGTGAGAATTTGTTTGAACCTCCTTTCTCCTCACTCCCCCTTCCTTCCCTCTAATTACTTCCTCCCTCCCTCCCTTCCTGCTTATTCTCTCCCTCCTTTCCAGCAAATATTTTAATCACCGAATTGAATTCCAATCATATAATATATAGTGATAAGAAAGCCAACAAAACTTATCTAAACCTATTAAAATACCTTTCAGAACCGAAGTGACCGAACGCCATTTTATACCAATGCAACTTGTTAGGAAATTCCCATTTGGTCAAGTGAGGTCTCTTATCCAGAGCTGTGACAAAACAGCAGATGACATACCTCATGCTGTGGGCTTCAGTCCGTCCTCCTCTGAATCCTGCAGAAAACCTTACCTTCTTCCAGCACTCAGGAAAGAACCATGCCATTTAATACGGTATACATTCTTAAAGTCCCACAGGAAATTTCAGGTAAGATTTTGCAGCTCCAGTGCTACTAGAAAAATCCTCTGGTGCCAAGATTTAGCCACAGGAGGATTCCCGTCTTTCTCAAGGCAGGTAAGTATCCTCTTGTGCTTGTCGGGGAATCTTCAGTTGTGTGGCTGTATTGGAGGGATTATGAACACCTTTAACTCTTCTTGTGGAAGTGCCTTGATCCTCATACACCTGTCTTTGCTATGAACGAGGCAGAGCCAAATGCATCGTGGCTTCAGCCTGCACCTTAATGCTCTACCACAGGGGAGACCCAGCCTCTACTGGTCCTCCCTCAGGTCCTTCTGGCCCATCAGTACACGTGCAACAAAGCGGACTCAGAGGCGAGAGCGAGGCTGAGCATGGCTGAACAGAAATCACTCTGTCTCATTTACAGCATCTGAGCTTTGTCAAGTCGTCTTCTCCAGCAGGCTTACAATTTGATTTTAAGGAAGTAAAAACAGCTAGATTATTAGGAAGCCTCCCTATGCAGCCCAGCAATGCCAGATGCCAGCTTTCCTCAGGGAACAGAGCAAGTCCTTACTCACTGCCAAGTTATGAAAGACAAAACAGACATTTCACCATCACTTGCCACTAAGGCACCTTTCAAGATACAAGAGAACTTTTTGGGTCAGTGGGTTCAGTGTCCTCTCCCCAAACTTCTAAAACTTTTGGGAGGTGTGGGGATTCCCTGGAAGTGATGTCTCATTTGTCTGGACTAGTCTGCATCAGGGAGATCTCTTGACAACTCATAAGCTGCTTGAAAGAAAACACCTGAAATGTCTCTGGTTTCTTCATATTCATAGCTACTTTTACCTTTATTCTGCAACTCTATTCTGTTTCAGAACAGTTTCAGCAAGACGCATCCCATAAGCGTGTCCTTGAGTTAGCCAAAGTCTTGAGTTTTGCTTCATGTAAGAGAATTCACAGTTAACTCAATGGATGAATTAAAGGCTATACTTTGAAGAGACTGTTTTCCTTTAAAAAGTCTGTCTAAAACAGGCTGTTGTGACTTTTTCAGATATTTTTTGAATGACTGAGTCAGAAACATACACAAAAATCCCCCAGAGAGTACCTGAAAATTATCCAACCTATTGGGATGTAAAGATGAAAAAAACACAATTATATCTTTAAACACATCTAGAACAGTATTTAAAAAACTGCCCAGTACTGTGATAATAATTGTATGTAACAACAAAATTTTATTAAATTTTATCAATTTAGCAATTTTATTAATCCCAAACCAATGCCACAAAAACTTGGTTAGTCAGAAAAATCCCTGCTTCACTTAAAAAATGTTGGAAACTTTCTAAACATATAAAGGCTATTTCAGCAAGAAAGCTGTCCTCTTTGTATAATTCCACATGACATCAGTGATCTAGAATCCCAGGATCTCAGATGTAGGAACCTATAGCAAATCTCATCCAACTCCCTCATTTCTACAGATAGGACCTGAAAGGGGGCGACTTCAGGTGACTGTTGAATGAAAGCAGCTGAATGAGGGCAGAGCCAGGCCTGGCCTGCTGGCCCCGTCCACCCACTGCCCCATCTGCCACACCAGGCTGTTTCCCTGCTTAGCAACTTCATCACAGAGGTGGAGGGGCACTGGGAAACACGCACCGACTCCAGGACGAGAAAGATTCTTCTCCTACAATGTGGACACAGAAAATTCCAGTGAAGAGAAAATGTCTGATAAATTAAATGTTACTGTCACGTCTACTCCTGCTTTAATGATCCTCTGAATTAACTAGACAATGGTCTAGCCTTTCTGGGTGAAGAAAACCTCACTCCAGCTGTTTTGAATGTTTCTGTCATTTGGAAATCATTGCACAATGGTTAAATTTCCAGGTGAGTCCTTACCACTTGGTGTGGAACACATATGTCATTCCTAGAGCACCTTCCATGATGTAAACCAATGAACAAAAAAAAAAAAAAATTCAAATGTAAAATGCTCTCTTTTTAATTACTAAATTAAGAAAGTTAAACAATTCAAAAATGTAAACTCACAAAGAAATAACAAAAAAGGAATTAAGACTTCAGAGTTGCTACTCAGTATTAAAAACTCAAATAGAAATAGGGTTTTTGATGTGTTGTTGTTAAACATTTGTAATTCAAGGTTGGCACAAACAACTGAAAACGTAATACTTTTTTTTTGTGCATCCTCATGAAATGTAAAGTAGTGCATAGTTATTTCACTGGAGGACTCCTGGACATAGAGAAAGTCATTTCATTAGCAGTACAGAACATTCAAGCACTTATTTTACAATGGGAAATGTACAACCCCTCCCTCACCTTCCTGTAAGGTTTAGTTATATGAGAAAATTTAGCATGTTGCCATGACTACAATGCTATGGATTTTAGACCATTTAAATGTGGTTACAAGGTTTATTAAATAAAAAATGTTGGAAACATTTCAGCATTCATGTTTTTATACAAGAAGTTTGTGTGGTATCCATCCTCTAGTTTCCCTGGTGGTACTGGCCACTTGCTTGCTTTAAAAGAGGCTCACTTTTAAGTTTCAAGAACAAATCATAGTACGTTGAAGCAAATACTGGAAAAAGAAATTGTGAATTCAGCTTGGGCCCTGACGAAAGAGTCAAAGTAACAGCCGTCTACAGGCACAGTCATGAACCAAAACAGTACAATCCAAAAACAAACAAACAAACATGTTTTGCAAAAGCCAAAAAGCGAGGCCACTGGTTTCCAGAATAACACCAGTGCTTTTATGTTGATTTTCCAGTCAAATCCTCATTCTGGGTCCTGAAGCTTTGTGGCCAACGTTGGCCACGATCTCCATGTTAGCACCCACATGGTGTATGCACAGGGATATATAGATTATATATATTCATATTTATAAAAAAAGAAAAAAAACCAAACACCTGTCCTGATTGGATTTTGTTAAAACATGAAAAAAAATTTTATTGTTTTAGACAAAGAGGCCACTTTTGGAAAATAATACTTTTTTTTTTAGTTGAATCAGGTGAAGACAGAGTTAAAATCACATAGGATTTGCATTTTAAAAAAAGGAAAGCACTAGGATCGTTGGCACTGGAGTAACTATTTACACTGAACAGAGGTTTGGCCTTTTACATAACATCGATACAATGCATTTCCAAAGTCTGAGAAATAACAAGGTTCTGTCTCGAATGCTTCACAGAGGAGGTTCGGATTTGGGGACAAGTGTCATGAATGAGGGCCATGGAAGTTCGTCAGCTTCAGAGTCACATGCAATCTGATCCTGGACGGTTCTGGCTGCTCTGCTCGGAGCAGCTGGCTATGGAATTGAAAGCTAATGGGGAGGGGGCGGGGAAGCCTCTGGGACCAGGCCTCTCTCTGCAGACCCAGGTCTTACAGGTTTTCCCCGGGTTGATACTGAGGCTCTGTTGCAGTGAAGTAGTCTTCCAGGAAGCCCTGCAGGTACTCAAAGTGGGTCGCTCTTCGGGGTCCTTTTTCCAGCAGTGTATCATGAGCTCGTGGAGGGAGATGGGGCAGTCCTGTGGACAGGGCATCCTGTAGCCGCGCTCCACCTGCTCCAGCACCTCCCGGTTGTTCATGCCTGCAAAGACAAGGGCCATGAGAGCGGGCGTCCCTATGTCTTCTCTTTCTTCTCCTTGGAGCCTACAGGTGGTTAAAACATGTTGAGTACTCCCACCTCACCCAGAGGCGAACCCTGTCTTCAATGGGCTATCTCACCACTCAGAAATAAAAAAGGACTCCCCTACTGGCACACGTGAAGCCCTGGAGGGTGAATCTCAAAAGCATTAGAAGTGAAAGAAGCCAGACACAAAAGGCGAGGTACTGCATGATTTCATTTATATGAAATTCTAGAAAAGGCAAAAACTATAGTGATAGAAAGCAGATCAGTGGTTGCCAGGGGTGACGGGGAGGGCAGTCTTGCAAAGAGGCCGCAGGGAACACAAGGGTGATGGAAACGTTCTGTATCAGCAAACCCTCCCTGTAAAGGCCAGGCAGTAAAGATTTTAGGTTGCATACTATCTCTGCTGCATATCCTTCATTTTATTTATTTTTCTACAACTCTGAAAATAGAAAACAAAGACAGGGTGGGAGCCAGATCTGGCCTAGAAGCTGTAGGCTGCCAATCCATGTTCTATATCCTGAGTGTGGAGGTATGACTGTTTATGTTTGTCAAAACTCACTGAATTCTTAAAACTGTAGAATTCTATTGTATGTAAATTATACATCAATTACGCTGACAAAAGCATGAATGAAGCAGATAAAAACAAATCCAGGGAATGAAAACTAAACTGTCCTTTGTTCACAGGACCTATATGCTCTGTTGATGTGCTTCATAAACTGGCTGTCCTCGCGCCTGGACAAACTCTCCGTGTTCAACCATTCGAGATCCGCCATCACACCATTAGTCTGGGCACCGTCCAGCCCAGTGACCCCCAGGTGCCCTGGGTTAAGATGACTCTGACAGGGAGCAGGGCACTGTTTACTGATGACCTCAGACAGGCCATCAATCACGGAGACCTCTGTGACCCTCTGGGGGAGCTGCCCGACACAGAGACTTCAGGATGCCTGGAGCTAACAGGAGATGTTCTGGGAGACTGCCAGCCCTCCAGAGAGTGCAGCCTTCCTGCACGCTGGCCATCTCAACAGAACAGGAAATACCACATAAGGGGGTTGACGGGGGAGCTGAATGCCCTGACCCCTTTCTCAATCACTGCCAGGCTCTCTTCTCTGGTTTGATTCCCTTTTCTGCCGTATCGTGTTCTGCCATCGCCTGCCAAGCCCTTGTATGTTTTGGCTGCTCCTTGGCCCTGAGCCTATAATCTGGAATCCTCTCCAACTTCTGACCCAGTTAATTTATAAAAGCAAAACCCCAAGTTTCAGCCATTCAGAAACCCAGAATTCTTCCCTTGGCTCTCAGGGCTCCGATCAGCAGGACATAGTGTGTGCATGTAGCAACTTCTGGAGAAGACAGCAACCCGCTGAGTAGACCCCCCAGCCAGAGCAGCAGGGCCAGGCCATAGCCCTGTCCCCCTGTGCCCCAGAATCGCTCAGATTCTGGGATCTGTTGCCAGTTCTCTTTGTTGTTGTTTTTGGAGCTGGGCTGATTGCAGCTCCTGTGACTGTCAACCACAGCCCTGTCAGTCACATGCTTATCCAAACCCTTTCAGGATGCTTTCTTATTCTCTGCCATTGTAATTCCTTGAGGTGATAAAATCTGTGTATTATTCCTGCTGTGTTGAAGTAGGCCTTCAATTTAATTATTCTAACATAACTCTGCTCACATTTTGGCAGTGACCCTTCTTTTAGTGAAAGAGGCTCGGTAGCTGAATCTGAGTCCCCTTCCTCCACGCCATGCCAGACTTCACAGGGGCTCTCTTCAGTTGGATGACTGGTCAGCTCTGTAGTTAATTACCTTACATCCTCTTCCAACCACTGAAAAACTCATTTTGATAAATCAGGTGGGGCAGGGGGCGCGGTTGGAAGCAAGGGGGATGCTGAGGTTGCCACTGGAGTGTCCCACGGTGCTCTGGACAAACAGGGCAAGGGACAGGGACCAGCATTTCCTCATCCACAACCCCCAGTCCAACAAGCTCTGCAAAGCACAAGTTCTGGGAACTTCCCTGGCAGCAAACTGATCTGAACTCACCTTATTTGGCTATAAAACCTGACCTGGTGTGAGGCGCTCGACTGTTTTTCTTCATTTATACATACTGCTGAAGAATTAAGGATGTGTCCAAACACAGAGTGCAGCCCAAGACCCTCCTAAGGTGTTATACAAATTATGATCTAAGCACTATATGGACTTTCGAGAAAGAAAACCAAGCCTGACTGTGAAGTCTGTCCAGTTTTGGCTGTGAAGCTCTGGCAGGAGTGGACAGCAGCCACCACATTCCAGGAGCCCAGAAAGGCTAGAAAGAGAGCATGAGGCTGTACCAGGACTGGAGTCCTCCAAAGTGTGTGCTTTGTATTTCAGTACAGTCCTTGGTTTCATAACATCTCAGAAGACACATGCCTGAACCTGCAGAAGTCCCCCTTGTCCCTGGCCCTGCCAGGAGTCTGTGAGAACTGGAGGAGAGACAGGTGGCCAGTCTGAGCCTCAGAAGGTCTGAAAGGCCCTGCTGGAGGTGGTTACACCCCCCGCCCAAACCCAAATGCCTCCTAATGCTCCATTCTGGCACTGGGATCATCCCAAACCACACCACAGAGCTTAGCTAATCATTCTCCGATTGCTCTGCAGCCCTTATGTCATCACAGGATTCATGTCATTAAAAAACAAACTACTCAAATGGAAAGATGTCATGTGTGTGTTGTTTTTTTTTTTTTAAGTCTTGATCCAGTCTCCACCAATGGAAAGTTTAATTGGCCACTTGGGTCAAGACTGTTTTTCCAGTGCTCTGTCTGTGTCGGGGACACAGCTCGACCCTCAACATGTAGCATCTAGGGAGGCAGCCTGCTCCCCAGGGCAGCTGGGGCCAGGGACAGAGCTGGGCCTTGGCCCTTGTGGTGTAGGGCCCAGCTGGCCTCGCCGGCAGCTCCTGGCCACGCCCTCCACCTCCTTTCTGCCCGCTTCTCTTCTTGCTTCTCCTCTCCCCCCTCTCATGCCATTCCCCAGGTTCTCCCAGCATGAAGAGCATACAAAACCAATTCGACGCACCAGGCTAACAAGAAACATACCAACAGCAGTTTTGCCAGAAAAGTGGGATATAAGACAATGCACTTGGCTGACAATGACAGCCTGAATGGGACTGGCTCTTTTCCAAGCATCCATAGGCAGAAGTGGACCCAGCTCCTTCACGATGGTCCCTGGCAGTGGGAACTGCACAACCAAGAGATGCTCGCTCAGCAAGGCTTGGGTCACTTTTCATTTCACAAACAATAGCCCAAGGAAGTGGGTTGTGCTCATATTTTTTTTTAAAAAGAGTATTCTCGGCTATAAGAACTCTAAAAAGTCATATTTAAGAATTGCTTTTTAGTAAAAGTGGATTTTCCTCTTTATACTACTATTTCATGAGCTCTTTTTGAAAGTGAAAAGAAAAGTGAAAGTGTTAGTCGCTTCAGTCATGTCCGACTCTTTGCGACCCCATGGTCTGCAGCCTGCCAGGCTCCTCTGTCCATGGAATTCTCCAGGCAAAAATACTGGAGTGGGTAGCCATTCCCTTCTCCAGGGAATCTTCCCGACCCAGGGATCAAACCCAGGGATCCTGGATTACAGGCAGATTCTTTACCATCTGAGCCATCAGGGAAGGTGAGGGCCAGGGACTGGGAAGGGAACACACACAACACTGAGTTTAGGGAGGCCAGCGGAGTCCTGAGGGACACGAGGAAAGGGAAGAATCTTTGTATCTTACTTCCAATTGAGGAAGTGGTGGGAGGTAGGGTGGGGTGGGGGTGGGGAGGAGGCTGCCTGGGAATCTTCTGCCTATTTTTTTCCTTCTTTGGGAGAAACTGAAGAGGCAGAAACTTTAAAACATGGTTGTATGTTTTAGGAAAACTTTGTCACCAACAGTTCATAGTGGAAACTACAAAAGAGAGTGTTTTCAACAGGAGGGCACTCTATGCCAGCCTGTGGCATCTAACCATGTTATGGCAACAAAGATCCCCAGGGCATGTTGCCTGGTTTCCAACCTCCACGTCAGAGAAGGGGCACAGGGCTTGGTGACCAGCGAGCAGACACGCTGGCTGTTTTCACTCCAGCCTGTCCTCCTCTGCCCCCACCTCAGTGGTTCCTCACCTTTCTGCTCTCCTTGGGGTCAGTCAGGAAAATGGACCATTTCCACAGGTCACTCTCACAGGGCACCTAACCCAGTGGGACTCAGTTCACAGAACGCCTGTGGAGTCTGCTGAGCTGGAGTTTGCTTTCAGATACCTCTTCCTGCACCTGCCATGGGGGCCTCCTGTCACCCTGCATTTCAGGCTCTCAAACATGGTCACCGGTAGCCTCATTTCCAGTGGGTCTGCCCCACACCCTGCAGCTGAGATTCTCTGGCCAAGTGGAAGTGAATTCACTTCCTGCCATTATGACCGTATTATCCTTCCAAATCGTGCTGCTGGCTTCCTCTCGGTTCCTGAACCAAGGTCAAGTTTCCAGCTCTCACTTTCCAATCCTTACTACGTATGGCTGCCAACAGTGTCTGCTTTCACGTGTACGGATTTTCCGTCCCTTCTCTCCTTTTTCTCCTCCCTCCTTTTATTTTACACTTTCCTATGCCTCTTCCTTGAGCTAGATAGTAACTCAGTGGTGTCTCCTCACCTTTATTATTATTATTTTTTTTTTGATCTCCAGGGAAGATCCCCTGAAGTAAAAGTCTGCCCACTCCAGTATTCTAGCCTGGAGAATTCCATGGACTGCATGACTGAGCGACTTTCACAGTTAAGAAAACCATTTTCACTGTGGAGCCACTTTATTCTTTCAACTCTGTGTCTCTGCAGGTGATTGACTTCCCCTGCCTCAGTTTCCCTGTTTGTCAATGGAATATCCCCATATTCACTGTGCTTTCAGCTCTCTGAAGTGTCTTCTATGAACAGAGGGTATTGGGCTTGACAGCTCACCATTTCATTTCCTAATACGGATCTTCCAGGGGCTGTGGCTATACAAGTGGGGATTTTTGCTGTTTACCATCCAGGTTTGTATCTGGATTGGACTAGAGGTTGCAAGAGCCTGGATTTTTGTGCCATGTGAATAATTAGGCCCTTTGACAATGGGAATGACGCTCAGGTTCTCAGATATGCAGCTTACTTCTGCAAACCGAGCTTTCTGTTGAAAGGAAATTAGACGCTATTGTGCATCAGGCTTTTTGTCAGAGGCTCCCCCTGGCTTCTCTACACAGACCCTGTAAAAAGCCCTTCTGTTTACTTGTCTGCTGAGCGGTGCTGGGAGTGCAGGGAGGGCGGAAGGAAGGAGGGTGCCGTTAATGGTGCTTGCTCAGCACGAGCGTGTGCTATCAGATGCCCATGCGCTCTGGTTATCTTACTGGGCTACAACTGGAACACTTCAAGTTCGGTTTTGGTTATGAGATCAAAGTACAGACTCTGGGCAGATAGATGTTGCTCAAAGAGGAGAGCTGAAAATAAAGGCGTGACCTTGAGCCGGCACAACGATGACTCGTTTCTCTTTCTGCATCTTAACCAGATAAGCTTAGGACACCTGTTTTTATGAAGCCCACTCTATTAATAAACACAGAAATGACAGCTACTCAGGTGCCATAACACGCAAAAGTTAAAGTTGATAATATAGTATCATGAACAACTCCTTTGTCCCAGTAACAGTGAAAAAGTGACAGAGAGGGTGAGGGTGCCCACTGGGCAGGCCACAGAAATGCACAGGGGTACAGAAGAGCAGCAGTGGGTAGGACTGGGGAGCAGAGAGCTCCCCTGTCTGCTCTCTCCTCCACCAGCCACGGTGGGCCATGAGAAACCTTGTCGGGGGAGGTAACAAGACTCCTGGGCATTCCAGGCAGGACTCCTCTGGAGGGAACAACAGGAACCCAAACAGAAAAGCCTGAGGACCGTGGATGGGAGCTCGGAAGGCAGAAGACTAAGCACCCTTGGCTGAGATTTGAAGTTTCATCCCAATTCCCTTCTCCTGGATGGAGAGTCCTGACCTCTTCCTCCCCCAGGAGAAACCTGCCCCCGGTATCAGGCTGGGCCCAGTAGGGATAAGGGTGACAATGATGGGCTGCTGAACACAAAGGAATTTAGGCCTACAGCTCAGGCTCTGTTGGAAGGCATCTGAGTGGGGCAGAGGGACGATGAAGGTGGAGACTTGCAATTCTTCAAGGAAAGTGCTATACATTCACTAATTTATCTTCCCCTTCAAGTCATTATCAAATGACTAGATGCATCCACGAAAGTCAGGCAGCTGTCAGTTGTTAAAACAGTTGAAAGCACTGCAAATGCATAAATAAATGTGATATGCTTAAGAGAATGTTCCTGCTTTGCCAGATCCTGCCAAATTCCCAAAGCAGGTGTTCAGTGGAGAGCCAGGGCCCAGAATGGCCAGGACATTCCACCTAGAATGGTGCTGGGACGTGGTGTTTGAACTGACCACGGGGTCAATTTCCCAGAACAACTTTGAGGACAGAGGCTACTCTGTGGCTGGGAAAACCACGCCTTATTTATGTTTGGAGATGATGAAATAGAGTTGAAAGGTTTTGCAGGCTATGGGCAAAGTTTTATTTTAAAAGCCTCTTGGGCTAATCATTTTTTTCCCTCTACCCACCCATCCATCCATCCAGCCCTTTATCCCTCCACCCATTCTTCTGTCAAATTGCTTAAGACTTACTGAGAGTCTACTAAAGGATCCCCCTTCTCAGGGTTCAGAGCTACTGGGAAACAGAGACACACAGATAAGGGCTTCACCAGAGAGGTAGCCAGTGGCATGGGAGTGAGCAGAAGGAGCGATCCAGCAAGAGACATGGAGAAGGGGACACAAAGGAGGGGACTTTGGGGTTAGGGTTGGACGGATTCTGAGGCAGAGAGGGGAGCTGAGAAGACAGACTTGCACGTTTGAGAGAAGTCTCTTGGTGACGAGGGTCAGGGGCAGCACAAGAGAAATCGTGTCTGATGATGTCACCTGGTTGAAGCCCCTCATTCAGTCCTCACTTGCTGAGCGCAAATGCCCTAACCATGGCCTCAGAAGGCCCCGCTGATTTGTCTGGGGCCTCTGGGCCCGCCTGCTCCACCCACACTGCTTCTTCAGAGCCTCTGTGCTCTGGTTCCCTCTGAAGGTGGGCTCCTCCCTCAGTTAACCTGAGCCTTCTTCCTCAGATGTCACCTTCCTGGTGATGTCCTCCCCTGCCACCCTCTCTGCCCTTCCCCATTTTATTCTCTTCCCTACCCATTACCGCCAGCCAATGAGGAATGTATTTTGCTTATTTATCTTTGTTGATTGTCTGTCTTCTCTGAGGAGTGAAAAGTTTGGGAGGACAGCTTTTGTTTATTGGTTCACTGTGACACTCCTGGGGACCTAAACAGTACCTGGCGTAGAGCAGGTACTCCATACATATATGTTGAATGATTGAAGGAAAGAGTTAAGAAGGACTACACCAGACGAAGGCTTCTGGAGTTTATCTGGAAGGCAAGGGGAAGCCATGGACTTTTTAACTAGCAGAGGTAGGATAAGCGGATCTGTTTCTAGGATAACTCTGATGGTGACAATGATAGATGGTGGGGGTGGGGGTGGGGACAGGAAGTAGGAAGTTCCATGAAGGGGGTTCCTGCAGCAGAGGATGACAGCCTGCCGTGGGGCAGTGGCAGTGGAAACAAAGAAAAAAGAAGGATTTGAAGGTAAAAAAAATAGGTTAAAATGCATTGCTCAGATTTTATGCATCAATCCTAGAAAACAATTTTAAGTACTTTCAATTCTCATATGTAACAATTCATCGGCACAAAATCAAGTATTGCTCAGATTTTATGCATCAATCCTAGAAAACAGTTTTAAGTACTTTCAATTCTCATATGTAACAATTCATCGGCACAAAATCAAGTATAATCTTGATGCAAAGAATTGGCTTATAGTAAAGCAAGCTGTACAGGTAGGCTGAGGAGGCACTCAGGTCAGGCTATGGGAATCTGGAAAACAGAGCTGTTCTTCAGAGCATCTTTGTTTCACATCTTGGAAGCACCTTCTTTGTCTGGTAGGGTGATGGGACTCCTCTCCACTACCTCCCTGTTAATCTCAGAATCACATTTCAGTATTTTTAATTTGGCTTCCAGGCTCTCACTCAATTTGAGAGTCTCCTTCATTCCTTCCTTTCAAATCATCCATTTTGTAAAACTTGCTAACTAACCAACCAACCCAATGTTTTATTTTTGCCTCCTTCCTTGAGCCCTTCATTCAGTTACACCTTCCAAATACTATTCCAAGTTCCTTCTCTGATTCTTTTTCTGGACCTCCTTTCACACTGGGCAAAACTGCCTGGAAAGCTTTCATAAAATCCATTTAGAAGTCACTTTCATCTCTCCCTTGACCCTCATCCTCACCACCAGCCAAAGTACCTTTCCTGTGCGTAAAGATGACAGAAGGCCATTCTCAGGTATGAAAGAAAAATGTATCGTTGCCTACTGCTCTTGAAACAAGAATTACTTCAAAATACACTCTAGCCAACTGAGAAATAACTGCTGAGAGGTTAGGGTGGGAATCACAGTGGACAGGTCTGGGGGTCTGTCCTGGGTGCTACTCACAGCCACAAGGACTCTGGTCAGTGGAGACGCAGCCCCTTGGCACACACTGCCAACCTGGCCGCTCCAAGAGACAGTGAGACTGAGGACAGGAAGGGCCTTCCTTCTCCGGTGCCACTGGACGAGGCTGAAAGAAACTATCTGTTCCGTAGGAATTGTTCTCCTTCGTTAAGGTAATCAGCCTGTAATTGGAATCCTTCTGTAAAAGCCTCTCCCTCAAGAAGAGTGTACTGTGACGCTCGAGGCACAATTAAATATGATTACAGTTACACTGAGAACAAAAACAAGCAGCATCCATGGCGAGCAATAGGTTTGGGAACAACTTTCTGGGGCTCCTGTCACTCCTCGCTGACACAGCTCCAGGGCCTGGCTACAGACGGGCCAGGCCTTCCTGTGGCTGCACAGGCCCTCTTCACGGGGTCTGGCCAGGCAGCCCCACCTCACGGCCTTCTCCACAGGCTCATACCTAGGGGCCTCCACTCAGGCCTTGGCGCCTTCCCACACACCCTTCCTTGTCTGGGATCATTGTTCCTTAATGTGAAGGGGAAAGCCTATGTACCTTCTCTGTGAAGCTTCCTAGACACGGCCCCTTTGCTCGGCCACCCTCACAGAATCCAGGCGGCTATCAAAGCCCCCAGCACATCAGAGTTGCTCCAAGTATGTAACTAGGCATGATAAAGTGGACTGAATTCTCTTGTCAAACTCCTTGGCCATCCTCACAGGATTCTGAGTGAAAAGCCCTTCTCCGGACCTGCTGTGTGGAGACACCTGAATCCAGGGCCCTTGCCTCATTATCGGGATTAAGACTGGCGGCCCACAGTGAGTGAGTTCAAGTATCGCATCCCCCAAAGATGATTTCCTCTAATTACACAGAAGTAATAAAAAAGGGCTGCTTTCTATTTCATCCATCTGACTGTAAGCTCTATGAGTGCAGGGACTGAATTTATTTCTCCGCTCACTGTTCTATCCCCCAGGAACTAAAATAGCGTCCTCCTTCAGGCCTGTTCTCATCAATGTTTGCTGAGAGTATGAATGTCTTATTCACTGTACTTGCTTCCCAGGTTGTGCAAAATCATGCCAGGCACAATCACACTGACCGATGCTAAGCTGAATGAATGAAAATCCTGCCTCAGTTGTAAAAGGAGACTGCTTTCTTTATGCCTAAACCAAACTGGACAAAAGACTCTCCCTCAGAAACGCACACCTGCCTTCCTCACCCCAGGCCCCCGCTCCCACCCCTTTGTCTCGGCTCCTGTGTGTGACCCCGAGAAACAAAAAGCGGCTTTGTCTTCCTGGAAGTAAAGGTTTCACAGAAATGCAAGACATTAACCTTCCCCCCACCACAACACATCGGGTGGCTAAACCTAGAGGGCTCAGGAAGAAATTCATTCAAAATTCAGACAATGAAAAGAGAGGCGCCTTCACATCTTCAAAATCCCGAGCACTGAAAAAATGTTCCCCCTTGAGAAGCGATTCAGAAATGCCTGGCTGGGTTCCAGGCCCCTCCAGGGCAGCCCTTTCTTCTGGTTGGCTACTCCCAGAGCGGCTGCCCACTTGCGCACACAGGGAGCAGCAGCCGCTGCAGCAGCATCAATAAAACTGACTTCCGCCCACACCTCTAACCACCCAGTGCTGGCGTTTCAGAGATAGGGAACTTGTCAAATTTTGCCTCTGTGCCAACCCGGCTCTGTTAGAGGAGTCTTGAGGCTTACGACCAACCCAGAAAGAGATCTTCTTTACTTCTCTGCATTCTCCGAAGATGACCAGAAACAATCATAAAAAAGGAACAAAGGGATTACAAATTAATCTGCCCTCACCGGCTCCTCTGACTACAAAGATATTACAAACCCAGGATTTGCAAGAGCTCTCAGTTCCACAGTAATCTCCACTATCGTTTCTATCACTGTGTTTATTATTATTATTATTTAATTTTTAAAAGCTCCTCTCTTAGGCAGGGCATGATGGGGAGCTATGTTCTTTCTTCACTCAACAGTAACAGAAAAATATGTCCTTAACATTTCAGAAAGCAGATCGTCCCTGAGCTATAACCATTAAAGCGTGGAGGTGAAACGGCACAAGTGTCCTTTACATCAGTATCTGTCTAAATTAATGAATTTAAGCCTGAATCACCTAAACCCATGGTTTCTTTGAAAAGCATGACTCTGATAATCCAGAAAAACTCCAGGACTTAAGAATCTCCAATTTCTTTACACTATACTTGGTTTGGGGCTTCCCCAGCGGCTCAGATGGTAAAGAATCTGCCTATAATGCAGGGGACCCGAATTCAATCCCTGGGTTGGGAAGATCCCCTGGAGAAGGAAATGGCAAGCCACTCTTGGAGAATTCCATGGACAGTAGAGTCCAGAGGGTCGCAAAGAGTCGGACAGGACTGAATGACTAACACTTTCACTTTCAGGAGGTGCTAGTGGTACAGAACCTGCTTGCCAATGCAGGAGACATAAGAGACAGGGGTTTGATCCTTGGGTCAGGAAGATCCCCTGGAGGAGTGACAGCAATCCCACTCCAGCATTCTTGCCTGGAGAATCTCATGGACAGAGGAGCCTGGCAGGTTACAGTCCATGGAGTTGCAAAAAGTTGGACCCGACTGAAGCAATTTAGCATGCATGCATACTTGCTTTTGCAGAGTGTATTTTAATCATTCAGAAACGAGCAGAGAAGGTGTTCCCTGGTGGCCTAGTGGTTAGGATTCCAGGCTTTCACTAAGGGGGCTGTGGGTATCAGGTTCAATCCCTGGTCCAGGAACTGAGATCCTCCTATAAGCTGTGCAGAGCAGTCAACCCTCTCTCCCCCTCAAACAACCCCCCAACCCCCGAGAGACCCAAGACACGTGTAGTGATTGGCTTCTGCACGGCATTTCCTCCTGGAGCAGGGGCTGCAGAGGGGGCAGGTATTGGCATCTTCTCGCCAGGTTCATGCCATAGGTCAGTGCTATGGCATAACCAAAAAGCAGTGGGGGCTTTTCTCCTTCTCCTTCCCAGAAGGGTCTACAAAGTCCATCTGTACGGTTCTGCCAGTGACATTTCTATCTTGGGAGCCAGGGACACACACTCCTCCTGAGAGGGGAGAGGAGAGAACCCATGGGCTGAGGTGGACTGGAGCGTTCACCAGCTGCTAAGTGCATTAATCCTGACACACAATTCACGATGGTTGCTTGTCTACACACCATGGGGGCTCCCACTTCTGCTTTTCCCTGGCTAAATACCTGTCCATGGTCTTCAAATTCCCACGCTTGGCAGAAAGCTGAAAATGGGGCTGAGAAGGCAACCAGGAAGAGGACTCCCCAAATAGTGCTGGGAGAACATCCACTCAGGCCCATTTCTGCTGTGTCTGGCTCTTACCTGGGTACGGAACTCTTCCTTTGGTGACCAGCTCTGTGAGTAAGATTCCAAAAGACCACACGTCAGACTTGATTGTGAACCTCCCATACAGGGCTGCTTCGGGGGCCGTCCACTTAATGGGGAACTTGGCGCCTGCAGGAAGAACACCTGGTTACTCCTCAGGCAGAGATCAGGCTCTGGGCGCGGGGCTGGGGAAAGAACAGCAGGTGGAAATGTATTCATGGGATCAGGTTCAGAGAGGAGGACACGGAGGAGGGGAAATTGGACCCAGGCTAGGACTGAGCAGCTATGGCGTCTGTTCCTGCCTCTGCAACCCTAAGCAAGCCCCATCTGGGCTTCAAAGCCCCTTCACGTCCTGGCTTTTGAACTTGATTCTACAAACTGATTGAATGTCATGGGTTTGGTCTGGAGGTAGGGCTAACTTATGATTTAGGAAACTTGCATATTTTTTTCTTTCACTTTCAAATAATGTTTAAATCATGTTACCCTCAAGAATCCTTCAGTATAAAAGACCATAGTCTCCTCTTACTGAGGTACATAAAAACCAGATCAAACCACCACGCATCTCCCAAGGGTGGAGACAATTTGCCATAGCCCATTTACTATGTGGGACTTCCCCGGTGGCGCTAGTGGTAAAGAACCCTACCAATGCAGGAGAGGCAAGAGGCGCAGGTTCCATCCCCGGGTCGGGAAGATCCCCTGGAGGAGGAAATGGCAGCCCACTCCAGTATTCTTGCCTGGGAAAATCCCACTGGACAGAGGAGCCTGGAGGGGCTACAGTCCATGGGTTGCAAAAGAATCACCCACGACTTAGCAAAACAGCAACTTCCCCACTACACTCTCCTTTTTCCTTCCACTCTTTCCCCTAATAGTAGCCACTTTTAATTCTGAGGAATGTTTTTCTTCTGCACTGTACCATCCCTTGCTTACCTCCCTGTCTTTCTCCTCTGAGCCAGACAGGGTACTATCTAAAATTTTTACAGAGTGGTTTTATTTCAATGACTATCTTATGAGTCTGATTTCTCAAGACCAAGGAGCGAATTTTGGGCCAAATCTTTTCTTGCCAAATGTCTCCTGTTAAAAGAATCCTTTCTCCAATCAAAAAGGAAGGGTGGGGTCCACCCTGCTCCTTACAAAGCTAGATGTGTATACGGGGAATTAAAATTGATTCAGCAGCCTATGTTCTCACACATTGGCTCAGCAATTATAAAGCAGTTTCAGATATTTCATTGAACAGACTAAAAGGGAAGCACAAGGAATTTTTATTACTGATGTAAACACAATTATATATTTAAAGCATGTTAATTTTACTTAGGAATGCCTAAAAAAATCATACAAAGGCTGACAAAATCAGAAATTTTCATAGTATCTTCTAGGAAAAGCCATTATGTGTAAAACTGGCAAATGATTAAAATCTTTGAATTAGCATGGTTTTAATAACCAGAGGTATGATAAATTACAGCAATTAGATTTTTTGTTTTAAATACAGTACATGATAACATCTTCAGCAAATCTACCCTGGCATTTTCGGGCAATATAATTTTCCTCTCCATCTCTTCTATGCCTGTGTGAAATGAAATTAAAAAAAAAAATCCTACTATTTCATTCTGTGGCATCTCATATTAACACTGCAGCAGAGAAATGATTCTCTAGTTTTTCTTCCCTTTTATGCATCGAGTTATTTTTAATTAGCTATGTTTCTCAAGCATAATTACTTATATCTTTGCTTAAGTGCGGCATGATTCCACACAAGGTCTGGTATTCTCTGAACAGTCATTCTGTTTTTAAAGTTTCTTTCAAAGCATTCTTCTCACACTTCCTATCCTCCAGCATTCTGTTCACGCAGCTTTGGACTCCGAGCCTCTGGGATTAATGTGATAGATTCTCTTCAGTGTCGAGAGCTGACTTTGCCCTGGACCAAACCTCAGCTGGAGTTCTCTTATTTCAGAGAATTAAAGGTATATTAAATTCATTCCTATTTAAACCAGCTCTCGAGCCAAATGGCTTGGAAATCTATGTCCGTCTCTGAAGCAAATAGAACATTTTTCTCCACTGTGCAGACACAAATCCTGTAAATAAAATGACGAGCAAAAGAAGCCTTTCTTCGTTTCTTGGAATCATTCCATGTTGCTCAAGATGTGAGTGTTGCTGAAAGTAAACTAGTTAAAATTGGGATAAAGTCATTTTGGATTTTCTGAGAGAAGATTTCATAATTTAGATTTTTTTAAAAAGCAAATGTCAATATATCAGCCAGTTGCGGTAATATGCTTTATTGTTTTCTCATTATATCATCTACAACAAGAATTATATAAACCTTCAAAAGAGAAGCTGAAACAAAGCCTGTAATGGATCTCTGAAAAGAAACCTTTCGTAGGTATGTGCTCTGACTTACTAGTAGGAGCTTACTTACATACATTTATTTTGCATGCTCTTTCTAAGATAAGCAACGTATTTACATATAATATATGTTGGAGGGGAAAAAATGAAGAATGCCTTTGTCTTTGTTTTGGTCTCAAAATAGCAGCTGCTCTTGACTTCTCTAAAGATAACTCACAGTTTCAAGGAAGATAGAAGGTTAAATTAAAGCAGAGATAAACTGTTAGTGATCAAGTGAGGTTTCAGTGGAAAAGAATGAATCAATGCTCACTCTTCTACTCAATGTGTTACTTCAATTTCTCCTCATTTTGGGCTCTTGCCTCCTCAGGGTACAGACACAGCTCCACAGCAGGGAGAGTTCATGCCGGGCTTGGGCAGGGGTCTTTGAAAATGGCCCTGAGGTTGCACACTGCAAACCCCATCTATGAGAATGGGGTCCCTAAATGTTGCTGTGGATACAACCCTGCTGGGGTTGGATGGGGTTGCTCCTCGGGTAAAGTTAGGAAAGCTCCGAAGCCTGGAAGGAAGGACCTCCTGGGTCTAAACACTGCCTTTTCCTTCAAAATAGAGTTCTGCCCTCTCAGATTTTTTTCATAGGCATCATGGCAGGCATAAAGCCAAGACCAAAGTTCTAACTGGATGGATTTGTAGGAAAAAGGGGACAATGTGAGGAGACCTATGCCACAACGAGCGTGGTGCTGCCATGTAACCAGCTGATTCACTCTTCCTGGAAGTCCCCTTTGGGACCAGGATTAGACACCAAGATAAGGTCCTCTCCTCTGCACCTCGCTGGAGGAAATCAAGCGGCCGGTGCAGGTATGACGATCTGTGTCAGTGATACCATGGGCTACAGGGGTCCCAGAACTCTCAGTGTGCTTGTTCAATGCTTGTGCTGTGTACTGAGTTGCTCAGTTGTGTCCAACTCTTTGAGACCCCATGGACTGTAGCCTACCAGGCTCCTCTGTCCATGATGGATTCTCCTGGCAAGAATAGTGGACTGGGTAGCCATTCCCTTCTCCACGGGATCTTCCCAATGCAGGGATCGAATCTGCGTCTCTTGCTGTGGCAGGTGGGTTCTTTACCACTAGTGCCACCTGGAGAGCCCAGCATGGAGTCTACTTAGAGAAGGAGCTTCACAGATCTTCAGGGTCATCTCTGGCCTCTGCTGACTTATCACCATCCATACTGAGTTGACTTCACACCGGGGAAGGTGTCTGTCCCTCTTCATCTTCACTACCTGCACTCCAGTCCCCACTGGCTCCCTGCCACTGGCCTCCCCCTGCAATTCCTTCCAGTTGTCTCCCCCCACAATCTGGCCCCTCCTCCCCACTCCCCAGCCTCCTGAAACCCTGGGCCTCCCCTCCTCTGCTCCCCCAGGTCCTCTCTGACTGTCCTTCCTGCTGCAGGGCCTTGGGTCAGGCTGTTTTCTTTGCTGCAAGTCCCACCCCACTCCTGCCCATGGCTAACTCCCACTCCTCCTTTGTTCTTGGCCTGAGTGTTTCTGGCTGGGGAGCCCTGGCCTGAGCACAAAGACTGGGGCAGTTTCCCTAGCTCTGTGCTGCCAGGGTGTCTGGTTCATTGTGGCTGTTACTACTCAAGTGCATTGAACACGTGAGTTGTCAGAAAGTGCATTTCTCTCCATGGACAGAGACTGTCCTTGGGGGCTAGTACATGTCTCTGTGGGTGGCTACCACGTGTGCAGTACTGAGCCCAGCGCCAGCTCTACAGAAGGCACTGGTTAAGGAGGTGCTGAATGAATGAGTAACTGGACACTGATTAACCTGTTCAGCCTTCCCTTCCTGGTGGAACAACCGTGGCTCCTTAAAGGGCTTATAATCAGTTCCCCCTTCTCTGGTGAGTCCTCGCCTTGTCCTCAGTGACCAGGTCACTGTCTACCACCATCTGGATGCCCTTTGAACGGTTTAACAACTGTCAGCTACAGAAGAAAAGCATCTGTCAAATGCTAAGGAAACAAAAACACCTGGAAAACCCAGCTTTTTAGTCCCAAATGAAGTGTGTTCAGAAACCTTTGGGTCAGAGTAAAGCTGTCTGAGACGGCAAGAATCCTGGATTTGGCTCTCTGATGGGCCTAGGGCTACAGCTGGGAGGTTAGACCCACAGTGAGGCAAGGTATCCAGAGGCCTTGGAGCGATCACAGCAAAAGAAAGTAAAAAAATCAGTTTTTCAATAGACTGGGATGGAAGCAGGTGACTGGATAGAATCATTCAACCTCACTAGTCTTCAGAATATGGTTAATAACCATCCATGCTTTAAGTAAGAGAAAGGAGAGAGCTGTGGATTTATTCAGTTATCAAAGTTTATCTGCAAGACAACCAAAGACCCCACCCTTGCTGGACTAGTTTTGTTCTCTCTCTTCTGGAGTCTCCCATGTACCTGGCATGGTCTGTAGTGCTGGGGAGACCATAGTGAATGCAATCTCCTACTCTCAGGGGGCTTGCGGGTTAGCTTGGGAAGGACATAAAATAAACCAGTGACCTTTATATGTCAGACAGAGACAAGGGCCATAAAGAAGAATAAGATGGGCCAAAAGGACAGATGCCGTGGGGCGCTGCAGGTTACACTAAGGACTCTGGATTCCATCTAGTGTGGTGGGGACCCACTGGGGGCCGTGAGCACCCCCCCATCCTCTGCTTGTCTTTAAAACACGTAAGTCACACATCATTACCTAGAGAATGATCTAAGATGAGCCAGAACGTGAAAAGCACTTTGGCTTTTCAAAACTCTTGAAAAGCATCACGACATTTCAAGGCCCATGGCTGGCTATTAGCAATCGACAGTCAGGCTGGTGACCTGTCTATGTCACTTCTGTCATCATATTTGCTTACCTTGTGGCTCTAGTCACATTTGTGCTGTTTTTAGTATACTTTTCACATCTGAGTAATACGATCATCTCAGGAACAAAGGAGTAGAACTTGGCATACGCCAACACTTGGTAAAGCTCAAACATTCCTTTGAGAAATGAGCAATTTTTTCTGAGTTTATTCTTCCCTGATGCTCTTCCTTTCTTTCTAGGCATTTCTCTTGTCTCTGCTGTAGGTTCCTCCTCAGGTCCCCTCTCTCTAAGGGTCTCAGAGGTCTCAGTGCTATAGACCTTTCTCTCTGCTCATTCCCTGGGGAAACCCGCCTCTCTCAGGATTAACCCTGCCCAGCATTTCTGTGTGAAGGGAGTGGAGGGAAACACTGGAGACACTTTGTCTCTCATCTGAAGCCTTGGTTCCCGATTTGCAAATGTCTTAGGGACAAAGCCTCTAGAATGTCCCAACTTTATCTCAAATGTGTCAACTATGAATCTAAATTTATTTTTCATTAACTCTTTTTACTATGAATAAGACAGTTTGTTATAAAAGAAGTCCTCGTAGGTGGAAAATATTCCTAGATGGCTGACAAAGTTGATTCGTACTTTAATATTCTAGGAAGCAAACAGGTTTTTTTGTTTAGTATCCCTTTTCTGGGAATCAGACCCCACTCTGCCAGGCTTCGAGGTGAAAAAACTTGAAAGCTGGCTGGGACTTCTCCTTCTCCTTAAACCCACTATCTAACCCATCACTAAGCCTCTCTGACAAGCCTCTCACACTTTCCCTTTCCTGTTTAGGTTCTCTGCCAAAACTTGATTTAGGTCCTCATCCCTCTGTTTAGACCTGGAGCCATGGTGCCCAGCCTTCAGCTCATTGTTTTTCCAATTAACAATTTTAAGCCTCAGCTTCATAATGTCCACACCAGCGTCCCCCACAACCACACAGTGGGTTCCCTACTGCATTAAGGCAAAATCTCCCACCCAGTTGTCTAGGACTCACATATCTATTCAACTTTGGTTCCTTCTGCCCCAAACCCATAGTTAAATCTAGTCTGGTTTGCTTTCCTGTAACCTGTACCCTGCACTTGGCATGATCATGAACTTGCCTCTTCTCATTAACATATTCTAAACATTGTCTCTCCTTCTACCTGCTTAGCTAAAGCTTGCTCAGCTCAAGCCCCACCTGCTTCATCAAGTCACCTCTGACTACTCCAGTCTTCACTGAGCTCACCCATGCTCCTGGAGCCAGTGTGATAAGCAAGTTTAATAAAGATTGACGTTAGAAGCTCCCACAATAGCTAAGCATATATTGAGTGCTTGGTAAGTGGCAAGCATCCTGCTAAGTGCTTTACCCATATGAGGCAGATACCGATTACAGTCCCGTTCTACAGACAAGAAAACTGAACAGAGGGAAAACGATACGACAGAGGACGCACAGAAATGGTGGGACTGGGATTTGAACCAAGGGAGTCTGGCTCCAGAGCCCAAACACTCAACCACCACTGCTAGATCCTGTTTCCAGTATGTCTCTCTCCTAGTTATTCTGTCTCTCCTTAAATAGAGTGGAGATCATTTGAGGCTGGAGCCCATGTTTTATGCTGCTCTTCCTTCACAGTACCTTGCCTAAGGCTGGTGAAACAGCAACTGCTCAAGAAATGCTTTAATTGGTTAAAGGGTCAATCTAGCAATTTCTCCAACACTCTGATGGCCCCGGAGATTCTCTTCCTTTATTTAATCAAACCAAACAAAAAACAGTGACACAATACAGCTGCGGAACGAATAATTATTTTCACCCTTAGAGTTACAGGAATAAAAGCCTCCTCACTGCACTCCAGGACAGTCTGACCTAAGGCTCTTGGTTTTTAAGTGAAAACAGGATAACCAGCTAAATTTCATTAGGTCAGGATGGCCCATCCCAACCTCCCAGGCCCCGATCAACTGAATGAAGGTCCTTTTGGTCTAGGCAATCTGCTTTCTTCCATCTTAAAGAGAAACAGTTCTTACTCGATTCAGTTACAGTACTTTATGCATCTTGGTGCATAGAGGCCCTTAGTGGCGGCATTTCAGATGCTCAACTGAAGGCCGCAAGGACTTTCACTTTCCAGTCTGCCCCCTGCACTAAGGGTGTGAAAGTCGCCAGAAAACAGGGAGCAAATATTTTTTGTGACAATGCAAAGAGGCCCAATTGTGGCCTGGGCTGGAGTGGTCATTTCTGGAAGGCTCAAGGCAGTCACTAGGGAAAGGGGCCCCAGAGTTAGGCAGACCTGGGTGTGCACACTGGTTTTGCTGGGTGACTATTTAAAAGCCTGCTAAGTATCAGTCTCCTTGTCTGTAAACTGGGATCTCACAAGGCTGTGACGAGAATTACAAATAATGCAAAGGGCTCAGCACAGCATCTGGCACCTCACAATATTTAAATAAATGCTAGCTAGTATCTTCCTTGGATCTTAATGCAAAGGCACTGAGTTGCATCAGGGCAGCCCAAGCTCTCCAAACTTCATGAGAGGGAAAGAGGATGAAAAAAAGCCCATATACTCAGCAATCACTGAGAATTCACTCAGCCTCCAGGAGTCCCCAGCACGGCCGGAGGCACTCCTGGGAAACCAAGCAGGAGCCACCTCCCGCCCTAGGACATTCCAGGCAGCTGGGGACAGAACTCATGGAGAAACCCAACAGAGCTAATTGTGGCTCTGGCTTCAGGCAGAAGAGGGCTCAGGAGTAAGGGAAAGAGGAACACACAGGGCGGCCACATGGGATGCTGCAACGGGACCCTCTATTCTTCCTGGAGCTCCAGGCTGGGACCAGGACAGGCCTGGGTGGGCCCCAGCTCATATTACCAGCTCTTACTGGAGAGCTGGACTCTCAAGCCTTTTTTTTTTTTTCCCTAATGGTGACCAGGCCAATTCTACCCCCTCTGGCTAAAAACTTGGGCCTAAGTGTAGAAGGCAAAGCCAGTGGCGAATAAAAGCAGCCAAACCTTCCCTCCAGAGAATACAAATGGTGCCCTAAAAGCATCTGTAAGGAAGAAAGGCATTTGTATCAACAACAGACACAGTTTTTTTGAACCAAAGATCCATCCAGAACCCTCTTTAGTTATAAAGCAGCAAACTCTGCAAGCTATTATATCCAATATTAAAAAATGTGAAGTACTTCAACTTAAAGTTACCCTGGAGAATAAAAGAAAGCATGATCTATGCCAATAACAGGAAGCTGATTACATGGTTGGTGGGGTGTGGGGCAGGGCAGGGGGGTGGTAACAAGGTGGGACCTGGACAGGATATCCTGTGAAAGAGGTAAAATCAAAGCTGATCTGACCTGGAATTTTGTGGTTATTCAAACAAAATGATGATTTCAAACGCAATAAAACATGCCCAAGCAAAATTCAGAATTTTCACACCAGGCTATAGGAATGACTTTGAAATTTCCCAAATGTGTCTGGAGTAATACAGCTGTTATTCCTGGTGACACATTCTGTTGTAATTTATACTTTAGGTTCATAAGGTTTTTAGCACCATGTGTAAAAAATATAAAGGAAAAGTAAATGGTACAATGAGCTGAGATGCTATTCTATTTGAAAAATGCATAATGGTCAGTGGGGTGCTAGAGAAGGAAGGAAGTGGGGAGAAGGGAGGAGTGCCATCCTCCCCAGGTTGTGGGTGGAGGAAGACCAAGTTTGGCGGAAGAAGACAAGAACCCAGGACCAGAGGCAGGGCCTGAACATGCTGTAAACATGATGGCTGCTTAGCCAGGCACTGAACCAAAGTCTGGTGTGGCTGAATCCAGGAAGGAATAGTCACGCTGAAAGGCATGAACAAAGTTCCAAGGGGAGCCCCAGGCCAAGGACCAGACAGGAAGTAGAACATCCATCAGTGTGTATTAAAAGCCTAATCAGGACAATTAGAAGACATCGGGGAGCAAGCCCAGCCACCTGGGAGGATGGTGGATGAGGCTGGAGGCAAGGAACCGGTCCTGGTGTCTTGCAGTTAGGAGGGATGGGAAGGCAAGTGAACTGTCGAAGGGCGGGAGTGCCTTGCGTGGAGAACAGAGAGGAGGCAGTGACATTTCTTCTACACACCTATGGGGGAGCCAGAAGGGGAAGGAAGGACCTTGCCTTCCCCCATCACCTTCCTCCCAAGGTTGACCAATGACAACTCAGAAGAACTCTCACTGGCAACACAAAGCAAAGAATGAAATTAACCAGCATCTCCTGAAATCATGCTGTCTGGTCACCCTGCTCTCAGGGAGGAGATCTAAGATTCATCAGCAAGACTTTGCCTGGTACTTCCCTGCTGGTCCAGGGGTTAAGACTCTGTGCTTCCACTGCAGGGGGCACAGGTTCAATCCCTGGTTGGGGAACTATGATCCTGCATGGCCAAAAAACAAACAAAAAAAAGACTTGCCTGAAGTGCTGAATGTGAGTGTATGTATGTGCATGTGTGTATGTATGTGTGTGTGTGTATGTATGTGCGTGTGTGTGTGGGAGAGGTGGTTGAGGCTTGTGGAAGTGATTATCTTGGGTGGCACTGAAGAAAGGAGGGCCCCTGCTTGCTGTTCTAGAGCACCAGAATGCTGAATAACTCCAATGATCCTTCCAGCTTTCCAAGAACTACAAGGAAGACAAAGGTAGAACTAAATCTCTGACTCACACTCTGGGTATGATGGAGACTGTATCTGTGGTCTTTTCTCCAGAACAAAAGGCAAGAAAGCTGTGTGTAGTGCTCTGGAAGCAACTGTATGCTGCCGTTCAGGGTGCTGAGAATTCAGACTGAAGTCAAAACACACGTCTGAAATTGAGCTCAACACAGACGCCATCTCAAGAATCTGGTCAGCCCTAGCAGGGGCAGCGGGCCTGGGTCAGTCTGACATCATGTCACAAAGCCTGCTAGGTGGCAAGGGACACTGGGGTTGGAGATACCGCTCAGAAACAGCTGGTGGTCATACCAAGGGTCTCGTTGGGAGTCAGGAAGAAACGGAAGGAAGAGAGGATGTACAGCAGACGATAACCACTTTGGGGTGCTTTTCCACACCACTCCCCCAGCCCCCGCCTGTGCCTTTGGGGAGACCAGCCCCGTGCTGCTGTGCACCCTCCTCCAAGACACTGGACAGCTTGCACATGCACTGGCCGTCCCTGATTATCAGGATGATGCAAACGCAGGAGTTCCTCTGTCAGCAAAGCAAGGCAAGGAAGCCAAGTGACATTCTGATGTTTGATGGCAGTCTGTAGTGCCTATTTACACACTTTAAAATCACAGAGGGTGACCATCTGCTTCCTTCTTGATGATCACTAAGGAACGTGGGTGCACAAACCAAGGACTTGCTCTGACCATTCAGAAACAACTGCCAAATTGCTCTGCTCAAGACAGCACAAAGGAGGGAGAGAGAGAGAGAGAGAGAGCGTGAGCGACCCATATGGAATACAAAACGTGACCGCTCAGTGCAGAGAAGAGGAAAGAGATTCAGACAAGCTGAGCTCTCGGTGACCTGGGCTTACAGCAGGCCCATCAGTCCCCTCCCTTCTGCCCCCCAGGTGCAGAGTCAGGGAGCAGCCAGGCTATGGGGATGGAAGGAATGAATCCATGTCCTCCCAGCAAACAGTTTTAATTTTAAGAGACAGTGGGGGAGGCAGGGGTGAATTTTCCTTTCCTTTTAGTCTTTGGCTTGCCCTGCGTCCCTTTTCCGAGGAAAACATGATCTGCCCCACCCATCAGCCTCTCTCGGGCAGCCTGACCGCTCCCCGCAGCGCAGAACCTGACCCCGGGGCTCCGCCGAGGGTGCGCAGATAAACAAAGCTCCCCTCTCGGAAAAGCCGGTGGAAGCCCGGCCGCCGGGGGCGGAATACAAATGAAGGCGTTCTCTGCCTGTGACGGAAGTGCACCAAACTCGGAATCTGGGAGGCTTGATTGGAACCAGGCTGGGCTCTGGCACGCAGCTCTCTCAGCAACAGCAGGAAGGAGGGCTGGGAGGGCCTGGCCGAGGGCAGGGAGTTCGGCGGGGAGAGCCTTGGGCTCTCAGCAGACACCCCCGGGACCAGCGACCCTGACCGAGGCCCAGCGGCGCGGTCAGTTCAAACAAATGAGCTTCCTGCTCCGTGCTTAAAACAATAGCTGAGCTGGAAAGGGTTTGCTTTTTGTCAAAGGATGATTTGCTTCTCTAGCATGGGAAGAATTAGATTAAATTCAATAATTAAAAGGGTTCCCCGCCCCCCCTCCTCCCCTGACATTTGTGTTCAGGTCACAGCACACTGTGTGGGAATGGCAATGCTGTTGTTGACAGAGAAGAAGAAACGCATGTGCCGGCGGGAGCAGGGAGGGCATCTCGCGGCGAGATCAGCCTTGATCTGCCTCTGGATTACAGGGGCCTCAGAAGAGGCTGATTAATAATTCTGCAGGAGCCCTTGAGCTGGAAAGCTGGCGTTCTGAGTCTGATAATCCCCAGTCGTGGCAGTACAAAGGAAGGACAGGAATTGAATTCACAGTTCTGAATGGTGAAATACAAAATCTGAAAGAAACAGGGATCTGCTTCTTCCTGACTGTGTTTGTCAACCTAGCTGCCTGCTTGTTTGTGTTAAATGGCTACTGTGCTTTTTGAATCCAAAATCTGATTATATTTAATTAGTACAGGCATCTGGGATTTCTAATACACAAAGAGTTATTAAAGTAACAAATCTTTCTAAAATATGTTCTCTATGAAAGAATGTGTTAATTTATGCAGCAACAATTTTTTAACATGAAATAATTAACATAAAAACTGCAACAATTATGAATTCTTTGCAGTCTAATTTATATGGGAATTTTCCTCCAGATAATAATCTATTCAACCTAAATCCTCATTTGAACAGACGTATTTTTCTTCTATTTAATACATAAACCTAAACCTACAGCAGGTTTTCTACAAAGTCCTAAATGCCCCTGTTTCCATACATTCCAAAGATCCAAAGATTAAATGAGGCTTTGACATTTGCTTTCTCAGCAATGATCCTGTCATTAACTTAAAGACCTTAAAAAACCCCAGAAAACCCCCAAACCCCAAATACACCTAAAACACAGAGCAACTCTAAGTTCCCATCTTTGTGATGATTCAAATTAGAAGAAGAAAGGGTTAAATAGGCAGGTCCTTTTTGCGGGAGACCCTGATGGAGGGGGTAGGGAAAGACCACCGAGAGAGAGAGAGAGAGAGAGAGAGAGAGAGAGAGAGAGAGATTAGAGAGACTGGGCAGGGAAAGGATAAAGGGAGAAAGAACGCTATAACACCCCAGTGGATCAACAGTAGTGATGTTACTATTGCTACTACTAGTAACTAAAATTATATGACTGTCAGCTCAGCATCTGCTTTGTGCTAATTGTTTTCTGTATGTCCTCAAGGAAGCCATACAACAACTCTCTGATATAGATAACTATTATCATCCCTGTTTTTAGAGGAGGAAATAAAGGCTCAGAGAGGTTAACTAACTCATCCAAGGCCTCACAACTCAGCAGTGATGCTAATACTCACGTCAGGATAACTTGATTTCATGGGTCATACTCTAAACCAGTCCAGTCCCTGCCGTCTCTGGGACGCATATTTGCACTTGCACGTGGGTGTGCATGTGTACACACGCATGCACAACCATCAGTGACACTGCTGAGAATGTCCATCAGATGTTCAGACTTGACAAGATAACAAATAATGGAGGCAGGGACAGTTCTCAACAGAGAAGGCAAGTCTGAGAAAAAACGAAACTGCTGGAGAGGCTGGTGAGTAGACCACCAACTCTCAGCTGTGTGCAGAGGGGCACTTGGGCATGCAGATAAACCAAATGGCACCTGCCCAGACCAATGGAATTGGCTGTAAAAAAATGAAATATATTATTTTTCTTACAAGAATAATTATTCTTTACTATTCCTTACTAGCTTTTTCCTTAAAAAGAATTTTTAGTTAAGTAAATAAAGACCTCTTTCAAGGCAAATGTATGTCACACACAAGAAGTTCGGGTTATAAGAATGGTTTATATTTCACAACCCTCCAACAGCTTTTATAGAGAGCCCGTTGAATTCTCACACTAATTATGTGAGGGAATTATTTTTATTATCTCCATTTTACGGATGCTAAAAAACGAGGCTCAGAAAGGTTAACTGATTTGCCTGGGGACACACCAACCTTGTAAGAGATAGTTAGTTCAAACTCGGGCTTCCTGACTGCCAGTTACAGCTTCCACAGCCTCACCATGCTGCCTTAGTGGCCTAAAGAGAAGTAAAACCCTATACAACACAGGGACTGTGTATTCCATCTTAAAGGTAAGGCCACAAAACCTGCTGGGCAGTACAGGTCTGTCCTAAGACCAACATTTCCACTACTAAAACTATACCCAGAAGAGAGGAGGACATGAGCACCACCGCAGCAGCTAATTTCATAAAGTCTCCCAGTTAGAAATACCAGGAGAATGGATATGGGGATGTATCTGTAAATGGACTACTACTCAGCAAAGAAAAGGAAGGACCTACTGTTTTACGCAGCAACATGGATGAATCTCACAATGACGCAGAAGAAACTAGACACAAGAGACTGGCACTGAATGATTTGTTTATATGAAGATCAGTTACAGGGAAAAGGAATCTCTGGTGGCAGAAGTAAAACAGGGTCTACTTTTGGGAGTGCTGACTGTCTGGAAGGGGATGAGGAGGTCTTAGGGGGCTGGCAGTGTTTATATCCTCATCTGTGGGTAATTTCAAGGGCACCTCCATATGTAAAAATTCCCTGAGTTGTATACTTCAGACCTATTCATTTTATTGTACATATATTATGACTCAATAAAAAAAAATGTGTCCACAAAAGCAAATCATTCTGATACGTAGGCCAGGTCTATCTGAACTTGTTAGGTTTAAATCAATATTAGTCAGCACTGAGCTTCCTAAAAGCTCAGGAAGAAACTTTTTTTCAAGAATTCTCACATGGTCTGTCTGTGTGTGACCTCTGGGGAACTGGTGGCAGGAGGGGCTGTGATCAGACCTCAAGGGAGGGTGCAGGCAGCATGGGGGAGAAGGGCTGTGATCAGACCTCAAGGGAAGGTGCAGGCAGCATGGGGGTGAGAAGTCATGGTTAGCTGAGGGGTGGTGATGTGGGGAGGAGTCCTCGGAGGTGAGGACCTGTGGCCATGGGACCAGGTGAGGGCACCCCCACTGACTTCTCTGGGCTTGGACATCAAACTCAGACGTACTGCCACAACTACCTCAAGCTCAACCAAACCTCAATCCCAAACCAAACCAAACGCGCCCTTGTTCTTGGAAAAGAAAACCTTCTTCCTGACTCACTCCGCCTGTTGCTGGCAACTGCATCGTCATGACCACTCATATCTGACCACAGGGAATTAGCTCTGATCCCTCTCTCCCTTTCCCAGATGGTGGCTGAGCCTTTCCACGTGTCTCTGGCCAATATGGAATTTGTTTATTCCCCAAGAACTCGGTCTTGTCCAGGACAGAATACAAGAGTCCTTTTTGTTTACCAGTCGCTACATACCAGGTACTGTGCTAAACAATTTACATGTGCTGTTTCACTTAATCTTTGCAAAAATGAAAGCACAAACCAGGGAAGGTATGTTTCCACTTTACAGATAAGCAAGCAAAGGTGTGGAAAAGTTAGGTAATGTGCCCAAAGCCCCAGAGCTGGTGGGTGATAGGGGTGGGTTTCAGATCTCATCTGACTCCATGCTGGCAGCTTGCCCCAGTTCAGTCTTTGGCTTCTTTCGCTCAGGAGCTCCTACCAAAGCCCTTTCACTTTGAAGGGCACTCGAATAATGATGGTTGCCATTACTTGGAGTTCCAGATTGGACAGAAGAAGACCTAACTGCTGTCACTGGGGGACATGCTGAGGTAAGAAAATGAGCGATACCAAATGATTGCTAGTTGCCTCCAGAATGCTACTGGCAGAGGACCACCCTCTCCAGCTCTGGGCCTGGTCTTGACCTTCTCCCTGATATGGGGTTGCCACTTACAATCCAGTGGGGCAGGGAGGGGAGGACAAAGGAACTCAGGAGCGGCTGTTTAACTCAGGTCCCAAATCCAGTTTGGCAGGTGCCAGCTCATCCACCAGATAGGAGGAGGGAGAGACACTTCAGCGAGCCCTTAGATGGGAACCTCACCACTGTGTTGAGAAACAACAGTCACCCACAGTCTGAAAATACCTGTGATCGGCACACGCTTCTCAACACTGCCCACACTTCCATAAACAAGATGTGGCCTGGCTGAGGCCTGTGGGGATCATAAAACCGGGCTTGTAAATATTTTCAGGCACACGGAGCAGCTGTCTGGAAGAACTGACTAATTCCCTGCAGAAACTCAGCATGAAGCACGCATGCCATCTGCAGAGCACGCCAGTGGATACACACTGGGGCCTTCCTGCCTCGTAAAGCGGCCTGGGCACAGGGCAGACCCCCGGAGGTGTTCTGTAAACAGCTGGGCTGACCTGGAGCTGGCAGATGAAAGTCTTCCAACTCCCCTCACATGCACTTTAGAAGGTGCCTCTTAAAAGTGCTTCTATAAAATAAAGGGGAAAAGGAGCTTATGACTAATCCTCTCAATTTTAAAATTTTTGTCTTCTTTCAATCACCGTCCTGATGAGAGGCAGTCAGCATAGCATAAGAGGGTGGATGCAAGAGGACCAGCCATGCCTGAATCCAAACCCTGACTCTGCCCTTTGACTAGCTGTGTGACTTTGTCTGTTACTCAACCTCTGAGCCTGTATCTATCTTTCCCACTCCACTCCTCACATTGGCCCGCTTGGACCTGGCACTGGGTAGGTTTCCTATAAACACCCCTGGCTCCTTCTTTGTCCTCTGTTGCAACATTTGTTTTATTCTCCTGGCAAATCCCAGGGCCCCAGTCTTTGTTTTTTTTCCCCCAGTTTAATTCTCTAGTCCATAGGGTTGCAAAGAGTCGGACATGACTGAAGCAAATTTAGCTCACAGAAGATACTTGTAAAAGGGAAGAGAGAAGAAAAGAGAATTGGAAGAAGGAAGGGTGGAATATTCTATTTGGAAATTAAGGGTGTGAAGCTGGCCCTCTGAAGGGCATCAGGACAACATCTGGGAAGGTGATGGAGCTGGAGAAGACACCACCAGAAAGACAATCAGGAGGAAGGCAGGACGGGAGGGCTGGGGTTCAGGACAGCCACACAGCCCTGCTCCACAGCAGCAGCACGCTTTGCAGCGACTGCAGCGAGGGCTCCTGACGTGCCTTCCCCCAGACGCCAATCACCCAGGGCCACAGCCTGGGCATCTCACTCCATGAACTAAACACCCAGCCCTGTCAACAGCACCCCTGCCAGCATGCTCGGGCTTCAGGCCCTGCAACGTTCTCATTATTGATGACTCAAGGGTGCTAACAACAAATTCCAGACAGTCCAGAGCCTGGGGGGAATGGGAGAAACAAATCCTGAACTGCTCCCTCCAGCCCCCAAACACTCACACATGGAAGGATGCTGACACAACTCACTCCTTGCTTAACCAAAGATTCATGTCTCTCAACCTTCACCCGCTCGCCTCTCCTTCTGGGTCTGTGAGCTGGGATCTGACAGGTTTGCCTCAGGGTAAACTCTCTCATTTAGGGCCAGGTCTCAGACCCGGGGGCACTTCAGACCCTCTCAGCTCATCCTGACTCAAAACCGTGCCCACAGTCCTCTCTGGACTGCAGCGCCAATCAAAGCTGCCCACGTGCCTTTGATTAGTGATATGGCATACCATCTGGCCCTGCACTGTGTGTGTGTGTGTGTGTGTGCGCGCGTGTGCATATGTGCATGTGTGTGATGAATCGGCATGCTCAATGTGTCGGCCTTTGGCTCCAGGACAAGAACTGCCACATGTTGGGGAAATTCAAATAGCCGAGCTGTCTGACCGACATGTAATTTAGCCTTTGGACAGTATCTGTACGAGGCAGGGTCTTAGTTTAGCATTTTTTCCCCCTCATCACTTGAGACTGCCAAGAAGGATAAAAGGAGGGAAGAACTGGCATGAAATGAAAGAATTTAAAAAGAAGGCAAGAAAGAAGAAGTGCAGAGCTAACCATTATAACCTCCAGTAGATAACACTGCCCTGTAACCTATTCCAGTCATTGCTCAGCCTTGCTCAAAATGACTGGGTTTTGGTTAAGAACAATGAAGCTGGCTCCTCTTCCTTCAGACATGTTATGTTCACCATGAGGAGCCTATGTTCCATTGCAAACTGCACACTTAATTCCACACATTTACCCTTTGACTGCTGTGTAAAGTTGTGGAAGAAAGGAAGTAACCCTGGGAATTCCTTCTCCCCTATCTAGTACTCTAGAAGAACCTGAAAAGTTGCCCCACTGGAGTGGCTGTTGGTTTGAGAGGTATTTTATCTGGAGGCGATTTCTATAAATCTTCTGAAAGGGGGGAATGGAGGGGAATGATTCAAGGAAGTGGAGCTTTTCGAGTGACTCTTGTTCTCTCCTGTTGGCCTTCTAGCTCGCCTCTCTACCTGTCTTCTCCCTTCTTGGGGCCCATCTGGACTGTCAGTGCTCCTCTGACTGCTGGCTCTAGCTGGGCTTGGCAGGAGACCTGTAGGAGGGCTGAAGACTGAGCCTGGGCGTGACTTCCCCAGAGGCCTGTCTCAGCCAGCGGTGGTCTCGCGCACAGCTGCTGGTTCTTAGTTCTGGTGCTGTTACAAGCTCTGGGAGGCTGCATCACGCCCTGCTGGTTTTCTTAAACCCTGCCTGCGCTGTCGCAAATAACTCCTTTATTAAATTCTCCAATGAGAGCGCTTCTGTTTTGGCTGAGACTCTGACGGAATGATGAGCGGCTTCCTGACTGCCCTCCTGGCCTTCCGCACCCTCTCCTCGAAAGGCAGAGGGTCCCAAGCCTGGATGCAGGCACGAGGGTGGCACAAACCAGGGGGACATCAGTGGACACTTGCGCATGAAAAAGCAACATCTCATCCACCAACTGAACCCACTACGGTCTCCCATCTGCAGCGTGGTCAGATTCCTGCCAGATCAAGAAGGAAAAGCCCAGCTGAAGAATGACATTCCAAATATTTTCTGGAGGAAGGGAGGGAAGGGATGGGCAGGATGGGATCACGAGACTTCCTCAGTCAAGCGCCCACCTTGTCTTGCTGTGTACTCATTGTCCTCGATCAACCTGGCCAATCCGAAGTCGGCGATCTTGCAAATTAGGCCATTCCCCACGAGAATGTTTGCTGACCGCAGGTCTCTGTGGATGTAATTCATGCGCTCGATGTACGCCATTCCCGCGGCAACCTGCGTAGACCGAGGAAATGCACATTACACGTGGCTCCACGTGCTCACTCGCTGGTAAACCTAAGGCGGGGATCGAGGGCCTACCTGTGCTGCCATATCCACGAGGTTTGGCAATTTCAGAGCTCTTCCTTCTCATCTTTTAAGAAATCGAGTAAACTTCCTATGAAGAAAACATAGTCATTTTGATTTCCTTTGAAAGGTCAAAATTCCCAATGAAGGGCTGTATTTGGTTTTCTTATTAGAAGGAATGAGGTGATCAGAGGAAATGAGGCTATAGTGAAAACAAGGTTCACACACAAAAACTGGGCAGAAAAAAAACTATGCACTGGAGGCTGCAGCTTTACCTTTTAAAAGTAAACAGTGGGGACTCCAATTCTAAGGACAACAAAATGAGATGAAGCTAGAAGAAACGGGACTTCATGTCATAAGCAGCAGCCTTAAATGAGATTAAAGGCTGCACCACTTCAATCTCATTCCCGACAGTCCCGCTCAAGAGTGATGTGGAGAAAACAGCGCTCAGCTGAGTGGTTCCCAATACGTGGTCCTGGACCAGCAAGAATGGCAACCCTTGGGGAACCAGTTGGAAACACAAACTCTCAGAACCCACCCCACATCTACAGAATCAGAAGCTTGGGAGTTTTGGCCCAGAAACTTATATTTTGAGAAGCCCATTAGATCAGTGGTTCCCAGTCTTTTTGGTACCAGGCACAAGCTTCTTTAAAGACAATTTGTCCATGGACTTGGGGGTGGCAGATGCTTTAGGGATGATTCAAGCACATTCCATTTATTGTGTGCTTTCTTTTTATTATTATTACATCAGTTCCACCTCAGATCATCAGACATTAGGTCTCAAAGTTTGGGGACCCCTGTATTAGGTGATTCTGACAAATAGTAAAGTGTACAATCAGTGGCTCAGCTTACTGACAGATTTTTAAATCAAGAAAAGGATATCTGAGGAATACAGGGTTGGGGTAAGTGGCTCCCCACATCAGATCATGGCCAATCAGGCCTTGAAAGATACCTGAAACCAAAGGCTGGAGCTTCAGAGCCAGTGTGATGACTCCGCCTAGGGAGCTCAGAATGAACACGGGCTGAAGCAATCATGGGCAGAGTCTGGAGGTTCATGTGATCACTGGTATTTTTTTTCATGCTTTATCACAAAGTTGTTTACCAAATAACCAAATACAAAGGGCAAACAATCTGCCAGGGAATAATTCCAAATATATTTTAATAGAAAGTACGTGGAAAGGGAAAAATTGTCTTGGTGTCATCTGCTGTACAATGCGTTGCCTTTTAAGGCTGTTTCTTGTTTGGTTCATCTATTTTTTCCGAAACAAAGTGATCTGTGGTCTTATCCCCAACAATATTGCTTTGATTAGAAAGACAGAGAGAGAGAGAAAAAGAATGAGACTATAATGTGCTCTTTAAAAGCATGTCTTTCTACATCGGATGTTTAAGAGGAGAGCTGAAGAAAAAAAAAAAAGACGTTGAAAAGATGGAGGCTAAACTTAACCCAGAGCTCAGTGTCTGATGTTAATTGTTCAGCCTTGCAAAAACACTTAATTTTTAAAAAATTTGTAAGAAAGTAATTTATTATTAAGATGGTTAAGCTATGTATGCCACAAAACACAATTTCTTTCTTTTCTTCTTCTTTCATAACACAATTTCTTTCTTTTCTTCTTCTTTCATAACACAATTTCTTACTCTGATGTTTCTGTACACAAAAAGGCATTTTCAAACAAAATTTTACTGCAAAACAAGTAAGTTTTGAACTGATGTGATTAAAAAAAGCTCACCCTTGATAAGGGTTTCCAACATGGTCAAGGTGGTGGTGTCTTGAGTGGGGGACTCAAGACAGACAAAGGTGGTGGGAATGAGGTAGGAGAGATGAATACCTGAAAACTGGATAGCCTCATATCTTTGTTTGAAAAAAACTTTAATTTTTAACATAAGCTGTGGCATTCCTAATAACAGCAAACTTTTATAGCCCTCTGTATCAATGGCAACCCACTCCAGTATTCTTGCCTGGAAAAGCCCACGGACAGAGGAGCCTGGTGGGCTACAATCCATGGGGTTGCAAAGAGTCAGACACGACTACACACGCATGCACTGATCACTCCAATACTAAAAATGAATTACTTCAGTTATGGAGAGGAGCTGGAAATCCTGACATGTGCAAAGCATGCAAAGGAATCTAGGGGTCAAACTCAAGGTCACTGTTCGCACAATGTTTTCGCCAGTGAGCACATAGTTTGTGCTTCCTGACAAAGAATGCTTGACTCATGGAGGAGGGAGGGAAAAAGCAGGCGGGCAGCTCCATTCCCCTCCCTGAGACAAGCCTGCAGGTCCTGTGCGGGGGAGCCCGAGAGGCCCAGTCCAACCTTTATTCATATACTCGGTGACGATGTAGATGGGCTCCTCGGACACCACGGCGTACAGCTGGACCAGTTTGTCGTGCTTTAGCTTCTTCATGATCTGCGCCTCCTCGAGGAAGGATTCAGGGGACATGGTGCCTGGTTTAAGAGTCTTTATGGCTACTTTTGTGTTTCCATTCCAGGTACCTGCAGACACCCCACAATATTAAGTCAAACCAAAGATCCTCTTTGGATGGGGAAAAATCTTTATAAAGTTAGATTTTAAGTTTAAAGAAAACTTAATAGAGTTGTTGTTGCTGTTTGTTGTTGAACAAAGACAGTCAAATGCAAGGACTCTGTCAAGTATTTTCAACAGGAAAAAATGTGTTTACTTATAGGCTGTATCATGGTTTACAATTCTTTAAAAATTTTTCATATTTTGATATATATTACTTTCCTTTTCTGGTTCAGCCACGTGATCACAAATTTGTATCAAAAGCTCTGGATACTTCATTTTTTTTTTCCTTCTAGTAGTTTTTGAGATATGATTGACATAAGGCACTGCATCAGTTTAAGTTGTAAAGCATAATGATTTAATTTACATACATCATGGAGTGACTATTACAGTTAAGTTTAGTGAAATCCATCATCTCAAATAGATACAAAATTAAATACAAATAAATTTTTTTCTTGTGATGAGAACTCTTGGGATTTATCCCCTAAACAATTTTCATAGATAATATACAGGATGTTAATTATATTTACTTAGCATGTAGTACATTAGATCACTAGTACTTTCTGGATACTTCTTTATAAGAATGAAAGTCTAGGGGTTAGAACAGGACGGCCTTCAACGGCCATCCAGTAGCCATCCCTTAGACAGGAGGATGAGCATGGAAGAAATGACAGTCCTATTTTCTGGGGTGTGCCATTTTAAAATATATAACATCACACTAAGGAAGTTTGGAAATTACCTCTAGACTTTCAGTTGTCAGCCAGGGACGAGCTACTTGACTGAGTCCTTGAGAAGTTGAGCTAAATGTGCTGAGAAGCATTGGCAAGAAGCTTTTGGTCTACTTGCCAATACTTCAACCAGGAAAAGAAAATTCCTCACGTTTACTGATGGTCAGCCACAAGAACAATGATTTCTATTAGACTGGAAAAATTAAACAGCAGCTAAGAGGGAAAAGAAATATTTAAAACTTCACATGTGTAAAATAATCTAGGAGTTTCAGAGGCAAGCCTGGCTTATGGTCCTCATCATTTACCTCATCTGTAAAATATAGAAATGGAACTGGATTATCTTTCCAGTCTCTTTTAGCACCAAAATTTTAAAAAACCCCACTAAATCCTATGTGTATCCATTATTCATTATTAGTCCTATGACTTTGAATTAAAACTATAAGGTAAACTGAAAAATCTACTAAGTTAGATTATATCATTTTCTCTTTGGAAAAGAAGGCAGGTTTAAATTAACTTTACACTTAATATAATTAATCCGAGCACTAAAAGACTCTATAAATTGGAACAAGTCTTGTCACCCTGTTGAAAACATGGTTCATATAATCACAACATGCAACCTATAAAAATGTAAATTATCAAAGGATAAATGGCTTAAAAAAGAATTCACTGAAATCTTATAGAAAACTGACCACTAAACGTAAATGGGAAATCTGACAACTAGCAAGTGGTCTGTGTGAGTGGTTTAGCATCCCTGAAATTTTAACAGTGAGGTCATCCTCTCTAATATCACCTGGTTACCTAGATAACCTTCCATCCTGATCCTGAACTACCTCAACATGATGTTTCACATTCAGGGGAAAACATAACAGCATGTGTAATGCTTTAAAATTGGTAACAATAATGTTGCAAATAAATTTTTGTACAGAATTTTAATTTTTCCTGATTTCATGAATGACTGTATTGAAATCCTTAGGACTCACAAATCTAATTATAAATTGGGTGGATAAGGGAGTGTAAGGCTGTAGAAATATAACACGAGAGTTAGATTCCAGATAGAGACAGACACAATACGTCGACTCGGAAAGCGATTATCTTAATAATGATAATACTTACTATAATGGCATATGCATACACTCATTCATGTGTGTATCTGAGGGGTTGTGTGTGTCTCTCTCTCCCTCTCTCTATATGTAGTACTTACTGGTTGTCAAGTTCCATTCTAAGTGCTTTAACTGCATTAAACCCTTTAATGCAGATCACACTTAAGTACCTACACCCACACAAATCAACAGGTACCAACCTATGCTTTTGCTTTTAAGTAATGTTGCTTTTAATTGCATCTAGGAAAGTAAGAAGCAAGATTCCATAAGCAGCAACATGACCTCATTGACAGATGTTTCAGGGTGTCTTAAAGCAGTGAGGAAGGCCAGAGAAGTCGGCCTGGCCAAAGACAACCAAATTAAGAGAGAAGAACGCGTGTCTACTGAGTACCTGCCATTTGCCATGGAGATATACTATGCCATATCACCCTCAAGGTAATCCTATGACGTAAGTATTATTTCAGTTTTACAGATGAGGTAACTGAGGTTCAAAGAGATGAAACAAGCCCCATGCCCATGGTTAATCAGCTGAAAAAGATTCAAATCCAGGCTACTGAGGGAAAAAGCCCATGGTCTTTTCCTATATTAGCCCGTCTGTAGAATCTTACCTTCCCACGTCTTAGGGAGAGGAAACATCATTCTTACTGCACTGGTTTTCTGTTCTGTGTGCCTTAATTAACCACATGAAGCAGGATGGAACCCATCTAGCCATCCAGGTCAAGCACCTTGGTCCCACCAGCTGTGTGTGTGTGTTTGTTCAAAATCGCCTTTGAGCTGGCTTTGAGATGCAGCCAAAACAAAATGTGCCCTCTGCCTTACCAAGCCAACTTCAGCGAAACACCCCTGACCCAGCTTCTTCTCCAGACACAGGGAATCACGTGCAACTTCCCAAGCATCTTTAGACAATCCAGAAGTTTGTGGGGTACAACTCGATGCAATCACAGTTAAGTTAAAACACAAACCATCAGCTTTCTCTACAGGAAAGGGAATTAATAAAGAAAACACAGTCCTTATAATCCATAATCATGCATGCACTAGAAAAGATGGGAGGTGACGGGCCCTTTAGGGCGACACTGTTCATTCTACCAACATTTGCAGTTGGAAATGAAGGCATTTGGTGCAGGCTAGAATATTCCTTGTACCATTTCCTGGTTTATGAATTGAGGCTCATATAATAGTATCATTTGAGCCATCTGCCAATCTTAACCAGAATTCTGAAATCAAAATCCAAATTATTCATGTAATTCATATTCTCTTCCTGGCCAAAAAGTCTTTATTTTCACCTTCCATCTTTGATGTTTGGGACTTCCCCAAACGAGAAAGCTAGTAATAGAGTAATTGAGGCTCGGCATACCCATCCATACTTCCCCAAACTGCCCATTTCCCAGTCTCTTGATCAACTGCAGGGATTCTCGAGGGATTTCCCAGACATCTTTGGTTTTGACAGACAGATCGGTAAGCCGTGGCATCCCTTTGTGACAGGGAACTACTAGGCGGCAGCAGAGGCCTGCGGCTCTCTCTGATGGAGCGAGGACAGCGGCGGGAGAGGAAGAGAAAAGCAACACGTGAAACAACAACACTTACAGGGGCACAAACCCAGCCAGCGCACAGTGTTACTCAGAACAGTGCTATGTCAGCAGAGAACTACACACGTGCTGGAAGATTAGACACCACACATTGAAATGTGCTCGCTGGAGGCAGAACAGAAGACGTTTTGGATTTTGATGACTGCGTACACCCAGGTCTGGTATAGTCTATACATAGATACAGGTTCAGGCTGCTTTGGTGTCTGTGCTTACGAAATAAGAAAAATGTTTTCAGCCCAGCGTGCTAATAACATGTCTTCTGAACTCTGCAAATAACCTTGACTGATTTCAAAAGGTACATTTGGACCACAGAATGTCAGCACAACTGTCTTTTGGTGCCGTCTCATATCAAGGGCGTGGAGACTCTCTTTGCTATGAATATACTTAAAATTGTAGTTTCGGTACAGGCTTCTCGTACAGAATGTTAGACTGTTATAAACTAGTAAGGCAGCAGATTACACCTGGCGAGGGAAAAAAGAGGTCCTATTTCTCTAGTGATTTTTCTGACAATTTGAACTGACTCTATTCTGCCAGTCAGCTACTCTTGCTTCTTTGAAATCTTCCATTAAAAAAAAAAATCTTTATAACAGTCTCCGATGTATAATTTAGGAGTCTGGCTTGAAAGGAGAAAGAATGGGAACTAAAATTTGCAGAAACTCAAGGATGTGAGAGAACTCTATTACCTATGAAAAAGAGGAAGGAAAAAAGTCATTATCACTTATAGGTTATTTGGAGGATTTTTCCCTTTTCTTCTCTCTCTCTCTAAAGAAAAAGTCTTTTAGACTGTAGCAGCGCTAAAGGGAAATTGTCTAAATGCCAAGCTAAACATCGGTCAGGTGAGAACGCTGACAATGGACAGGGACTCAGGCAGTGATGAAAGCTGCAGAGAGCCTGGCCTGAGGTGGGACGGGCCCCGCTGGCCACGCCCCACTGGAGGCACCTCTGCTCCAGGGACACGCAGTGCTGTCGCCTTTGCTCCAGGAACCAGCTGCAAGTTCCTTTTTATTCCTTTCTTTTTGACAGAATCAGGTTCTCAGACATTTAGGCAGGAAATTATTTATGTGTCAATATTTCAAAGGCATTTTATTGTGTGAGGGAAAGAGGCAAGGGGAGAAGCCAATATAAAAACAAATCTGTCTCGAGATGGATTTTTTTTTTTTTTGAGATTAAAAAGTGTCTATTGCTCCTCACATCCCTTCTCTCCTTCCAGCTTTATGATGTTATTAAGGTGCCCTTTCCAACACAATATTTTCAAATGATCCAAGCCCTGGGGATCCAGCTGATTCTGGCTGTAATGAAATACATTTAGGCATTTGAGAGATCCTTACAACATGCGGGCATTTTGAGCACGTCATTTAATCTCAGGGAGATATTTTGCTTCCTTTCTCCTAAGTATTTCATTAGAATCCACACCAATGAAAGTGACCCCCTCCCCTAATCAACAAGCTTGCCAAGTGTTGTTAATGTTTTTTCATTTGCTCTTTAGTGCCCAGGATCAACAGACAGATATTTCTTAGTGCCATTTTCAAAAAACTGTCTTTTTTGGTGTTAAAAAATTATACACACATATTTTTAAATGAATGAGCACAGGGCAATAGTGGAAGTCAAGCCATGTAGTATTTTGGAGTCTTGTCATTATCCTAAAGAATAACAAAAAATGTACATATGGGTCACATAAAAACTACGGTTAGAGACCTCTATCTGGACATGCATATGTTTATCCATTGCGCTGTATATATTGATATAGTGGGGTTGACTTGCTAATCTAGGAAAGAAAGCAATCATTTTAACAACTGCACGTACAATCACCCTCTTTAATAAAATGTACAAATCACACACCTAAACACCTAATAATTATATGTTTCTAGGAACAACAGACTGATGGTGATGTCTGGGTGTTAGGACAGAGATTGATCTACTACTTAAAAGTTTAATTTAATACAATAGGTGTAACAGCTCTAGGAGCTGTGGGTCATATACGTCTAAGTCTAGTTAGTAAACGGAAGCATTGGTGGGGAAGCAGAACATGAGAAGTGGATGGAGAAAGTCATCTAGTGTATGGATGTGCAGCCCTTCCTGCTGAGAGGGAAGTGATGGTAGGAACACCCCACCCCCTCTAGGAGGCCCCATGGATGGAGTTCCCCCAGAGACCACACCTTCTTCCTTTCACAGCTTCCAAACTATATATACTGCAGGGGAGCAGGAAGAGAGAACTTCCAAGGATTTAAAGACAAGACGAAAAAACAAACAGCTTTTAGAATTTAACCTATTGCTTTCTAGTTGGGGAATGAGAATGGTCTGTATTTGACAAACATATGGAACTAACAGCAACTGTGAAGGTAAAAATAGTGACAGAACCTATTCGGCCAAGCCTTATCTTGAGAGCCTAGCAAAGAAGACTGTTTTCCTAGTGCCTTTGCAATATATTTGCTATACCACTTTCCCTTTTCCCACTCTTTCCTCACCCCCTCCCTCCAGCATCCAAATGTACTATTAGTAGCCAGTTAGAATTCACCTTACCTGAGTAATGTTGTACAAGCTGCTGAAGGGTTTCAAATTGGGCCCGGGTAGTAATATAGTATCCACCGTTGTCAAGTTTGCGAATTTTATAATGTTTGACATGGTCTCCTTTCATATCATCCCAGTCACGGATAGAAAGTGAATAGGCACCTGGGAAACGTGCAAAGCATTAGCAGCTCCAATCATTTTGAATACTGATTTCTTTTTGGGGGACTCATATACTTGAATATTCTGATTGATAATTATCAAGAGGAGACATACACACCACACACACACATCCATTCAGCAACATAGGAAGAAAATAATTTCTTCCTGCTAATGTCAGAAGATATTAGTAATAAAATGATTCTACCATTGGGAATGAAAGCTCCCTGGATGTTTTTTTCCTACGAGAAGTCTATTCAGTATACTTGTACTGGTGAACTTGGCGTAGACCCAACTCCCCCAGGGCAAGATGAGGGAAGCAGAGATGCTCATGGCCGAGATTGCTGTCCTAGTCTGGGTTATCCACGGAGCATCACCAAGTCAGGGGTGGCGTGTACTGAAAGAAATCTAAGGGCTGTTTCTCTAGAACTGAGCTTGATTTTGGCTTCACAACACTTTTCACAGGAGCAGATAACCAGTAGCCTGGTTGTTCAAGCTAGAAGGCCACTGCTGTTTCCTTGGCCCAGCTCCTCGCATGGGCTCTAATGAGTTGTTAAATAATGAGAAGGCCAGCAAATGGAGGAAGAGAAGTCCTCAGTTGTGGGAAAAAACAAAAGAAACGAAACAAAACAAAACAAAACAAAACAACCTGTGTGATGGGCGCTTAGGAACTGAGAGTTTCAGAAAATCCTAATTCTAAAGGACTTCTGAATGTTCTGTGATCTTGTGTGCCTGGAGGGGAGAAGCAGCCCAGCCCCTGTTTCGGGAGGAAGGTCTTGGTTTCGAGCCTCTGTAGTCCTTTTGGAACTGTCTGCAGTTCTAGAGCCTGGAGGGGAAACTGAAAATAGGACTCTGCTCACGAGGCAGAGAGGATATGTGCCATTTAAAAATCCTTGTACTTTAGAGATAAGCCTTTCATCCCCTCTGACTAATCCACAGATTTGAATGACAAGCCAACGTCTTCAACTCGTTATCTTACCTTTGGTGGTTTCACTCTCACGGATAAGAAAGGTACCCCGTGGGTTTCCAAAGGACAAAAGCTGTCGCTCAGCATCTTTCCGGCCGAGTTTTCCAAAGTACCACCTGTAAATGAGATCAAGGGAAGGAGACGTTGTCTAAGGATCATTTGCCCAAGTGGAAGAGTGCCCGTGCTTTCTCCTCACCTCCAAGTCCCTCCTTTCCCTCCCCTGTGTGTTTTTCCTAGCTTCATCTAGTTCCCTTTCAATCTATTCCTGATTCCGTCCCTAATCCACCCCTTTCACGCCTGAAAAACAATCAGATTTGAATCGCAGGTTATTTTTCTTCCTTCCAGAGATGGTGGGAAACCGGTGGGTTTGTGTTGAAAGTATCACCTGCATGAACAGAAAGGAAAAACTCCAGACTTGTTTTGAAATGGCAACTGCAGGACACCCTGCCCATGAGCTTCTACAAGACCCTGGATTTTTGAGCATTATTACAACCCTTGGCAAATAATAAAACACAGTCTTAGTGTACATAAAGATCATTAATCAAGCATTAAAAAAAAAGCCCATTGGAATGGATAAACAGTATCTTCAGTAGCTTCCTACCTATAGGAACTCTGAAAGAAAGAGGTCAAGACTATCCCTAATTTGAGACGACTGCTGTCCCCGGATGCCTGTGACTCTTGTCTTCCTGCTCAGCAGCGGGAAGGACCTGGTAAGAGGTTCTGCTGAGTGGTGGTGCTGCAACCTGACCTCTGGCACAGGGGCAGGCCCACGTTACTATGCACAGTCAACAGCACAGCCTTAAAAACGGCTCGGTGTCACAGACTTGTTCCTACTCCCCCTGTAATATCACTCCCGTGCCACTTTAGGAAGCATCGCATCAAGTCGCCTCCTGGCCTTCCTTCTTCATCTTTCACCTCCCCCCGTACTCTCCAGCCGTAAGCCCAGCCTGACAATTGGGTAGTGTTTCTGCATTAGGTGCTGGGTGAGCAGCAGGTGCTTCTAGAGCCCCAGGGAGAACTTGGTGGCACTCCATTGGAATCTGTGCACAGGGACAATTTTTAGAATGTTTGACTGTGAAAGGATCCAGTTTCTAAAATGAAGTTTCAATTCATTATACATGAACACAGCTATTGTGTGTTCACTGTCAAGTTCTTTTGTGAATGAGCAAGCTTCCCTGAAGATAAGAAAAGACACACTGCAGGCCAGCTCCTTTGTGACTTTTAAAGGCACAAGACTGCAACAATCCTAACCTTGTGCTAGGGGCTATAAAAGGAACTACACCAATGATTTGTGGGAAATGATTTTCCAGATTTGTATCAACAACCCAATTAAAATGCAGTGTAAATGAACAGTGGTGAAAAGGGAACCATTAGAACAATAGAGTATACTTAGGCAATCGTATTTTAAGATAATGGTAATAAACTGCACATGTAAAACCATGGGTATTATTTTTTAAATGTTATTTTCTTCTTTAAAAACCTGACTATTACTATTACTTAAACATAACTTAAAGGTATTTGGGTAGGTTCCCAGTCAGTTAAAGTAATGGTATATTTTGGTGGCATCTTTTATTCTGAAAGAACACAGAGATGTTTGCAAACCTGCCCTAGAATAATGATTCAGAGCAGATTCCTTTATTCACTGATGATGAAACGCACTCACTGAGAGCAAAAAGGAGCTCAGAGTCACTGAGTGTTCAATGGCGGGAAACAGAACAGCTCTTCCTAGAGGAGATACAGGGAATTAAAGACAAGCAAGCCATCCCACAGGGGAGTCTAACTGTCCCTGCAGTGCTGACAGAAGCGCCGGGCATGTTAAACATCAGAGCCAAAGCGTGGACTCCGGGGCCGACTCTTCTCAGCAACCTTGCTGGAAAGTCAGAACTGCCTCCAGCAGCAGAGGCGGGTCCCCTAGGTATTGGGGCAGTGTGGTGGGCGGTGGGGGAAGGCCCGGCTCCCACATTCGGGAGATCCTGATCCACCTCCCTCACCCTCAGTTCAGAGGGGAGGGCCCCCACACGAGCCATCCTGACAGCTCTCCGCTTTGGAAATGCCCAGGAATCCCCACAGGCCGGGAGGAGGAACTAGGGTCATTCCTTCTCGGATATTCCCTCAGCCCATCGACCATCTTCTGAAATCGCTATCAGTGAAATCCTTGCACTACCTGCTAGTCATGATTTGCTAAGAGAGAAGCCACCCGAGGCTCCATGTCAAAGCAAAGGACCATTTGAAGTGCATGACCACAGGGCTTGGGAGTGGCAGGACACACTGCACGTGGGTTATTCCTACCCGGGGTGTGTGACCATGGGGCTTGGGAGTGGCAGGACACACTGCACGTGGGTTATTCCTACCTGGGGTGTGAACAGTACGCCTTTCCAGCACCCCTTTAACACCCGTATACACCGAGGAGAAAAATCTCAAACTGATCTATAACCATTACTTACACCTCCCTTTCTCTCTGTCTCCATCCCTCTCTCTTCCTTCCCCTCCCCTCTTTTCTTCAGCAGACTGCAGGCTTAGATCCTGGAGTAGCCAGTCATGCAGGCTGTAGGTAGAATTTCATCACGTTCTTACAGTTATTTTTATCTATGGCAAGTAATACTGGGTTTTCATTTGAGGTGCTACTATAAAGTTTCTTCTTGAAATAAATGTTTTTAAAAAGTGAGCAGGTTTTAAGAAAAACATTAATCAGGGTACAAGCATTACACAGATGTGGCAGAAACCACGGCATAGAGCCTGAAGGTCACAGCATTGCCACATCCTTCCCCATTTAATGGCTCTAGGGAACTGCTTCTTCCTCTTGCACAAGGTTAATGAATTTATCAGGGCAACTAACTTGGAAAAGAAAGTAGTTAAGAGAAAACAGCAAAACGTACTCTTCTGCCTGGATGGAGTCAACTGGAGCCACATAATTGCTGGGAATGTAACCCGTCTCTCCAGTTGTCAAGGAGCGCGCTTCCCACCAATCTCCTTCCCTGGAGGAAAAAAAAAAAGAGAAAAGAAAGTGAATATGTCCACTGGTTCAGTGTTCTGCAGTCACAGACTCAGTGTAGTGGGAGCACATGACTACCTTCTAGTCATTCTACCACCTGATTTTTCCAAACTCCCACACAGCTTTCTGTGAGGATCAAATGCGTGCAATCCACATTAGCTGGGAGAGGAGTCCAGCTTTGTCTCTCATCTCTCGCTTTATTTATGAATTCAGAATGTAGGACCCTTCAGGAGGGAGCACTGATGGGGAAGAGGGCATTTGGCTTGGTGCGTGCTAAGTTATTTCAGTTGTGTCCAACTCTTTGCAACTCTATGGATTGTAGCCCACCAGGCTCCATGGGACTCTCCAGGCAGAATGCTGGAGTGGGTTGCCATTTCCTACTCCAGAGGATCTTCCTGATGCAGGGATCGAACCTCTGTGGCTTATGTCTCCTGCACTGGCAGGCAGATGTTTTTGTTTTTGTTTTTTTGCCACTAGCACCACCCAGGAAGTCCCTTTGGCTTGGTAAGTGTCTCCAACTTGGAGGGGAAGGGAACTCAATCACTGCCTACTTAAGGAAAACATTGTACCAACAACAAAATTGTAATTATGTGAAGTGAGGGATGTGTTAACCAACTTTCTTGTAGTAAACATTTCACAACATACATCTGTCAACCCATCACATTGCACACCTTAAACTTATACAATGTCATATTTCCAATTATAGCTCAATAAAGCTGGGAGAAAATAAAGGATGCATGGATTGTGCTAATTTGGCTAACGGTCCCTACTTCATCCCCAGTGTCCTGGTACCCTTTGCAGGCCACTGGCTTGAACATTATTTTGTCAGCTAGTAAATGATTTGAAAGAAAGAAAGGACAAAGGGAGAAAGGGAGAGACAGACAGCAGACAGACACTGGAGTTGCATGTGTGTGTCTGTGTTTAGTCGCTCAGTGCTGTCTGACTCTTTGTGACCCTATGGGCTTATAGCCTACCAGGCTCCTCTGTCCATGGGCTTCTCCAGGCAAGAGTACTGGAGTGGCTTGCCATTTTCTACTTCAGGGGGTCTTCTCGACCCAGGGATCGAACCTGTGTCTCTTGAGTCTCCTGAATTGGCAGGTGAATTCTTTACCACTGTATCACCTGGGAAGCCCTTCATAGTTATATACCATTTCAGAAAGGCGGCCTGCTAGGAGGCCCAATAAAGGATGCAGGCGCTCTGAATATCTGCCTTGTTTGCTTTCAAGAAAATGGGTAGAAGAATAAAGCTTACAATGGGTTATGACTTGCTCATACATTTTCACTCTGAGGTTATTTCATCAGGTATTGGCAGCACTGGCCTGAGTCTGGGGGGCAGGGGAGGAAGGGTGGGTGCAGCTGTGTGGGTGCAAGTGGGAGGAAAAGACCCTGCTAAGAGGCTGAGAGTTTTAGTCTCACCATTTCAGCCCGGTGTTTCAGCCACAGCATGGCCTCATCTGTCAGGCGTTTAGTGCTGTGGGCAGACGGACAGAAAGGGGGACTTGAAACACGACTCAGCTTGAAACAAATGAATAGATGGAATGGTTAGAGTTCATACGATCAGCCTCACACAGCTGCACGTGACAGAGAGCATGGGTGGAGTGGAGTGTGTGACTCCTCCTCCATCAACAAAGGTCAGTGTGAATGTGGGGCTGTAGCCCTGACACGGACGGTGTCACAGAGCCCTCCACCGGCCTGTGGTCAAGAGCGGGAGGGGCAAGGGAGGACCCAACCGCCCCTGAGCAGATGGAGGCCTCCCAGACTTTTGGTCACCAGATGCCCAGCACTTCTCTCTTGCCTTTTTTGGTCCTTGGAGGAGCAAGGGTAATTCCAGGCTGTTTTTTTGTTTGTTTGTTTGAAATCACTTTTTCACTGACCTGTGTATTAAAGCCCTCTGACAGGGAAGAGAAATGTTGGCTCCGGACCCTGGTCAGGATCCTCCCCAGATGGATGCAATTAGATGGAGGATGCCCAGCCTCCGTGTTAAACGCAAGCCTCACTCTGTGACCCAACCTCTAAAGCCTGACGCTGAGCAAGGTAATGATGAGCAGCCGCTCCAGACAGGATTTCACACAACGGCAGACAGACGGTGACAAGCCCATCGGTGCTACAGGTGCAGCTGCGGGAAGTGTCAGGTGGCACAGGAGACACAGAAGGGCTCACAAGCAAACAGGGTGCTGGTGAAGCCTTTACAAAACTGATGTCCTAATTAGCTTTTCAGTCTTTCATTACTCTATTAAATTCAAACAAATCAATCAAAAGAGGGAGATCGCTGCACCCAGAAATTCCTTTATTAATAATTTTAAATTTAGTTCAAGGAGTAATTTATGCATACCAAAGACTACAGGTACATATGAACACCTGTGAACCCAGCACCCAGCTTAAGAACTAGACTGATACTGGCTGTGTGGAATCTACCCTGTGTAGCTCCCTGAGCTTGTCCCTCTGCCTTTCAGGTTCAAATTATGACATTACAAATGTTAACATTGCAACAGCTTGTATTGGTTTCATTTCTACATCTGTCAAGGGAAATACGTGCAGTTGTAAGGACATCGTCTAAGAACATATGTGGAAGTTTATTTTTTTCTTTGCACACTGCACGTGTTTAAGGAAACTGCTTTGGAGCCATTATCATTTTAATGTGGTGACAACATTTACTGCTCTGAACTTCCACTAGATGGAGACATTTCATTATAGAAAATAACAGTACATATCACTTCCAGGCTTTCTTCTCTTTCTCTGTGCTTCCCACCACACACACACCTGGGAAATCTCCCAAACAGTAAGGAAAATATTAAGTACTTGCAGTAGAGGCTTATTTATTTTTTACTGCAAAACAACTTCATTGAGTTAGTTCTAATTGATTTGAATTTAGGAAAAAAAAGTCGATATTATCAATTTTCAGGTACATGGAAATGTCATCTGGGACAGGAAACCAATATACTTTGCTCCAAGTTGTGACAAGCACGGCCTTATCCAGGTGATCAAGTTCTTTCCATTTCAAATCGAGCAATAACTACCTCATTTTGGTTTTGGCACCTAAATAGTTTAGCACTGATTAGAATCCAACTATCAGATCATTCTAAAGTCATGTATTAGGAATTCACGATTTTTCTCTTGAAGGACTCTATTAATCTCACAAAGGTTTTCAGTTACTCGTGAGAAGCTGAGAAAGATAAAATCCTATTCTCTTTTCGAGGCCATCTAGGGTCACTTTCCCCACCAAAGGAGATGACAAGGACACAATGTAGTAACTCACATGTTGTGCCCAGACAGGCTGGTGTAGACTCAAGATAGCAAAAGGACCCTTCTGGGCAGATGAATGAATCACGTTTTAATCCACTGGAAGCCCAATTCACTTACAAATAAATAACATACTCCATACAAATTATTCAGCTTGATTTAGGAAAACAGGATCTTTACTAGGTTACTTTTTCTTTCTTTGAGTTACCATGAGTAATTAGTATTATTAAAATTGCATTTCTTTAAACAGTTCTTACAGTCCAGTTATTTCATTAATTTAAGAGTTGGTGAGATTTTCCTTCAACTATTATCTTGCTCTGATTCAAATACATGATTTAAGCCTTGGCCCTGGTTTAGAATAGAAATTTCCATCACAGCTTCCCCTCTTGCTCTAGTTTAAACACACAGTAAAAGAGCCTCTTCCCATTCCCCAGAGCTGCTCAGAGGGCTTGTGGTCCCAGGAGCTGGGAGTTTGGAGCCCTGATGGAGCCAGGAAATGACATTTGCAAACAGAAGTCAGCCTTGATCTATGGAGCTTTGGCGCATTATTATTATAAATGCTGGATTCTTTCTAAATTTGGTCACCACCCATCTTACTCTCACAGCGCATATCCATAACATTTGGTCAAAAGCTTACTTGGGCTCTAAACCAGATTTCTTCTTATTACAATGAAAAGAACTTTAAAGGAGTCACTACTGTAGGCCATGGGGGCTTCCCAGGTGGGTAAGTGACAAAGAATCCACCTGCCAACGCAGGAGAAGTGGGTTTGATTCCTGGGTTGGGAAGATCCCCTGGAGGAGGAAATGGCAACTCACTCCAGATATTCTTGCCTGGAAAATTCCATGGACAGAGGAGCCTGGCGGGCTATAGTCCGTGGGGTTGCAAAGAGTTGGACACAACTACTGACAGCACCCTAGCTGTGAGCACTGTTCCGCTCTGTAAAACACAGATTATATTTTAGAGTTGCTGTTTCTGGTGGTACAGCAGTAGTCATGAAATGCAAAAATAGGAATAAAGCAGATGAATTCTGTATTCAAAAACGGATCAAGTTTAGTAATGTCCGAACACCCTGCACTGAGCACCTTCACCGGTCAGGGAGGGACCCCTCCTCCCCGTGGTGGGAGGCAGTGCCGCCAGCTCGGGCCAGGGGCACAGCCACACAAGCACATCACAAGGTTCACGCTGCACCTTAAAACACAAAAGGCTGCCCGGAGGCCTTCAGTTTCTGCCTCCCGACAGGGAAAGGAGTGGGAGGACCCACACCGGGAGGTGTGGCAGCTGCCCCAGGGGGAGCACAGCCCTGTCCCTCCCTGTCTTTGAAGGGATGGGAGCCAGGGCGGCAGGAGAGGCTGGGGAAGGGGAGGGAGGCGCACGCCAGCTGGTTCTGCACTACTGCTCTGTTTTCCCTTCACCATTTTCCCTTCCCTGTTATTACCCTTGACTTCAGCAGATTGTGTTTGTTACAAAAACTTTATTTTCAACACTCTATACCCTTGAAAAAGGGCATTTAAATGGCACGTAGGATGAGAAATTCCACTGGCAAGAAGGAAGAACATTAAAGGGGAAAAAAAATCCTTTGTAATATTGTCTTCTAAGGGAACGGGGTCAGAGCCTCAAATGCCTTCTGTAAACATTAAAGACAAGCATGCAAATCACGAAATACAGATTGAGGTAGATCGGATCTTCCTTGAGTGTTTCTCCAAAATTCCAATCAGAAGCCATTCCAGATCTGGCCCAGCTTAACAAAGGAGGAAGTCACAAATTGGATTTTGGCAACCACTGGCTTTCCAAGTGCCCTCAAACCGGATGTGCAGACCCGTGTGCAGTGTGGAGAAAACCTAAGAGAGTCACTTAAGGTACTTCCTATATTTCTGAATTCTTACCTTTTAGAAGTTACAAATGAATTGAAAAGTTCTCACCAATCCTGGCATTTAGGAAATACTGAATAAAATAGGGAGGGGAAGGAGGGTGGTATTTCAGAATTCGAAATTAGCAGCCTCTGACAAAAAGCATTCATCTGAGCTTCGAATTAATGACAAGGAATCAGAAATCAGAAGAGATCAAAGCCAAATGCCCCCTCCCCCACTTCCCCTCAAACCTGTATGTAACTTCAGTGGTTGTTTCCTGACTTGGGCCTTCCCAGCCCCGAACCTGACGCTGCACTCAGTATGCCATCTCCACATCTCACCCTGGCCTCTGCCACCTGCTAGCTCCACGTACCTGGCCTCTCTCTAACCTGAGCCTCTGGCTCCTCCTATGTCAAAAGATGACTACGAGACACACCTCAGTTGCTGTGAAGGGCAAATGAGGACGTCTGCAACTTAGCACATGGCTGGCACCTAAGAACCCTCAACAGATAGCAGCTGTTCACTAGTTAAAGAAAAATTCCTGTGGCTACAGGAGGAGGGCTGAGGGAAGGGGTGGGCAGGTAATGTTCTTCTTGATCCCAGTACCTGGTATGTTTAGTTTGTGAAAATTCTGCGGAAGGTACACCTTTAAAAACTGTGGTAAAATACGTGTGACATACAAGGCACCACCTGAACCACTTTCCAGTTGAGCGGTGTTATTGTGCGAGCACCACCATGCACGCTTTTGATCTGTGCACTTGACCACACGTAACTTAAACAAAAAGTTAAGAAAAGAATCTCATCCACCTCCCTGTAATGGTGACAATAATAAATTAAAAAAAAATTCCTGTAACTACAGACACAGTACCTTCTGATGTCTGGAAGAGTCACTGGCCTAATATGGGAGGAATTCCATTCCTGCCCTTGAAAGGTGGTCCTGAGTTGGGGGCATTTGAGGAGAGGAGAGGGCTTTACAAGGAGGCAATGTTCAGGGCCTGGGGGAGTTCCTTGCTCCAAGGACTACTCCTCTTTCCTGGGATGTGCAAGGTGAGCAGGGCTGTGGGAGAGCAGAAGTGCCAGGCGTCCGGGCCTTCCACCATCACACAATCCAGTTTGCTCAGAAGGCAGAGGGCGGATTAACTGGACCTTCCTAACGGGCTCTCCGCCCTTATTTTTCCCAGACACTAGGGGGCGCTCATGAGGGAAACTTGAGGAGTAGGGGAGGGGGCCTGACTTAGACACATGGGACATCATTTTCTTCTGAGCCTGAATTTTTCTGGAGGGCCCTGAGCTGTGCACCTTGCCTGAACCTAATAGACACAATATTTAAAAAATGAAGGGAAATCTGACTCATATTTTACTCTCCCTAAAGGAAGTATTAAATGGAGGATTTGAAACATGAGTGATTCTCGCCCTGGACATTTCCCCACTGCCTGCATAACGGGCTGTTCTTACCGGCCACATTGAAAAGGCACGCACTGTAGTCGTTCTCAAGTGGGCCAAATCGGTTCTCCTTCCACCTTACAAAGGTTTTTGTAAATTTTCATTATGGCAAAATGCCTCCACAGGCTTCACCAATTAGAATATTTAGCAGTTTTGAAAATGGAATGTGTTGCCAGCCTTACAGGAGGCCAGGGTAACAGGTGAAATTTGAAGAAAATCTCAGGGCAGAGAGAGGGTAATGTGGACCGGCAAGCCCCATGTGAATCATCTGAAACTGTAGATTTGTAGAGGGAGATCCTGGTGTTTTCACAGCCTTTAAACCAAAATCATTGACTCTGCTTCTACACTCCCAAATAGCTCCCTGAACACACAGCACCATAGAATACCACACTGGTCATCGATTCTTCCTTCCTCAAGTTAAATTGCTAAGAATTAATGAATTGATGAGCAAGTGCTCTCTTAGCATTTCAGAAATATGAAAAAAGGTGCGGACTGCTAACACTAGAATCACTTCCCGGCCTGAAAGGCATGCCTGCTTTCTTCTCCCCCTCCAAACTTACGAGCTGTTCAATATTTGAAATTTTTCTCCTTTGTGAAAACTCAAGTCATCTTCCGTCCGTGCTTCATAGTCATAAAGGGCCACAAACAGGGTCACTCCTGACAAAAAACAAAATCAAAATGGGGGAGATTATTACACCAGGGGAGATTAATTCCAAGAAATTAAATCTTCACTAAAGCCTCATTCTCAAAATTTACATCTAATCAGCACTGATAACATCAGGCAGTGTTGTAATTAATGCGTGAAACCAGAGTCGAGAGCTGAATTTATGCCTCAGTCTTTGTGAAAGGAAGCATTATTTGAGCTGACTAAAACCCAGGGCTGAAGGACTTCTCTCTGCACACTTGGAATGAGTCTTCAGGAAGAGACATATATTAATATTATATTATGGCCACAACTAAGGGCAACAAGTAGTAGCATTACAGTTCAGCTGGGCAGAGCTCTGCAGCGCTGACAAGACACCCTTTGCCTGACACACATTTACCCCCAGGAGGGGTCACATCAGGCCCAGGGAAGGGCAGCAGAGCGCTTGCCTTCTCCCGGCAGGCACAGGGTGTGTGTGCTGGGTACACCTCCGGCTCGTTTCCCCCCTGCATCCTCCAGAGACGGACATCCTGAGACAGCCTGACGATTTCTTTCCTTCAGCCCTCCATTCCAGGTGCCTTCCAAGAAGACTAGAAGGATAAGGCAGTGTGCTCAGCCTCCAGGCACCCATGGAAAGCATGCTCTCAAGGGAAAGCTACATTCACCATAAGGATGAACATAAATATTTTTTTCTACTGAACAGAGTGTGAAGTGTTGGCAGCACAGAAGTAGCTAGTTGCCCAAAGCTCTGGGTCAGGTCCCCTGGATACAACATACTACCCTGTTGGGTGCAGAGGGAAGAGAGGCCTTGGTAGTGCCAATTCCCCACGTAAAAAGTATAGCGGGCTATTTTATAAGACCTCTGCTCCCAGCTGAACTGAGAACATAAGGATTGATGTATTATATATATATTTAAAAAACTTTTATAATAAATAAGACAGTTTTGGAACAAGTTATGTCAAATATCTAGTTACCATGGTTCACATACTGGGAGAGGTTTTGGAAGATTAAGGATGCATGAGATATCTTACAAATATTTCAGAAAACATATGTCTGAGAACACACGCCAGATATTTTACAAAGTATTAGCTAAGTCAGCAAATGCACACAGCAGTGAAATACAGCCTAGGGAAAAGAGAAGGAAAAGTTAAAAAAAAAAAAAAGAGAAGATCCCTTAAGGATACATAGGATTCAATTTTAAAATACAAAAGAGATGAAAATACTTGAGGGCTGATAAACTCTGCCATATAGGAGACAATGGGAGGATTAGAGAGAGAGAATCAGTGAAGACAAATTGCCAAAAAATAATATAGCCAAATGAGCCCACCAGCTGGGAAGTGACGGGCAGGATGGAGGTTAATTAGGAAGCTGAAAGGGCAGGTACTCCCCTGGAAACACTCTGAACTGGGGGTTGTGGGGAAGGAATGCTTTCATAGCTGAAGAACTCAAAACATCCACGCTCATATCCAGTCCTGAAATTTCTGATTCAAAAGATCTGGGATTGGGGGTGGGGGTGGGGCTCAGGTATCTATATTTTGAAAAAGCTGCCTAGTTATTCCAAGCCAGCCAGCCAAGGCTGAGAGCCACTGGACTCAAGTGACTCAGAAAGTTGTGCCTCGTAACCCTCACAGGATCCTCACAGAGCAGCAGCTGGGGGACCCCCACGCCGCTGTTGCCGGTATCTAGATTTGTCCATCAAGCTTTAGTGATTTTAAGAGCCTTTCATCTGGTAGCAGGGAGCTGGAGAGTGATTAAAAACTTAAACGTCAAAGGAGCACAAATGTTCAATTGCTAAAGATCTAAGAGCAGCCTCATGCTGACCTGTTCCTCCTCTCGTTCGCAAGGTCCCAGTATGAGACGAAGAGTTCACACCCCCAAAGACGGTGAGTCCTTGGCCCCCGGCCCCGTGGAAGTTGTTGTAGTTCGGGATGGAGGTCACGCCGAAGCTGGGGTAGTGCTGAGGAGTGGGGTCTGTACCATAGCGGTACCCGGAGCTCTGGTTCAGACTGCCATCCCTCTCCTCCGTCAGTTTTGTTGCTTCTTTATCCTTACATTGCACACAGCCCATTATCTAAATTCCTGTTGAAAAGAAACAGAGAGACGCACGTGAACTTGGATGCCCCCTACTGGCTGGGTTGCTTGACTATAAAGGGGAATCTTTGTTCGCTGTGCGATCTTCCCTGGTGGCTCAGGTTAAAGCGTTTGCCTCCAATGAGGGAGATCCGGGTTCGATCCCTGGGTCGGGAAGATTCCCTGGAGAAGGAAATGGCAGTCCACTCCAGTATTCTTGCCTGGAGAATCCCGTGGACAGGGAAGCCTAATAGGTTACAGTCCACGGGGTCGCAAAGAGTCAGACTCGACTGAGTGACTTTACCTTACCTTGTTCGCCATGCAGTATTTCAGGCCTAGAGGGCCATGGAAAGCAGAGGCTGGGGTTGCCGGTTGGAAGCAATCTCAGTGCCCTTAATGACCATCACATTTATTCCTCATATGCTCTGAGCGATGGGATCATCACAGAGCATGATGTTCATCATGCAGTGTTTTCCCTCACATGAGGTCTGCACCCTTACAAATCCTGTAATATCAGATACCTGCCTAAAGACTGTCCAATAATAGAATTTGGTTTTCTCTAGTCACCTTAAAAAATAGTGTATGCTCTCAAAAATGAGTCTGTGCAGTATTAGAATAAAACCCTCCATCACAGCAAAGGAAATCTAAAGAGAATACCCGGCGTGTTGGAAAAGCCAGAATATAGCCCTTAAATAGCTCACTGTATTTCTTCATTCATGGGTACTCATTCACTGACACACATTTGGTAATTTTAAGCAATAAGATGATAAGTATCAAAATTAAGAAATAATCACTAGATGAAAAAAATACAGTTGGCAGAAACTAAGAGGGCTGAGTGTATTTGCAGGATGTCATGATAGCCTACAGTCACAAAATCATTTAAACAGGCTAATTAACTTTAAAAATTTCCATTAGCTTTTGACATCTTTCAGAAACACTTAAAAGCTCATTCCCATGTTCTAGAATTAGTGGTGAATTAAAACTTGAGTCACTGTCACCCCATCCTTCTTCCAACTAAACCTACTGTGTCGGTGCTGGTCTCAGGAAAGGGCATCAGCCAAGACCCAAGTGTTCTCGTAAGAGTCCTGAAGCTCATCCGTCACCGGCTCCTCTTCATTTACTTCTCAGGCCTCCTGTCTCTCACTCTACCATCCAAACATGCCTAACTTCTCAGTGCTTAAGATTCTATTCTTCCCACTCACCGTTTGTCCTTGGAGCATGGCTTTGAACCCCTTTGTCCTCTCCTCTCTGGTTTTTTTTTTTTTTTTTGATATGGACCATTTTAAAAAAGTCTTTATTTGTTACAATATTCTTTCCCTTTTATGTTTTGGTTTTTTGGCCAGGGAGACGTCTGGGATCTTAGCTTCCTGACCGGGGACTGAACTCACACTCCCTGCATTGCAAGGTGAAGTCTTAACCACTGGACCACCAGGGAAGTCAGTCCCTCCCTCTCCCTCTAAGACACACAATATAATCTTCATGTCTCAGTTAAGACACCACTTCCTCTGCAAAGCCTGCTCTGATTCCCTGCCATCCCCCTGGCTGGGGTGCTGCTCTTCCTCAATGCTCATATGGGATCTTGGTTTCTCTCTTTACAGCATCTATTGTGCCATGTGAAAACACGGCCTTCCCACTTGTCTCACTGCCCAGTAGACTGTGAGTTCCAGGAAAGCAGGGTCCTGTCCATTTTTGTCATTGCTATATTGCCAGTGGTTGGCACATAGTGGGTGCTCAATAAAGAGCAATTGAATGAGTGGAAATTCTCTAACCACTGTTTCTCTTTTATCCTTTCTGCCTCAAAGCCAGCCCTTCTTCCAGCAACTTTTATCAGCAGCGTGCCCTGTGTTTTAAATCTACTGGCATGTGTGAGAAGTGAAGAAGATTAAAAAATGGAAGGTGAGTTGGTTACATGACCCCACTTTGGACTGCAATACTCTGTAATACCCTGTGCAGCTGTCGGCGGGGAGGTAGAAAATGCAATGGATGTCCCTGCCAAAGTTCTGAAAAGTGGCCCATTTGGGACCAAAGAACCAAATAAGAAACACATGACATCACGTGTAATTACATGTATCCACCGGGGAGAGTACAGCTGGTACAGGACGAGAAGGGACATGAGGCAGTGAAGAGCAAGGAAAGAACTAGTATCTATATTTTGCAAACCAAAATGGGGGTGCCACATCAGACACAGAGACTCTAGGGGGGCAATTTTCTGAACACTGCTTTCATGCTGGCTGGGGTCATGGAAGCAATATCAGACTGTTTAAGGCCCTCTCACATTATATGTTTCAGTAAATACTTATTGAACTGAATGTCAGTTCCTGAGAATGAAAATGTTTGGAAACAAGCCGCCTGCTGCTCGAGCTGAGCTCACCAAATCTGGAACACATTTACGTGTAAATCATTCCAGATTAACTTACAGTGTACTCTGTCCAACATGCCTCTAACTTATGGTAAGCGAATATGATTTTTAACAAGTTTCCAATAGGAAATGCAAAGTATCTCCAAGGCATGATTGGCTGAAGGATTTTCATCATTTGTTGTTGGTGTTATTTCACAAGACTGGTAAATATCTTGCTCACTTCATATTAACCCTTCATGGTGGAACGCTGCCCTGAGCTTCTACAAAGGCCGATAACACACTGCTTGTCCTAGGTGCTTTTCTCAGGGATGCCACTGATCTGCTGTAATTGGAGGACGTGTGACCCGAATCACAGAATCACATCATTTAGGCCAGTGGTCCTCAGCTGCGGGTGACTTTGTGGCCCATGACCAAGGGACATGTCTGGCTGCAAACTTGAGGGTAAGGAGGACTGCTGGTATCCCGGGGCGAGAGACCAGGGGTGCTGCAGAGCCTCCTACGGCGAACAGGACAGCCTCTAACAACAAAGAATTACCTGGCTCCAAATGTGAATGCATGAAGCCTGAGAAATCCTGATTTATGAAGAAGACAGAATTTATAGCTATATCTTCGAAACAGTAAAGAGCTGTTTTCCTTATATGCATGCAATCCAGAATGCCTTCCTTAGGAGAACAGGTATGCTGGGGTGAAAAAGGCAATTTAAAAAACTGACATAAAGTGCTGTTTTTTCTCAAGAAACAGAGTAAATAAAAACCATTGAGAACTCTCACTACAAACTACTCTTTCAATTCTATCAAAACAAAACCCTACATCAGAAACCTATTGAAAACAAAACCTTACCTCTAACCAAACTAAGAAAAAAAATCTTTCAAGAATCTGCTGGGACCAGTCTCTCAGAGCTATCTAAGGTGCTGCCTCCGGGGTGGCAGTCTTCATTTTGCCCCAAAGAAAATGTAACTTACAAATATCCAAAAAGAAAAAAATCTACTAAAAAAAGTATTACTATTGTAATAAATGTTTAACAGCCTTTATATAATTCTATGAAACAACGGAAGGAAACAAATAGTAAGCTCCTTGGAAGCAGCGATTATTCTTCAGTTTTTCTTTCATTATAGCATCCCCAGGGCCCAGAACAGTGCCTGAAACACAGCAGGTACTCAGTAAGTTACGTGTTACACGATTAAATGCAGAAACCCGAAACTCAATCAGAATCGTTTTGGAGAAAACAATTCTTTTTTCTAGAAGGGACAGCTCCATTACCCCTTCACGTCCTTGCAATTTTGCCTAAGAAATGTTTCTGCTTGGATCTTTCTTATCCTCTTCACTTCGTTGACAAACATGAAGAAAAGGAAATAAATCAGGAAATGCAGGCTCAAGTCATTAAAAGCTAAATTTCAATGAAAATATTTGTATAAGAACTTGTGGACATCTTCTTCCCACTTGAGGTGGTCAGATAACCATTTCCTGATGAAAGGGGTCAGAAGATGCTATGAGTTGTACTGAGTGTGACTTCAGGCTCCTTGTCATGAAGAAAAGTTCTGAGCATTTGGGTTAAAATAAAAACATCCTTATTATGTACAGCTCTGTAGTGTGGCTTTTATGGCCCATGCTGTGCATCCATCGTGAACATATAAGGCACTAATACACTAGCTCAAGATCTGTGCGGCACTGGGAAATGCTGAATATATATATATGCCATTCCAAAGTGGGGCCCTGGGAGTACTCTGATCAGTAAATCATACATCATGACCATTGTCCTCCACACATTACCATGCCGAGAAAAACTGATGCACAGCGATTTGACCAGCGGGATCCTGTACCTGTGGTCAAGGTATAGATTAGGGCTGTGAAGACCCCTATTCTCCAATCCTTCTGCAAACAGAGGGGCTCTGCTTCTACTATGTAAGTAAAACCTGATTTACTTAAAATTTCCTTAGTCTTGTGGGTGCTCTCAGATGTGCCGTAAGAGCAAGAAACAATGGGCAGAAATCACTAAAGAAAGAATGATCCCAGGACTTCCTCGTCCCCTTCCTGTGAGAGTGATGGATATCATCCATCCATCGCATGGGTGGCCTCAGAATCCTTTTCACATAGCCCTTGAGTGGCTGACGGAAGCTGACATGAAGGATGGAATCTATCCGCTACTCTGGGCACAGGCTCCTTTGGTCTAGCATGAGTCTGGTGGAATGTACATTCCCTCCGCTGATGCCACAGAACCCCGTCTGGTCGGCTAGATGCACATTAAACACAGATTCGCCCACGTTTCCTCATATGCCCATCAATGAAGCAACACCTGTATACCCAGGTTACACCGCAGCAGGACTTGTGAGATTTCAGGCGTGTGAGAGAGCTAAGTACCAGAAAAGGAAAATAGCCACTGGCGGTCTTCTGCAAAAAGCAAATTATTTTCTCTTGAGACACACAAATAGGATAGCAGGAAGAGGAAGGAGAAACCGACAACAATTTCAACAATGTAGCACTTTGCCTGAGAAACCAGCTGAGGTGGGTATGGAGAAGAGAAGAGCTCTCAGATGTAAGTGGCAGCAAGGCTCTTGACAGCCCAGACTCTGCAGAGTGACAGGGAGAGCACACTGGCCTGGGCGCTGATGTGGCATGATTCCCGGGGCTCTCATTCACCATCCCTTCAGCTGCTCTCTGCTCTACCTGGGTGGGTATCACAAGGAAAGTGAAAGAATGGGAAAGGGAACTAAACTAAGAACCTGGAAACCAAACACAAGGAACTGAGCTGGGGACAGCTGGAAAGGTATTCAAAGCTCAACTGCAGACTGACTGCACAGCTGCGTCGACTTCTCTGGGGAAAAGCAAACTGGCAGCTTCACAACCAAACACCCATTTCCAGTCAACAGTAATAGTGAGGCAAATGGATAAGATGTGGCAGAGTCACGTGAGAAATGGACTGACTTCAGGACAGAAGACTCATGGCAGGGAACTCCTGATCCCTGTAAGACTGGAAATGCCCACAAGAATCAACCCAAGGTATATTTCTGTGTCCTCGATGGGGAACCTAGTCCCCTGAGAGTCTGGGGAAGGCTTTCCTTAGCTTTCCCCACGGAACAGCTGGAAGCAGGACATTCGGAGACAGAGGAGGGCCTCACTGGTAGCAGCGGTAGTTGGGCCACAGTATCGGTCACTCCAGCGTCTCAGCGTTTTCAAATCTTTTACGATATGGCTCTCCTCTCTGTGGGACCCTGGGTCCTGACCCCCTGCAGGCAGTGCTGGCTGTCTGATGGGGACAGACAGGACAGAGGGACCAGGGATGCCTGGGGACGCTGGAGAGAGATCAGGACCACACTCGACCCTTTCTGAAGCACAAACACTCCCCAAAGCAGGGAAAAGGTCACAGCTGGGATGGCATTTTAGAGATGTAAATACTTGAGGTCTGAACCACACACAGCATTGGTGCTGGGTCCAGCCAGTGGCTGCAGCCCAGTTATGAAAAATAAACACAAAAGACCACGCCAGTGAGGGAAAATCCTCTTTTGCTGCCAACTGGAAGGCAGGCGTGAAGTACCTGCCTTGTTGAAAAGGTGCTGCAGAACTCTAAGGTGTGCCCAAGATTCCCACCTCCTGTAGATAAGCCCTGGGTAGTCCCTGGGACTTGTGGATGATGGAATCATGGCTCCTGTGCTTAGGTTCTCTTATTTGGCACAGTTGATTTTAACTGAAGAGGGATTATCCTAGATAGACTTGACATCAGCATGTGAACCCTTGTAGGGAACTGGCGTTTTTTTGGAGAAATAGATTCAAAGTGTGACAGGCATTTCATGGGAGGGATATTTTCCACTGCTGGCTTTGAAGACAGGAGTTTTGTGGCCAGGAATATGGGTGGCCTCTAGGAGCTGAGAACAGCCCCCACCTGGCAGATTGCAAAGAAACGGGGACCTCAGTCCTACAACCACAAGGAACTACTGAGTTGGGTCAAGAAGCCTAAAAAATCTGGAAATGAATTCTTCCCCATTCAAGCTTCCAGATGAGAATGCTATTAGCCAATACACTGATTTCAGCCTTGCAAGCAGAGAGAGCAGGCACATTGTGTCTGGACTTGTGACTCAGAACTGTTAGCTAATAAATGGGTGTTGTTTTAAATTAGGAAGTTTGTCATAATTTTTTACAGGACAACAGAAAACAAATACTTATTATATTTTGGTGGGATGGGGCATCACAGAGATGAAGGCTCCCAATCTCAGCAGTGATGACCATTATCAAGCGAAGGTGCATGGCAAGCCAGGTGCTGTGCTATGTACTGGAACCTGTCTTCTCACTAAATTTCCATGACAACCCTAAGATGGGGGATTGCTATTTGCTCTCACTGTACAATGGAGGATCAGAGAGGTTTGGGAGTTTGTCCACAGCTCAGGCAAGGGTGGGGATGGGATTTGAAGCCAGACAGGCTGACTTCCTGGCCAGCCCATGGAGCCTCTACACTAGGCTTGCCTCCTGCCCCATGGAATCTAGGTCAGTCCACGCAAGGGTGTGGGTACCAGGGTGGGAGGAGCGGAGGAGAGACCAGTGGAGAAGGTCCCTGACTCCACAGAATCCAACCTCATGTGCGTGACTAATGGATGCCCTGATTTCAGGGCTTGGGCCCTGCTCCTCCAGATCCCCAGCCCACCCCACGAGACAGCGGGCTCAGCAAGGGTGCTGGTACCAAGCCAGGTATGGTGAGTCACCAGCTTCCTTGATGTGGTTTGGCATCTTAATGAACGTTTGTGCCAATGACATTAGAGCAGCCCTTAGTTTCCTGATACTTCCTAGACATGGCAGGATATTTATAGATACCAGAAAGGAGTCAGCATTGGGTTCCTTAGTGTGAAACAGAGCTGTCCTATTGCACCAAAAACATCATGTGCTTTACATTATGTAAACTTTCTGGAACATGTTGACTGCATAAACTGAGCTATACACATGTAATGCTTCCTCCAAGCACAACAATAACAGATTTCTACTCTGGGGAGCCCTCAGAGCAAGAGCACCCCCACCAAACACAGGTGATAAAGTGATACTACATCTTTGTGGTGAGAAGAAGTGAAAGCAGGAACATCTACAAGGCAGACCCTTGGCACAGGCAACAGTGGCAGAACCAGTCTATTGAAAAATCAAGTTAAAACTTTGATTCAGAAATAACAAGTGCAGTTGGACTCATTGGATCACTGATGCTCGGCTTTGCAACAACGGCCTTTGGAGGGTGAGGAGGAAGGACCCTGCTTCATACCACAGAGCAAGGGAACTGAACTAATAGAAGCTACTCTTAAAATGCCACACTACTTCAAGAAAAAGCCACATTCCTGGCACCCGGAACACCTGCTGGCTTCCTCTTTCTGGCTTGTTCTGTTCAAATGACCCTCAGGCTGCTCAGTTCAGTTCCGTCACTCAGTCGTGTCCGACTCTTTGCGACCCCATGACCCCAGGCACGCCAGGCCTCCCTGTCCATCACCATCTCCTGGAGTTCACCCAGACTCACATCCATCAAGTCAGTGATGCCATCCAGCCATCTCATCCTCGGTCGTCCCCTTCTCCTCCTGCCCCCAATCCCTCCCAGCATCAGGGTCTTTTCCAATGAGTCAACTCTTCGCATAAGGTGGCCAAAGTACTGGAGCTTCAGTTTTAGCATCATTCCTTCCAAAGAAATCCCAGGGTTGATCTCCTTCAGAATGGACTGGTTGGATCTCCTTGCAGTCCAAGGGACTCTCAAGAGTCTTCTCCAACACCACAGTTCAAAAGCATCAATTCTTCGGCGCTCAGCCTTCTTCACAGTCCAACTCTCACATCCATACATGACCACAGGAAAAACCATAGCCTTGACTAGACGGACCTTAGTCGGCAAAGTAATGTCTCTGCTTTTGAATATACTATCTAGGTTGGTCATAACTTTTCTTCCAAGGAGTAAGCGCCTTTTAATTTCATGGCTGCAGTCACCATCTGCAGTGATTTTGGAGCCCAAAAAAACAAAGTCTGACACTGTTTCTACTGTTTCCCCATCTATTTCCCATGAAGTGATGGGGCCAGATGCCATGATCTTCGTTTTCTGAATGTTGAGCTTTAAGCCAACTTTTTCACTCTCCTCTTTCACTTTCAACAAGAGGCTTTTTAGCTCCTCTTCACTTTCTGCCATAAGGGTGGTGTCATCTGCATATCTGAGGTTATTGATATTTCTCCCAGCAATCTTGATTCCAGCTTGTGTTTCTTCCAGTCCAGCGTTTCTCATGATGTACTCTGCATATAAGTTAAATAAGCAGGGTGACAATATACAGCCTTGACGTACTCCTTTTCCTATTTGGAACCAGTCTGTTGTTCCATGTCCAGTTCTAACTGTTGCTTCCTGACCTGCATACAGATTTCTCAAGAGGCAGGTCAGGTGGTCTGGTATTCCCATCTCTTTCAGAATTTTCCACAGTTTATTGTGATCCACACAGTCAAAGGCTTTGGCATAGTCAATAAAGCAGAAATAGATGTTTTTCTGGAACTCTCTTGCTTTTTCCATGATCCAGCGGATGTTGGCAATTTGATCTCTGGTTCCTCTGCCTTTTCTAAAACCAGCTTGAACATCAGGGAGTTCACGGTTCACGTATTGCTGAAGTCTGGCTTGGAGAATTTTGAGCATTACTTTACTAGCATGTGAGATGAGTGCAATTGTGCGGTAGTTTGAGCATTCTTTGGCATTGCCTTTCTTTGGAATTGGAATGAAAACTGACCTTTTCCAGTCCTGTGGCCACTGCTGAGTTTTCCAAATTTGCTGGCATATTGAGTGCAGCACTTTCACAGCATCATCTTTCAGGATTTGAAACAGCTCAACTGGAATTCCATCACCTCCACTAGCTTTGTTCGTAGTGATGCTTTCTAAGGCCCACTTGACTTCACATTCCAAGATGTCTGGCTCTAGATTAGTCAACACATCATCATGATTATCTGGGTCATGAAGATCTTTTTTGTACAGTTCTTCCGTGTATTCTTGCCACCTCTTCTTAATATCTTCTGCTTCTGTTAGGTCCAGACCATTTCTGTCCTTTATCGAGCCCATCTTTGCATGAAATGTTCCCTTGGTATCTCTAATTTTCTTGAAGAGATCTCTAGTCTTTCCCATTCTGTTCTTTTCCTCTATTTCTTTGCATTGATTGCTGAAGAAGGCTTTCTTATCTCTTCTTGCTATTCTTTGGAACTCTGCATTCAGATGCTTATATCTTTCCTTTTCTCCTTTGCTTTTCGCCTCTCTTCTTTTCACAGCTATTTGTAAGGCCTCCCCAGACAGCCATTTTGCCTTTTTGCATTTCTTTTCCATGGGGATGGTCTTGATCCCTATCTCCTGTACAATGTCACGAACCTCATTCCATAGTTCATCAGGCACTCTATCTATCAGATCTAGACCTTTAAATCTATTTCTCACTTCCACTGTATAATCATAAGGGATTTGATTTAGGTCATACCTGAATGGTCTAGTGGTATTGCCCACTTTCTTCAATTTAAGTCTGAATTTGGCAATAAGGAGCTCATGATCTGAGCCACAGTCAGCTCCCAGTCTTGTTTTTCTTGACTGTATAGAGCTTCTCCATCTTTTGCTACAGAGAATATAATCAATCTGATTTCAGTGTTGACCATCTGGTGATGTCCATGTGTAGAGTCTTCTCTTGTGTTGTTGGAAGAGGGTGTTTGCTATGACCAGTGCATTTTCTTGGCAAAACTCTATTAGTCTTTGCCCTGCTTCATTCTGCATTCGAAGGCCAAATTTGCCCATTACTCCAGGTGTTTCTTGACTTCCTACTTTTGCATTCCAGTCCCCTATAACGAAAAGAACATCTTTTTGGGATGTTAGTTCTAAAAGATCTTGTAGGTCTTCATAAAACCGTTCAACTTCAGTTTCTTCAGCGTTACTGCTTGGGGCATAGACTTAGATAACTGTGATATTGAATAGTTTGCCTTGGAAACAAACAGAGATCATTCTGCCATTTTTGAGATTGCATCCAAGTACTGCATTTCGGACTCTTTTGTTGACCATGATGGCTACTCCATTTCTTCTGAGGGATTCCTGCCCGCAGTAGTAGATATAATAGTCATCTGAGTTAAATTCACCCATTCCAGTCCATTTTAGTTCGCTGTTTCCTAGAATGTCAACGTTCACCCTTGCCATCTCTTGTTTGACCACTTCCAATTTGCCTTGATTCATGGCTGACATTTCAGGTTCCCATGTAATACTGCTCTTTACAACATCGGATCTTGCCTCTATCACCAGTCACATCCATAACTGGGAATTGTTTTTGCTTTGGCTCCATCCCTTCATTCTTTCTGGAGTTATTTCTCCACTGATCTCCAGTAGCATATTGGGCACCTAATGACCTGGGGAGTTTCTTTTGGTATCCTATCATTTTGCCTTTTCATACTGTTCATGGGGTTCTCAAGGCAAGCATACTGAAGTGGCTTGCCATTCCCTTCTTCAGTGGACCACATTCTGTCAGACCTCTCCACCATGACCCACTCGTCTTGGGTTGCCCTGCAGGCATGGCTTGGTTTCATTGAGTTAGACAAGGGTGTGGTCCTAGTGTAATTAGATTGACTAGTTTTCTGTGAGTATGGTTTCAGTGTGTCTGCCCTCTGATTCCCTCTTGCAACACCTACCATCTTACTTGGGTTTCTCTTACCTTGGGCATGGGGTATCTCTTCAGGCTGCTCCAGGAAAGCACAGCCACTGCTCCTTACCTTGGATGAGGAATGCTTATAAAGTACCAAAGAGAATAATTTTCAACCTAAAAGTTTGTACCAAATCAAATTATCATCAAGTTTGAGGATAGAATCAAATCATTTTCATATCTGTAACTCATGCAAAGTCTCAACAAAATTACTTCTACAAGCAAAGCACAAAATATGTAGAAAAAGGAAACTATCTAGCTTTAGAATTAAAATACATCTAAACAAACAAAATAAAGAAACCTCTGCTAAGTTGTCTAATAGAAAAAAATGCTAAATAAAAATATTAATAGTAGTATTACTATGGGAAACAGAGAATGAGAAGTGGAGAATGGTGGCACAGAAAAACTAAGTCTTGACCAATCATAAAAGGAAGCCAGTAGATAGTACCTAAATTCACAAATCAAGAAATAGAAATCATATTATTTAGAAACGTGGAAGCAAACACCAGATGAAACAAAGAAATAAAGGGTAAGAAAGGGATGGTTAAGGAACTACTGATTTTCACTGAAGTTTTAAAATATTGTCATGTATTTTTCAATTATGTGTATATATTACTTTGACCAAAACAAGCAAACTTCAGGCAAAAGTTTCTTGTGGCAGGGTGGAGACTACATTGTAGTGAGGCACGAATGGAAAGAGGTAGCTATTTCCATGCTCCACATGAGAGATGATGGTGGCTTAGACCAAAGTAGTAGTGGTAGAGAGAGAAGTGAACAGCTTCAGTATACAATTTAATGGAACTGACTTAATTTATTGATACACTGACAGTGGGGCATGAGGAAAAGAGACTCCTCAAGAATGACACCTAAGATGCTACATGGTGGCATCACTTGTTACAGCAAATAAGCCTAAAGAAAAACTCAGTTGGGGAAAGCATCAATCAAGATTTCTATTTTGTGCATGTTGGGTTTGACATTCTCATCCAAGAAGAGTGTCAGGGAAGAAGCTAGATGGTTTTCTGAGTTCGGTTGCATCCCCTTAAAAGAAGTTGAAGTCTAACCTCCAGTACTTATGAATGGACCTCATTTGGAAATAAGGTCTTTGTAGATAATCACATTAAATGAGGTTGTTAGTGTGGGCCCTAATTCAGCATGAATGTGTCCTTATAACAAGGTAAAATTAGGACACATAGACAGACATTCATAGAGGGAAAATGATATGAAGACACAGAAAGAATACCATCTACAAGCCAAAGAATGTCTGAAGTGACTAGAAGATAAGAGAGAGAGATGGAACAGATTCTTCCACACAACCTTCAGAAGGAATCAACCTTACTGACATCCTGCTTTTGGATTTCTAGCTTTCAGAACTGTGAGACAATACGTGTCTGTTGCTTAGCCACTTGGTTCCTAGTGTAACAGTTTGTTAGAACAATCCTAGGAAACTAATATGCATCAGGAGATTTAGGAAGAGGAAATGGTGGAGATACACACTTTGGGGATCACATGCATGGAAGTAGGATTTAGAGCTATGCAACTGGAGGAAATCTCTTCAGTGACGAGTGCAGATGGAGAAGAGGACAAGTTCAGTAGTCAGCATTGAGACTCCCATATTTAGAGACTGATCTTTGGGGGAGGAGGCTCTGAGGGAAAATGAGAGAATAAATGACCCAGGAGGTATGAGAAAACCAAGAGAGCGTGATGTCAAGAAAAAAGAAAAAAGTTTTTTTCTTTAAAAAGAGGGAGTGAACAACTGTTTAGATGACAAGTAAGATGAAGACAAATGATCACTGCTTTTGGAAACATGAAATTCATCATTGACTTGGGAGGGTCACTTTCTTCATTTGAAGAGGATTGAGGACAGAAGTGAGGGAAGTAAGGATTGTAACTGCAGAAAGCTGTTGTAAGATGATTTACTGCAAAGGAGACCAGAAAAAGCAGTGTTGGCCAGAAGGAGACATGGGATCAGAGGAGCAGTCTTAAAAGATGAAGGACGATCATGTTGAACATGTCATCTTTGTGTATATTAAGGGACACAGAGTGGATGAAGAACTTTCCTAAGTGAGCTAAAATACTCAGAAAAGATTATGACCCAGCAACCCCACTACTGGGCATATACCCAGAGAAAACCGTAATTCAAAAAGATTCATGCACCCAAATGTTCATTCAGTTCAGTTCAACTCAGTCACTCAGTCGTGCCTGACTCTTTGCAGCCCCATGAATCGCAGCACGCCAGGCCTCCCTGTCCATCACCAACTCCCGGAGTTCACGCAGACTCACGTCCAT
>SJXQ01002055.1:93461-165493 GCA_006408695.1 Aepyceros melampus | reverse complement strand
GTTCATGATCTGAGCCACAGTCAGCTCCCAGTCTTGTCTTTGTTGACTGTATAGAGCTTCTCCATCTTTTGCTACAGAGAATATAATCCATCTGATTTCGTTGTTGACCATCTGGTGATGTCCATGTGTAGAGTCTTCTCTTGTGTTGTTGGAAGAGGGTGTTTGCCATGACCAGTGCATTTTCTTGGCAAAACTCTGTTAGTCTTTGCCCTGCTTCATTCCGCATTCCAAGGCCAAACTTGCCTCTTACTCCAGGTGTTTCTTGACTTCCTACTTTTGCATTTCAGTCCCGTATAATGAAAAGGACATCTTTTTTGGGTGTTAGTTCTAGTAAGTCTTGTATGTCTTCATAGAACCACTCAACTTCAGCTCCTTCAGTGTTACTGGTTGGGGCATAGACTTGGATTACTGTGATATTGAACGGTTTGCCTTGGAAACAAACAGAGGTCATTCTGTCATTTTTGAGATTGCATCCAAGTACTGCATTTCAGACTCTTCTGTTGACCATGATGGCTACTCCATTTCTTAGGGATTCCTGCCCACAGTAGTAGATATAATAGTCATCTGAATTAAATTCACCCATTCCAGTCCATTTTAGTTCACTGATTCCTAGAATGTTGACTTTCACTCTTGCCATCACTTGTTTGACCACTTCCAATTTGCCTTGATTCATGGACCTGACATTCCAGGTTCCTATGCAACATTGCTCTTTACAGTATCAGATCTTGCTCATATCCATAACTGGGTATAGTTTTTTCTTTGGCTCCATCCCTTCATTCTTTCTGGAGTTATTTCTCCACTGATCTCCAGTAGCACGTTGGGCACCTACTGTGGGGAGTACCTCTTTCAGTATCCTATCATTTTGCCTTTTCATACTGTTCATGGGGTTCTCAAGGCAAGAATACTGAAGTGGCTTGCCATTCCCTTCTCCAGTAGACCACATTCTGTCAGACCTCTCCACCATGACCCACCCGTCTTGGGTTGCCCCGCGGGCATGGCTTAGTTACATTGAGTTAGACAAGGCTGTGGTCCTAGTGTGATTAGATTGACTAGTTTTCTGTGAGTATGGTTTCAGTGTGTCTGCCCTCTGATGCCCTCTTGCAACACCTACCTTCTTACTTGGGTTTCTCTTCCTTGGGTGTGAGGTATCTCTTCACGGCTGCTCCAGCAAAGCACAGTTACTGCTCCTTACCTTGGATGAGGGGTATCTCCTCCCGCCACCCTTCCTGACCTTCAACGTGGGGTGGCTCCTCTAGGCCCTCCTGCACCCTCACAGCCACCACTCCTTGGACGTGGGGTTGCTCCTTCCTGCTGCCGCCCTTGGCCTCAGGCACATTGCAGCACTATTTACAATAACCAGGAAATGGAAACAACCTAAATGCCCATCAATAGATGAATGGATAAAGAAAATGTGGTACACATATACAAAGGAATAATATGCAGCCATAAAAAAGGAATAAAACTGGGTCCTTTATAGAAATGTGGATGGACCTAGAGATTGCCATACAGAGTGGGATAAGTCAGAACGAGAAAAGTACTGTATGCTAATGTATATATGTGGAATTCAGAAAAATGGTATAGATAACCTTATTTGCAAAGCAGAAAGAGAAACAAGGGAAGAACAAATGTATGGTTACCAAGGTGGAAAAGAGTGAGTGGGTGGAATTGGGAGGTAGAGATTGACACATATACACACATGATTGATACTAGGTATAAAATAGGTAACTAATGAGAACATACTGTATAGCAGAGAGAGCTCTACTTAATGTATTGTTCTGTTCCGTGCCATTCAGTCACTCAGTTGTATCCGACTCTTTGCGACCCCATGAATCGCAGCACGCCACGCCTCCCTGTCCATCACCAACTCCCAAAGTTCACTCAGACTCACGTCCATTGAGTCCGTAATGCCATCCAGCCATCTCATCCTCGGCCGTCCCTTTCTCCTCCTGCCCTCAATCCCTCCCAGCATCAGGGTCTTTTCCAATGAGTCAACTCTTCGCATGAGGTGGCCAAAGTACTGGAGCTTCAGTTTTAGCATCATTCCTTCCAAAGAAATCCCAGGGTTGATCTCCTTCAGAATGGACTGGTTGGATCTCCTTGCAGTCCAAGGGACTCTCAAGAGTCTTCTCCAACACCACAGTTCAGAAACATCAATTCTTCTGCGCTCAGCCTTCTNAGCAGCAGCAGCAGCACCAGCAGTCTTCTGTGAGTATGGTTTCAGTGTGTCTGCCCTCTGATGCCCTCTTGCAACACCTACTGTCTTACTTGGGTTTAGCTTATACCCTGGCAGCACATTCTCTTTTCCTCTGTGCAACCTTCCACTCCCTGACACCCAGGGACCCGCAAGCACTTAATAAAAACAAATGGAAGCATTAGACCCCAATGGTGAGATTTAACACTGCTGTCAACTAACTGCTGGAACCATTCCCAAACCCAAACGGACAAATGAGGTTTTAATAGCAAACCATGGAAAAGCTCCAAAAGGAGTAAAGAACACTTTCTTCTTACATTCACTTCACTTTGGATGTCAAGGTTAAGACAGGAGTGAATGGTGATAAAAATGATGGTAGATTTAAACTGTCTATGCCAAACAAAGGGTTCAGAAAGAAATAGGGCACTGATTATTTTCAGACCTCCCCCCATCACTTCTTGGACCATGGAAAAATTCCTTGTGGTTAGCATTTTAAATTTTTGTCTTATTTTTATTGAGATATAATTTATATGCCAAAAATCACTCTCTTGAAGTATACAGTTTAGTGGTTTTTAATATATTTGCAAAGAAACCATTACCACTATCTAATTCCAACATTTTCATCACCCCAAAAAGAAACGTGTACCCATTAAGCAATTACTTCCTATCCCGTTCTTAGCCTAGCCCTTGGCAACCACCAAACTACTTTATGTCTCTATGGATTTGCCTTTTTCTGACTGGCTACTTGGCATAACATTCATAGATGACTTAGTACTTCATTCCTTTTTATGGCTGAAAAGTACTCTATTGTATGGATATATCACTTGTTTATTGATCATCAGCTGATAGACGTGTGGGTTGTTCCCACTTTTGGCTATTATGAATAATGCTGCTGTAAACATTGATGAACAAGCTTTTGTGTGGACATATGCTTTCAATTCTCTAGGGTTAACATATGAGGAATTTATACAGATAAGAAAACTCTAAGATTAGGTAAATAGGAAAGCATGTGAGCTGGCAATTCAAAGAAAGTAAAAAACAATCTTAAAATATATTTCCCTTCAGTGGTAACACAATTTAGATGGGTGAGTTACTTTCACCTCTAAGTTAATGAAATGTTAAGAAGATGTTTGCCCAATAGTGATGACTATTTCCATACACTGCTGGCAGAAGACCAGGAGTTAGCATGTAACTTTTTGTAAACCAATGGGGCAATATTATTAAAAAAATCCAAAACTTAAAAATGGGTCTTCTCTTTAACCTCTGAATCTGTGCTAGAGACATGCTTTTTAAAGTGACACATGAAGAGATCCTATGAGGTGTTACTTATAATTCAAAAAATTTTAAAGTGTGCTAATTATTTAATAGGAAGACAATAGTTAAGTATATTGTAAGGCCATAATGTAAAGTTAAACATAAGTTAAAACTTATCCTTAAAGAAAATTATTACTAACATGGAAAAAATGCTCCTGCTATAATAAGAAGGGTCACATGATTGCAAGTAGGTAACAAACACCTAGAGAAATCTTTGGAAGGAAAGATACCAAGATGCTTGCTGTTGTTTGCAGGGGATAATGTCACGGGCAATATTCTTTCTTCTTGGTTTCTTTGTTTCTCAGATTTTCTATACTGAGAATCCTCCATCTTTAAAAATGAGAATAAATCATCTTGACTTGTTAATAAGAAAGGTCCTTTTACTCTCATCAATTACTGACTTAATTTGTGTATAAGTGGATAACAACTATAAAATGATGATGTATACATTGTGAACTGAAAAATTAAGAGAGGGAGAGAGAGTGATTGATTCCCAAGGCTACTAAGAGGCAACCGCTCCTTCCAGAAGTTGTCAAGATAAAAGGTACCAAAGGACAGAGAGACTTCTGAGTGTGTATTCATCACACCTGTGCTGGGAAGTGGGCAGTGAGGGAGTAGAACTGAGAGCAGGTGGTGAACGGACATAGAACCCCCAGATAAATCTAATTAGGGGCACAGATTAAGAAAAGCTGTGACATACAATTGACTCAGAGGACCATGGAGATGGTGAGTGGCAGAATCTGGGCTAACAGAACCAGGAGTGGGGTGGCTGGCTGAGTGAGTTCTCGAGAATCTCTAGTCCCAAGTTCCTAGGTGGCTGGGGAAACCCACTAAACTCAGGATGATAATACTTAAGTCACCCTTGAAACTCAACCAGGGGGCTCTGGTTATGGAGGATCTGTAGGACCTCTTTGTGAGCACAGGCCTGAAGACCCCACATGGGCATGGATCCAAGAAGGTGGAGGATGAAGCAAAGTACTGCTGTTCTTGGGATGCTTGGGGGACCAGACAGAAAAGTTCCGAATTTTGCTCTCACTTGTCCTCTTGTTGCCTTCACCCTTTCCTGTTGAGATGTTCAGCCTTCTGAGACCTCGACTTTTGAGCCACAAGCCCTGGAATCTGGGGCAATCCAAGCAGCGCATGGAACAATAACCAACAGAGGTTTATTTGACCTGAAGTTTTTCAGAAACATAAAAGTTCCAACAGAGATGTTTCTTCCTAATGTAAATCTTTGGGGTCAAGCCTCTTTCCACTCTCCTTGGCCCTGTTATCGAAAAACAATCACAGGAAAACAAAAATAAAAACAAAAAATGTAGGCTTCTATTTGTGAACCAGCAAAGAGAAAAGATGTTCAGCCTTCTGAGACCTCGACTTTTGAGCCACAAGCCCTGGAATCTGGGGCAATCCAAGCAGCGCATGGAACAATAACCAACAGAGGTTTATTTGACCTGAAGTTTTTCAGAAACATAAAAGTTCCAACAGAGATGTTTCTTCCTAATGTAAATCTTTGGGGTCAAGCCTCTTTCCACTCTCCTTGGCCCTGTTATCGAAAAACAATCACAGGAAAACAAAAATAAAAACAAAAAATGTAGGCTTCTATTTGTGAACCAGCAAAGAGAAACAGGAAAGTCAGTGTCACATCTGGGCCATGGTGGCAGACACTGGCATTCTGGGCTGAACTGGCCGAGGGCCCGAGGGTCAGGCTGTCACCTGGCAGAGCCGCAAGAAAACACACTAGCACAAAGCAGCTGCGTGAACAGGCGTCATCAACGTCCCCTCCCTGCCAACTCAGAGACTGAAAGCCGAGGGGGTTTGCTCTCCAAGGCTGGACAAAAACTAGCTCTGCCAATCTTTCCAGGGTCTATAGAGGTTCCTTGCCTGATGATTCTGCAAATGGGGCCTCCTCCTTTCAAAAAACAGTGAATTCTTTTTTTTCCTTTAATTCACCAGTTCCAGCCAGGAAGATCCATTCCTTTAAAGAAACAAAATGGACTCTGAGCAAGCATATTTTACTTCTTTTTTTGCCTTCAGCGCGTGTCTGTGTTGACCGCAACTTCCCTTTCAACTGATTATGTATCTGGTTTACGAAGTCAGAGCCCGTCAAAATCTCCTTCCCTGAGAATCTGGTGGTGGGGCCATTTGCACTGTGTTTCTGGAACTGAGGCTGAGGCCTTTTCTTTGAAGAAGGACATGAAGCCTGGTCCCTCCTCCCCTGGATCTTTATGTTGGCACTTTCTCAAGTTGCAAGGAATCAGGACAACAGCAGCCGTAACTTTTGTATCCCTTGCAGCGGTTTAGAATTTCAAAGCTTCTTGGCAGCTGTTTTGGCGTGAATGCTGATAAACTGGCTATCAGAAATCAGACCCCTAATTCCACAGCCTCCACTGGGACAGGGAACAACTGTGAGGGTGGTGATGGGAACAAAGAGAGCATAGAGGCCAGCTGCCTCTGGCAGCCTCCTCCTGCCATTTCCTTGCCCAAAGGAAATGAGAACAGTCTCTGCCTTCCCCTTGAGTTTAATTTCCTCACCCTTAGTGAGCCCAAGGAGCTTGGTTATGTGGTACCTGCTTCATTGACGCTTTCTCAAGAGCTCACACTCATGAACACAAAGCTGAATGCTCACACAGACACAAGGAAATTAGAGGAGGGAGATAATAAGTAGGAGGAAGAGAACGTGGAACCCAAGGAAAGCAATCAGTGATGCTTTCCCCAGGAGCTATTAAACTAGGATTTGGGATGACAAACTGTGGCCATGTTGTGTGGAAGGAACTTGGGTTATGTGGGCTGGACTACTCGCTGATGATCTACCTGGCAGGCGAAATCCAGTCAGATTTATGTTAGCAAATCCAAAAGAGGGAAGACTTAGTTTACATACCACCATACATTTTATGGTAAAAGCAATTCAATATTGACTTTTCACTTGGCATATATATAAGGCAGAATTTTTTTTTCCTCCCGAGTGTTGTCTTGTGGAGTTACTGAATCTGAGATTATCTCCTTAAAGACAGCACAGCTGTTTATCCTGCCTTTTTCCAAGAGCTTGCAGGTTCTGGTATCAGATATGGTTGCCCTGGGCTTGAAGGGTCAGAGGTCCAAGTCCACATCACTGAAAATAAAGGAGTAGTGGGTGGATGAAAGCTGGTGAGGGAGAGCTGTCCCACCAGATCCACGCCGCTTCTTCCACAGTAACAGAATTTTGGCTAGGTATGTGACTAGACAGCTAGAGACCACATTTTCAGACTCCCTTGCAGCTACGGCATGGCCCTGTCACTTAACTCTGGACAACTGGTTGAGAGTGGGTGTGATATACTCAACTCTTGCATTCCTCAAGAAAGAGTGGGCTGCCCTCCATCCTCTTTCCCACTTCCTGTGGGCTGGAACGTGAATGTGGTGGTGGCATTAGCCAGGCAGAGGATGGCAGCCCACCAGGAAAGAGCAGAGCACCACGACAGAAGGAACCTGGGCCCGGACGGCCTTGTAGAACTCAGCTTTACCACGCAAAGCTCTGATCTCTGTAGCACGAGAGGCAGGAACACCTATCCTGCGTGAGCCACTCCTTTTCTGGGGGGAGTGAAATGGGGTCTTTTTGTTACAACAGATAGCCTGTACCCCAACACAAGGAGAAAGTAAAGCTAACACAGAGGTCAAGTGGGGGGGCTCTGCTTGCCATGTGTTTGCTTTTCCCTCAGACTCTGGAACTAATAAGAGCTTCTAACCTCCTTTGATACTGACAGTTAAACTTGGATAAAGGTGGGTTAGTAGAATAACAAGCATAATGAATTATAACAATAGCTACTGCTTACAAAGAACTTGTTTTCTGCTTGGTACTTCACATGTGGCATTTCATTCAATCTGCAGAGCAGGGTATTATATTGTTAAGAAACCTTTGTTGTTTAGTTGCTAAGTCATGTCTTGAGTCTGTAGTGACCCCATGGCTTAAGCCCACCAGGATCCTCTGTCCATGGGATTTCCCAGGCAAGAATACTGAGGTGGGTTGCCATGCCCTCCTCCAGCAGATCTTCCTGACCCAGGGATCAAACTCGCATCTCTTGCTTGGCAGGCAGATTTTTACCACTGAACCACCAGGGACCTTGGGCTCACAGAATTTAAGTAACTTGTCCAGAGTCACCCAGTCAGTAGGCCTGGACCTGACTATCCCATTCTGCCTTTTGAGAAGAATGTTCTGTTCCTCATTAGAAGACAGATTTAATGATGTGAAAGTTTTAGTGATGTGATAGGAACTGGGCATTGCTATGGCTTACAGGTTTTATTTTTTACACTATGGCTTACAGTGTTCTTTTCTTGAAGTGATCTAGCTTAGGGCTAGATTCCAAGTTTCTAGGACATCTTGGTCCCAAGCACCTGGTTTAGAGAAGGTCCGGAAGCAGCGGTACAGCCTTAACAAGGCTGCTGAGCAGCCAAGTGGTATGGAGTATGTCACTCCAACCCTGTGCAGCCCGGTTTCCTCATCAATCAAGCAGTAGTCTTTGACAAGCAGCTTTCAGGGTTCATACCAAGCCTCACATTCCTGAAGGGGCCCAGAGCCCTTCTGCACATATTTAGGCAGAACTGAGTCCCCTGACAGCTCTCCACTCTCCTCAGCCCTAGGCTGAATCTTATCAATCATGGGGACTCATAGAGGGACCTTGACATGTGGTCAGGTTTGGCTTTGAATGCTCAGATGTCCCCCGCCACGGCCAGAGCTTGCATCATGACTATTATGCAAGTTTTACCAATGTAATGGGAGCTGGGCATTGCTATGTCCTACAGTTTTTTATTTTTTTACACTCTGGCTTAAAGCACTCTTTCTTACTGTGGTTTTCAGAAGAATTGACTAGGTCCTCCACTTCTCTCTGTGGCTAAAATGAAGAGTAACTTATGACCTGGCTCAACCAGCACAGGCATTTATAACCTGCTTTGGTCTCCCTCGCCACACCTCCACTCCATTCCTCTCCTGTTCTACCCTAGGGTTGCTAGGGACAGCTGTTCGCCTTCCAAACTGCTAGAGATGAGGAAGTTAAGAAGACAACAAAAATAAGAACAAACCTCCCATCCTCCTAAACAAAAATTACTCGGAAATCACCATAGTAAAAATCACCAGTTTCCAACTGTCTCAAGTCCCTTGCATTCTTGTCGCTTTGCACACATCCTTTTATCTACACTCAGCCCTACCTCCAGCCTTTGTTCAGCAGACACATTCTGATTCTCTCTACATGACAGGAGCTGTGCAAGGGCCTGTGGATATAAAGTCAAGTATACAAGGCCCTGCTAGAGGCGCTTGTATATCCTTAGGAGGGAGATAAGCCACTGAGTCAATGGACTCGGGTTGGGGAATGAGCGCAGAGGGAGCCCCAGATCACCCAGGTTGGCAGCTGTGAAGGTGACTGGACATGGCCCAGGTGAGGGGGGTGGGCTGCTCATGGAGAGCAGAGGTGTGGTATGGCACAGCTCCAAGGGGCTCACGTGACTTGGTCCCGTATTTACAGGGCACTGGAACATGTGCTGGGCAGCTGGGCATATTGTGAGGCTCTGGGCTACAGAATGAAGGTACCTCCTGCTAAGAAAAGGCTTATAGTTTAATGGAATGGATGTGTGCAGCTCAAAAGGTGGCTGGAAATGAGGCCAGATCATAAACAACTACCTGCTTGTTTTATGGCGTGTTCACTATGGTGCCCAAGGCATTGCTATGTGCAATAAGCAAATTATCTCATTCGATCCATCAACAGCCTGTGAACTGGGAATTATCATCATTGGCACTATTTTACAGATGCAGGAGTAAGTATAGGAACGTCAAGCTACTTGCCCAAGGACTCATAGCTTAGTTGACTTCGATTTTAACTCACACCTGACTGAATCTAAGATACATACCCCTGGCCATGTGCTAGCAGGCTAAAGCATTTGTACAGCATTATCCAGCTGATATCCATTTGGTAGTTAGTGGGATTGAAACTGGGTCTTGACAGAGAGTGAAATGGGGAAGAGAAAAGAGCAGTGCAGGCGAACCAGAAAGCCAGGCCACAGTGGGAAGGGATTGTACACAGGGGGATGGAGAGGCATCTGAGTATAACATTTGACTTTCTCAGCTGGACAAATAACTCTATCCATTCTAGCTACTGCCTATGCATAATTCATACCTCATAAATTGTTTCCAACTATAGCAAAGCTGTAGCTTTTGTTGCATGTGAGAATGAAGACCTGAATGCGTACTGCAGCAGAGGCAATTTCTATGGGACCGTGTAAGTTACATTTTCTGAGAGCCCTGTCATAGAAAGAATCCCAAGATCTCTAGGGGGCTGGTAGGAGTGGGAGATGGAAAACAGACAAAAGAGACAGACATCTGCAGTGTAAGACATTTGAAGAAAGACAACAACTGCCTACTAAATAAGGGGATGATACAGCTAATATCCAACAACACCCTCCAACATCCACAAGAGAAGCCTGAAGAAGGTGCTAAGGTTACTGGTGCAGGGCAGTGTAAACTAAAGAGGGGAACACCAAAGCCTCCAATTCTGCAGAGTTTACTCCATCAGGTCAAACATGATCATTTTCACCAGGATGCAGAAGCAGCAGTTCTATCTCAGTTTTGTATGATATTTGTACAATGAACAAATTCTTTGGGCCAGTGTCAGAAGACGGCCCATGTTTTAGCTATGACAGCCCTGCTTACATCTAGAGGCTCACCACGGTCAGAGGATGAAAACTCCTGCTCATCCACCAGTGATTGTCACCCACTGGCAGCTGTGAGCTGTGGTGAACTATCCTGGTGCCAAGCAGGACTGGCCTGTCCCCAGCGTTCATGCCGAGCCCCTGGAGAGCTGCCTTACAGACTCCAGGTAACGATGAGCCTGAGTGTGGTTTCACACTCAGTCCCAGTTCTGGTTCAATGCAACTCAGATGGACTCAGCGAGTCACAATGGTATGTGCTTGGAGAGAGCCCAGACAACAGCCGTGCGTAATTCTTTTTGACAAAGACTGACCCAACATGCTGATTAGCAAAATCAGCCCACGTGAAAAAAGAATAGTCCTGTGTATAAGCAGCCTCGGCATGCACACATGCTAAGTCGCTTCAGTAGTGTCTAACTCTTCATGATCCTATGGATTGTAGCCCATAGGCTCCTCTGTCCATGGGATTCTCAGACAAGAATACTGGAGTGGGTTGCCATTCCCTTCTCCAGGGGATCTTTCTGACCCAGGAATCGAACCCACATCTCTTATGTCTCCTGTGTTGTTAGGTGGGTTCTTTACCACTAGTGCCACCTGGGAAGCCCCACAAGAGGCCTATCCCCCCTGGGAATTTTCTGTTCCATCAAGTTTCATCTTTAATTTGGACATCCATTACCTGAATGCCCTCCCCTCTATATCCCACCCCATTTCCTAACCATCCTGCTTCTCTTCTAAGACTTGCATTTTCTATGTAGGTTCCACTGCTAAAATTAAAATGTTGTTAAAAAACATCAGTGGATCTGTGTATCTCTTATAGAACAAGACTGATTACATAGCCTATTTCCTGCTTTCCAAACCTGCTAAACTGTTTAATAACTTTATTTTTCTTAATTTTATTTCAATGGTTTTAAGTCTGTCTCTCTTCTCAAATCTTGCTGGCTAATCCTTCCTGCCATTCTTTTACTTGTTTCTTTTGTGCCTCAAGCATCTGACTCTTCTTCAGCTTAAAATGAGAGCTCAAATAAATTTCTCTCTTGTTTTGACTCTGTTTCCCCCTGGAAAATAAGCAATTTTACCACTTTGTTGGTACCAGAGCATTTTTGCTTTCTCACTTAGGCCAGGTGACAAAAGTATCATTCATTTCCAAACCAGACCAAACCTCACCTACCCCCAAACACTTTCGTTTCTGTACTGCAATTCCAACACAGAGGAGTAAAACTATTGGCAGAAATTTCAGTCTGCCAGCACCAAGTACTAGTGAAACTGAGGAACAACTGAATTCACATATACTGCTGGTGGAATGTAAACTGGTTACAACTACTCTGGAAAAACAATTTTGCATTATTTAGTGAAGACGAAAATGAAACTGATAAGCAATAATTCCACTCTTAACGCATGTATGCCTAAAGAAACATGCCCACTGAACTAGGGATTATGTATGCTCTGCAGGTCTGGGAGGCCCAGGAATCTGTGTCTTTATAGCTCTGCAGGTGAGTATGGGCCTCACTCCACAGAAAGGGTCTGGGATTGAAGGTTTACACTTTCACCTCAAACCTGTCTTTGGAGCTGGGTCCCCCAAAACCTGTGTCTGCAGCCATAGGAGGACTTCCAGGAGAGGAATGATGGGACAGGCGCAGCAAGCCTGAGGTTTATGCGGCCATCCTTGGAGTGCTGATTCCTGGTCAAAGACAGCTAGAGCCCAAGATCTGGGCAAAGTCACTGCTGCATCCTCCTCTTCCTTCTCTGGTTGCCTGGGGGAGCTTTGGCTTATAAGGTGCTCGGGGTCAGTACCGTTGGCCTTCATCTTCACCTTCAGCAGAAGGCCCAGAGCTGGCCACCGTGTCAGGAGGCTGCCCTGGATATGTGCTTTCTGCAGGGAATGAGGAAGCCCCGGGGTGACTCAGGAGGTAAGGCTTAAGTGTGAGCCCTGGTAAAGAGCTCCCGTTTTCCCTTCACACACCGGTGGTGTGTCCCCTCTGGGAACACTCTCTCTGCGGGCATCCTGTTTGTGATCCTCGGTAGACTGAGTCCAACACAAATACAACATCTGCTGCAACCTGCCCCTTAATAAACACTTCTGAATGATGATGAACAGGACACGAGATAATGAACCTCTCCTAAAGAGGTGAAGGGAACTTTCTACCTTCCTGTGGGAAGCTGCCTCCACCTTCCTCCTGGCGTTGGCAGCTCTCGCTCAGGGAGGGCGTGCAGTGGTGCCTCCGTCAACCTCACCTCTGTTCATTCCTCCCCTGATGCCAAGAATGGCTTCCACCATCTCTAAAGACAAATGGGGAAAGTGCACAGATTAGCTAGGTCTCTTCCCATAATCTTCCAATTTTGAAACTGAAATGTCCCGAGGCCAAAGTTCTGATTACCGTGGAGCCTGTTCTTTTAGATTTAAAACTATCCTCACGGCATCAACAGTGTTATAGATTTCTCTGGGCACCTGAAACCTGCCTGGTTATTCAGCATCAGTTAGGTACTGAGGGTGGAGGCAATTTGTTTCATTTAAATTATAGCTCATAATTATGTTCTAGCAAGATGCGCAGGGGTGGGAGACACTGTTCTGTTGGGAGGAAACCAAAGGGATGATCTGATGTAAACGAAGGGGGGTTTGGACTGGGTTTCCGGGAGGCCGCACAGAGCCCATGTCCACAGGACAGGGCCTATTTCCACGGCCCTCTGAGGATTCTGTCTCACGCGGGTGTGTGGTTCCTACTGGAGCTGCCTGCTGCCCACCCAGATGACTGTCTCAAGGGAGGCCCAGGCTAGGCAGTTCATTACTCGGGCACGTGGGAGAGAAACAGGAGTGGTTCTCCTGGTAATGGTTTTAATTCCACTCCCTCAGTTCTCAGTTTCCTCATTCTCCTCTTCTTCCTCCTCCTCACGCCTCAGCACCTCAGGGTGTCAGTGTAGAAGCCCTGAGTGAAGGAGGGGTTTGTATTTTGTGCAAGTCACTAAAGTCATTCTGCTTTACGACTGAGCGACTGAACTGAACTGATACCTTGTAAAAGGTACACGCGTGCTCAGTTGCTAAGTTGTGTCTGACTCTGTAACCCCAAGGACTGTAGCCCGCCAGGCTCCTCTGGAATTCTCCGGGCACGAATATTGGAGTGGGTTGCCATTTCCTTCTCCAGGGGCTCTTCCCAACCCAGGGGAGGATTCTTTACTACTCAGCCACAAGGGGAGCCCACCACCTGTAAAATGTAATTATGTCAATTTAAAAAATAAGAATAAACACACTCTACTATTAATTACTAATAGGAAGTATACTGATATCTGACTATCTTTTGTTCTAAAGATAGGAAACATCAATTTCATACGGTTCAGATTAGTAGATAGCACCCAGACCATTATTTGCCCACAAAATAGATGCTCAATAAGTTACAGATGTAACAGGCACATGTATGTGAGGACAGGAGGCATGCTGGAGCCCAAGGGTTCTCTCGGGGTCATGATCAGGCTTTCTAGCCCAGGCACAAATGACAGCTCTGACTTCCTGCCAGCCTAGGAGACAGACGGTCAGTCTGCTGTGATTGAGATCAGTCACATGGATTAGGGATAACTCTTGATGAGCTAAACTGAGTAGCCAACAAAATGAGTTATTCTGATAAATAAAAAAGAAAACGAATTAGGGAGAAAGCTGAATTTCTGCCTGATCTTTCTTTGGTTTCAACTCAAGAAAGAATCTACTGCCTACAGTTTTCAAAGGGCATGACAACAGTCATACAACACTCCCATTATTTAATGTAAGCTGGAAGGTTGGAGATTATGGGTTACTTATCTTTTAGAGAGAAAAAGGAGCTCTCAGAGCAACTCTTGGGTTAAAAATCTTAGTCTGAATCTCACCATCAAAGAGGCAATTTCAGGGGTCACTAAAACAAAGACACTTCAGTTGAAAAGCATTTTGGCATACAATAAGCTAATTTTCACCTAAATAAAATGTTCTAGCACAGACTTTTCAGAAGTCTTACTCTGATGACAGATAACACAGGGAAGAATACATGGATCTCAGAACAGAAGGGGCTATATTTAGCTCCACGATTTTCTCAAAATCATGAAGGGACAGTTCTGAAAGCCCTGGCATTCTCAGCAATCTTCATGGCCTGGAGTGCCATGAAATCATCTCAAAGGGAACAGGGAAGAGGTGAGTTTGTGGCGGCCACATTCCAATCCCTACATTCCATTCCAGGGCCACGTCTGTGGCCCCATGAAGCGGCATCAGCATCTCATAAGATCGCTGGGCCACAGGGCCTGAGTCTCCTGACTGTAGGATCTCCTCCAGCACACAGGACATTCTGGACCAGTGGGGCTGCTGGATCCAATCAGATGCTGGATGCTGGGAGGGCTACCATCTCAGTCACCTGGCCCTTTTCCTTTACCCATGCTGACATAAGGGCAGGGGACTCTGCCAGCCAGACTAGACACGAACCCTCTGACCACAGCTGGGTGATCTAGAGGGAGGCAGCTTTGCAACACTTTGGGCTGACTGTTTTTGGACTTGTGGCTTTTGGTGGTGGCGATCTTTCTTGCTAATCATGTACCTATTGTTCTATATGCCCACTCTTGTTTGCTGCAAATAGGCTCAATGAAAGGAGGAAATGACAGAGGAAAAAGACACTTTGCTTGGCAGCACCTGCAGACTTTCTGGAGCACAGACTCCATGGCGTGATGGGCTGCCCAGCCCGGGCATCGTGGGAGGCTGACACTAGCTGTGGAGGAGGTCTGTGCATCCAAGGCCAGCGATGTCATGAGCACACAGCCCTGCATTTGAGAGGTAGGGGGATAGTGGCTCCTACAACACACAGAGGTCCCCTCTTATCCTCACTTAGCTCCTGACTTCTGAGTAGAGGCCAGGGGCTGGCTGGGGGTGGCAATGCAGATAAGGAAACCAAAAGATGGAGCTGAAAACTTCCTTGTCACTTGAATTTTCACTTTTGGATTCTGGCCAATGGCTTTTTGAGATAAAAACAAAAAACCACAGAACTCCAATGCTAACTTTGAGTCCTCTAGCTCTCCTGAGAAGGTAGAGAGAATGAAAAGAGTCTGAGCAGATCAGAAAGAATAAATGGACACTGTTGGGTCCACAAGATTAGGCCAGTTAGACCCCCACCAGGCTCCTGGCAAATCCTGCATCAGACTCAGGCCACCCTCCTGGTTACAACCAGCACAGTGACTGAGCAGGACCAGGAAATGCACATCTGATCACAGCCAGTCATGAGCAGGGAACTTAAGACAACCGCACCCTCAGGCCTCCTAAGTGAAGGACATGGGTCTCAGACCCATGTATTTCTCATTTACTTGAGAAAACAGTGGGCACACGCAGTGTTACTATGTAGCTAACAATTAAGTTAGTGATGCCACTTTGTAACAGGATAAGTAAAAACAGATTCGAATCTAGAGACAAATCATTCTTTTCTTATGTTTTTTTTTCCTATAAAAAGTGCCAGGGTCAGGTCTCAGATAGAGTGAGGCACTTGACCTGGGGGCAAAGTGTAAAGAGATGTCAAAAAGCTCAGCAGTCAGGATAAGAAAGATTGCACTGAAGTATTATTTATTTTGATTACTGAGGTTTTCTTTTGTGGGGAGCACACTTAAATTATGTGCCCTAGGATGTTGCCTCATTTGCCTCTCTCTGGTCCCAGCCTGCTGAAGTTCATCAGCTAACATGTTAAGTGACTAGAGGGTGCATGCGTGCTAAGTCGTTTCAGTGGTTTCTCTTTGCGACACTATGGACTGTAGCCCGCCAAGCTCCTCTGTCCACGGAATTCTTCAGGCAGGAATACTTGAGTGGGTTTCCATTCCCTGCTCCAGGGGATCTTTCCGACCTAGGGATCAAACCTGCATCACTGACCTCTCCTGCACTGCAAGCGGATTCTTTCCCGCTGAGCCACTGGGGAAGCTCAGTCACAAAATTATAGGGGAAACTAACCAATAGATTGAAGAAAGACTCTTCAAATGCAGCCTCAGTTCAGTTGCTCAGTCTTCTTGACCCCATGGACTGCAGCATGCCAGGCCTCTTTGTCCATTACCAACTCCCCGAGTTTATCCAAACTCATGTCCATTGAGTCAGGGATGCCACCCAACTATCACTATCTCATCCTCTGTCATCCCCTTCTCCTCTCACCTTCAATCTTTCCCAGAATCAGGGTCTTTTCACATGAATCTACTGTTGGCCAAAGATTTGCATTTTTAGGAGTTACCCTAAGCAAGTAACAAGGATGCACACAGAGGTTTAACAATATTCACAGTGTTATTCATGATAATAAAAAATTGGACACAATCTAGCTATTCACCACCACAGGTGATTAACAAAACACAGTATCACACCAGATTTCTATGCAGCCATTAAAAATGATAATGTGGCAAAATATCAATAAACTTGGGAAATGTTCATGATTTAGTCAAAGGAAACACACACGTTATAAAACACTAGATGGACATACACTCCTATCTCTACTTTCGTTCTCATCCTCTATAATCCATCCTCTACATGGCAATTGCAGTGATACATGTTTTTTAAGTTACTCCTAGTCTTGAAATGCTATTACATTTAGAGTGAAGTTAAGAATATACAGCCATCCCTGCTTGGCCCCTGTCTGTCGGCCTTCTCTGCTATTGCCTCCTTTCATGCCTCTTCTTTGGGCTGCCTTCAGGGCCTCTGCACAAGCTTTTCCCTTTGCCTAAAATGCTCTCCCCACAAATTTCCATATCTGGCTCCTTCCTGGCATCAACTCTCAACTGGCCACGGCTTTGTCACTCTGTCATATCACTCTGTTCTATTTCCTTCATAGCACTTAACTCTGTCAGTAATGACCTTATTTACTTATTCTCTTGTTTACTATCTACCTCCTTCAGTGAGAATGAGAGCCCCATGGGGGCTTTTCCTGACTGTTCACTGTGTACCCACAGGGCGCCCAGCTATGCCTGGCACAGGATAGCAACCTAGCAGAGAGATGCTGAATGACCGTGAGGAGATGTTTACGTGTGTACAAACAGATTATACACATACATGTGCATATGTACACACAGATCAATAAATACACACATGCGTTCACATGCATATGGGTATAATTTGCCAGAAGAAGTACTGGGAGAACATAGTACAAAAGAAATCTCTGGATACTGAGTTCCAGATGGTTCTAAATTTCTTCATTTTGCTTTTTTTCATTTTGTAACAATAACAACATGCTACTTTGGAAATATTGTGCTGTGCTTTTAGGTCCTCAGTCATGTCTGATTCTTTGCAACCCCATGGACTGTAGCCAGCCAGGCTCCTCTGTCCATGGGGATTCTCTAGGCCAGAATCTTGGAGTGGGCTGCCATTCCCTCCTCCAGGGGATCTTCCCAACCCAGGGATCGAACCCAGATCTCCCACATTGCAGGCAGATTCTTTACTATCTGAGCCAAGTTATTTTCTGTTTGTTTTTTAGAATACGGTCACTAAGAAAATGCTGCCTGATTATAATTGGATTGAGACCAGAACCACAGGATGCCAGAACTGGAAGAGATCTCAGAGGTTATTTGGTTCAATCTCATTTCTCATCCCAGAGATGGGGCGGCGGAGGCCCAGTGTGGAGAAATGGCTGCTGGTTTAAGTAAAAGAACATGTGAAAAAGCTAGTCTGTGTTCTTTTCACAACACCGGTGCTTCTCAAACTTCACATGAGAATGGTCTGGAATGCTTGTGCACACATAGGCTGAGGGGCCTCACTGCCAAGTTCCTGCACCAGTGACTTTGGGCGGGGTCTGGGAACCTGCATTTCTGACGAGAGCTAAGAGGAACCCAGAACCACTGGTCTGGGGCCGCACTGAGAACCCCGAGGCTGTGCTCTGTTGCTTCTCATGACTCCCTTAGAAATGTGTCATTCTTTTTGTAGAAATGGTACTAATTAAAACAATACCTTCAGCCAAAGAATTCAGAGGAAACCCTATCTTTTAGGCTTCCTCCCAGAAGTTTCTACAAAAAGGAAAGGAAACAATTTTGAGAGCCTACTCTACAGCAGGCATTGTGCTAGGCATCTACAGCTTGTTTGTGTACTCCATCTTATTGTAGAAAGCCTAAACTCAAGGAGATTAAGGAATCTGCCTAAGAGTACACAGCTAGGAGGGTCAGATTTGAAAACCACGCCTCTCTGACTATAAAGGCCATGTTTATTCATCAGCCTCCAGAACAGAACGAAAAGCTGTCATTTATGGCATTCAAAGTGGCAAATCAATGCTTCCCAATGTAGAAACAAACACCCCCAAGCAACAGTAATATGACATCACTCTCCCAGCATTACAGAAGGTGTATGAGAGTCAACCTTTCATCTGGGCCTGAACGTAGGGTTTATTCATTTACATGATATTCGGGAACTTCCAAACCCAGAACCCTAGAGTAAAGCTGATTTGAGTTGATGCCTGGCTCATGACAAGTCATCTGTGAAATAAGTGGCAGAGGCAGAATTTATCATCAATCTCAGTTCTAATCAAGAGAAAAGTTCACACCTGCTCTGTGGTGCAAGAATCTAACAGACTTTGTGGCTGAACAGAGCTGTCCCTCTATCTGAGGAATCAGATTTGAAATTGAAGGCCAGTAACTAGATACAATTATGGGAATGTACCATTTACCATTCTAGGTCAAAAATTAACTAGAAACTAGTAACTCTCCCTTTCTTTTTATTAATGAAGAAATGAAAGAGGGACAAGAAATTCTTGGTAAAAAAAGGTCACAACACCTACAAACATCTACACAACCAAAGTGAAAACGAAAGTCACTCAGTCGTATTGGACTCTTTGCAACCCCATGGACTATACAGTCCATGGAATTCTCCAAGCCAGAATACTGGAGTGGTTTCTCTTCTCCAGGGGATCTTCCCAACCCAGGGATCGAACCCAGGTTTCCTGCATTGCAGGTGGATTCTTTACCAGCTGAGCCACAAGAGAAGCCCAACCAACAACCAACAAATTACAATTTGTCCTACCTTGTGGTCATACTTGATCCAAGCCTGACAAGGCTTTGTAAACACTGTGATTGCAAAGGGACTTGATGATATTCTTTATCTTTACATTCTTTATTCTTTATCTAAGTTTTGGCCAGAATCCCAAATGAAGGTTAAGTATTAGTGGGTTATTTCAGGATTGACAACAAAAAATGTAGTTCTATCTGTCTCCCTGTGTTTTTTATTTTGCTTCATAATTTCTCCCCATGTGTTTTATTCCAGATCCCTGAAGCAGATGCTTAAATAGGTTTTACATGAAAATAAAAAACTTTCCGTGTAGTTCTGCCTGTAGGACCAGAGGAGTGAAGGCTTCAGTCAAGACAGCTCACAGGATCAGTCCTGCCTGTGTCCTCTCCACAGGCCCTAGGTGTCCTTTTTTCAGAGGCTCATTTTCTAATGAAATTATCAGTACATCTTGGCTAGCAAAGCTGGCCAGTGGAGATGCTGAAGGAAAAATAAATGGGAAAGAAGGAATATAGTAGAGTGGATGTAGGGGAAAAAAAAGACAAGAGGATCCCAGAGCTGGATACCTAAGATCAATTAAAATTTTATATTAAAGGCAACTTTGCTTTAACACAATTTGAGTACGTTTCAGATGTGGAGTGACTGCAATCTCCTCTGTGCAGCAAATCAGTGAGGCAGACAAAAATCACACCCATTCATTTGTAAATGTCTGAAAAGAGCTGGTCTTTCACTCCCAGTGAAATGCATAGGATTTTATTTATTATAGAAAAGAGAAGGTCTGAAAGATCTCATGGAATAAACCCTGGGTTTCAAAGCCAACAAGCTGTCCCTGTGGTCAGCTTCTGAGTTAAGCCTCTAACGTGGGACATGAGCTGGGACTTGCAGCATTAAATACGACCAAGTCTTCTTTTTGTTCCTGACTCTCACCCCTGTGAATAGTTGGAGAACAGCCATCCTGCCTCCCCCAGAGCAATGATGCAGCTGCAGCTGCAAATGCAGGCTCAGCAGCCATCATCCTACTGTGAAATGTTTGCTCTTAAATTTAAACTGGCCTCACAGAAATAGCTGTCTCGTCACATACACACATGAACACACACAGAAGCATGAGTGGCAAAGCTCCCTGCCTGCCTCACTTTCCATACCTGCGTCCTGGCAAGAATTTAAAAACAAATATTCTCTAATGTCTCTTGACCTGGACAGCTCCTGATTCTGTAAGTTTCACATGTGTTTTGGCAGCATGCGGCCATTCCTGATTCTGCTGGATGTCACAGCGGCCCTCAGCCTTGGGTAGTTCGTGCAGAAGACGAAAGAACAGCTACTTGGCAGATGATACTCTTCAGGCCTTAGGGAGGGCACTCAGCTGGAAAGAGCTGTTTTCGTTGTTAATCGGAAGTGCTTTTCCAGCAATTATTTGATCTTCCTGGGAACTTGTACTTCTGAACACTCTCCCAGCCTGGCTGGGAGCACACGGGCTTCTATTCTGGTCTCGGCATTATCACTAACCAGACGTGTGACTCTGGGCAAATCATCTGGCCTTTACTTCACCTCAGTCTTCTCATTTGCCTGCTGGGACAATTACCCCTTGCTTCATTCGTTGATTTCTGTGAGGATAAACCTATGGTATTTAGAAATTGTAAAAAGTGAATTTATTGTTAGGTGGTATTTGCACTTTGTTTTTCTTCCCTTTTTTTCCCCCCAGCTCTGGTTTAATTATTGAGTTTATGTGCTTAGTCATGTTCAGCTCTTGAGACCCCATGGACTGTAGCCCACCAGGCTCTTCTCTCTGTGGGATTTTCCAGGCAAGAATACTGGAGTGGGTTGCTGTTTCCTTCTCGAGAGGATCTTTCCGACCCAGGGATCGAACCTGTGTCTTCTGCACTGCAGGCAGATTCTTTACTCACTGAGCCCTTGGAGGATGATTGGTTTAATTATTAGTGGTGTATTTTTGTTTTCTTTCTTGGAACTGGGTAGAAAGTCCCTCATGCAGGGAAGCAGAGGTAGAAAGTGCAACCCAGGCAGAAAGCATCACAAGGTTCTTGTTATCACTTGGAAAAGTAAGCAGAGAGCAGGATCAGAATATTGTAACACTGTCCCAGAAACACTGATTTTGCTAGGGACATTCTGGTCCTTGTTTGTCTCTTCTTCTGAGGTCTCAAAAAGAAGGGAACTTCTACACTGCTGAATGAGTAAATGAATGAATGAGTGAGTGACTCAATCCAGCCATCCACCCACCATTTCTGGATCAAGACTATGCACCCAGCAGGGTGCACAGAACACAACGATGTAAAATGCACCCCTGTCACTGAAGAGCATCCACCCAGTGGGAGAAGGCAGATATAGAAAGAAACTGCTCTTTTCTAATGCAGCAAGTGTGCTGAGCTGGAGAAACACACATGGTACCCTGTGAGCTTGGGTGTGTGGGTCACTCCTACCCTGAGGAAGCCAGGACAGGTTCTCAAAAAACAGAGGTATCCAAACTGGGCCTCCAGGAAGGACAGGTAGAGGAAAGTGTGGGTTAAATGCTCCCCAGGCTGAGGAACAGTTCTCACAAGGCACAGATCCAGAAAGGAGCATTCCAGGGATCAGCCTTGTTTGGTGGGACAAAAGCCAAGAGCGTAGGTGGGCAACTGGAAAGTTAGGCAGGGGCCCCAATGTGAGAGGGAGCAGGCCATCAGGGCTTCTGAGCAAGGCTTACACAATAGACTTGCATTTCAGAAAGATTACTTAAGAGGCAGGGAGGATGGACCAGAGGGAGAGGGTGAGGGGTAATAAAAGGTTTAAATTTTAATGTAAACATCTGCATTTCACAACACAGGAAACTTGACATAGAGTTTTGGTTCAAGGCACACTTCCAAATTCTGAATTAATGCAACCAATCAGAAATTAGGGAGAGAATACATGCTTTCCAAAAAATAGTCTTCAAGTAATAAATCTCCCTTGCACAACTTTTCTCATGTAACCTAGGACAGACAATCTTTGTGAAAAGGAAGTCTCTCTATGCTTCTGAGGTATGGCTGACCATTTTTGCGTGTGGGACCGAGACCAAAGAAGCAGGAAACTGCTACCTATTAAGCGTGAGGTACAAAAAGGGGTGATGAGCAGCTACCCAGTAGCCAGGCTGGAAGAAAATGTCTCAGAAATGAGCAAAGATTTTCTAGTAATTGGGGGAGGTTTAGCAAGTAGGATGAGTTTTTCAGTCCCTCCCCCCAACTTTTCTTCATAGTTTAAGTTTCAGTATATTTCACACACAGTTCAATGTTTGGATTGTACATGTACATACAGTTCAATGAGTTCTGACAAATGTATATGTCTGTGTAACCTAAACCCCGAACAAGATAGAAAACATTTTCATCACCCAAGAAAGAACCATCTATGCCCTGAGACAGTCAGTCCCACCTTAGGCAAACACAGTTGTAACTTTTACCACCATAGACAAGTTTTGTCTGGTCCAGGATTTCATGGAAATGTAATCTTACAAGTTGTGCTGTGTGTGTGCTCAATTAGGTCCAACTCTTTGCGACCCCATGGACTGTAGCCTGCCAGGCTCCTATGTCCATGGGATTTTCCAGGCAAAAATACTGGAGTGGGCTGCTATTTTCCTACTCCAGGAGTTTTACCCAACCCAGGGGTTGAATCCAGATCTCTTGAGTCTCCTGCATTGGCAGGTAGAGTCTTTACCACAGTATCACCTGGGCAGTATAGTAGTTTTTATTGCTTTATTCATTGTAGTTTTTAATACCGAACAGTATTCTAAGGTATGAAGATACCACTCTTTGGCATGTGTTTAATGCCTCTTCTTTTGCTAAACAGAGATGCAACTGCCTATCTGAGGCAAAGCGTAAAGGACAGGTGTGGGTGTGCAGCTCAGGCAACGTGGCTGCTGCTCTCTACGCTATCGGGCGCTGTGAGTCTGCTTTGTCTTCAGAATCCTCTATCAGCAACAGGGATTAGAACTTCAGGCAAATCAGGAAGAACAAGGGAGACCACCGCTTGTCAACTGTCTTACTGCTCTATGTTCAGATCAGAGGAGCAGATGAAAAATGGCCCCCAAAAGAGAGATGCCCACTCACGGCGAACTCAGGTACTCAGGATGAAAGGTCAGACAAATAATTTAGATACTAAAATATTCTTAAGAACATCAAAAGGTGTCCACAGAGGCCTGCACACAGCCTAAGAGTCTATACCGTTTTCCCTCTCGTCATCAATGCTTTCCTGTCACAAGTGGCCTTGAGTAAGCAGAGGGAGGTGGTTTGGCAGAGAAAGGAAGGGACTGGAAAGTATTGTGAGAATTCACTGGTTCTCAAAGAGAGAACTGCACCCAAGAATGCCAAGGAACAACTCGGCGTGATTTTAGTTGTGTTCAACCAAGAGATGATACTCGGAAGTGTCAAAGGGAGTTGAATAGGTCTCCAGTGAAAAGGTTTCCTGGGCAGCAGAGGCAAACGCAAGGAAAGAAGGAAGTTATCTTGATAGTCTTATATTCTAAAAACTCGATTTTCTTACTCTGTGGAATTGTTTAAAGAAGCATCACAAAAGATCCTGAGGGACAACCCAAACATGGATTGTCTTCTGTCACAATTCACTAAGAGAACCAGGTATGAACACTGTTCTGATGGCTTGACACACCCTATGTGGGGCAGCTCCTCCCTTGTCCTTGCACACAGTCTGTCCATGAACACTGTTCTGATGGCTTGACACACCCTATGTGGGGCAGCTCCTCCCTTGTCCTTGCACACGGCCTGTCCTTTGAATTGGTCATTTTGGCTCCAACACTCCCACTGTTGTTGGAAGCGATGTAGGTTCACACAGTCTGCTGAAGACACGATGGAAACAGAAAGCAATCTCAATTCTGGGCTGAAGCCTGATTTGGTTCCAAGAATCATATGGATAATGTGTGCGTAAAAAAAGGTGGCAGGCTTCCTTTCTGTTTTTCAGACAACTTATACCTACTTGCTCTCTATTTTGTCCATCTTATTTTTACGAAATCATTGAAAAGCAAATAATAACAGTGGTTATCATTTTTTGTTGAGGTCTAACTGTGTCAGATATGGTGCTTTCGGCTTCACTCTCACAAGCCTTTGAAGTAGGCACTATTATTATTCCTACTTCAGTGATGAGCAAAACAAAACCACCTCAGTGTCTAGTCATTCATTACTATTCCATGTGGTGCCTTTGCCTGGCTGGTTGGAGGTGGGGGTTGGGAGATGTGAAAGATGATGCGTGAACAACCAGAAAGCAAAATGATCCTCTTCTTTGATCTCCCTCCTTACATATTTTAACATTAGATTCTGTAATTAGGTCAAAGTGAGAACTATCACTGTTGAGAGCTGCAGCTAAGGTTTAACAATTATTTCTTGGAAGCCAGTTAATTAGACTGACTTGGGATATAGGCTGTGGTATACATATTCATTCTGACAGCAGTTACAGTACAAGACATCTCATAAATAAAAACCATTTAGAACATTATCCACAGGAAACAGCTGCAGCTGGTAAGGAAACTTTTGACATTAAGGAAATGGAAGACTTCACGGAATTAGAGGAAGGCAGGAGTAATATATCACACAGTAACACTATCTTAGCAAGAGCTGGACCATGTTTTCAACAGATAAACTCCCTTTACAGCAGTTCATGCTTGCTTACTTCTCTCTGGATCTTCCGCAGACAAGCATGAAATATTAAGAGCAAAAATGAAAGGAAATGCGAACTAGATTCATAGACATTTACAGTTTCAAGGGTTTGCACTGTGGTTTGGGGCAAAGCTTGGGCCTCCTCAGCCTGCAGACCTGCACTGCCCAATATGGTACCTGTAGCTGGTGGTACCTGTAGCTGGTGGAGCTGAGATGTGACGTAAGTGGAAAGCATACAACCAGATCTCAAAGACTTGGTATGAAGAAAAGGATGTCAAGTACTTCATTAACAAATTTTATATACATTGATTGCATGTTGGATATGTTGTCTTAAATAAAATACATTATTAAAATTACTTTCATCTGTTTCTTTTTGCTTTTTTAATGCGGTTACTTGAAAATTTAAAATTATCTGTATGCCTGTATTTGTAGTTTCATTATATGTCTATCAGACAGTGTGGATTGGTACTAATTGAAAAAATTAACCCAAGTTGAAGATTTGATGTATCTGATCAAAAGTGGTGAACTATCTGCAGTGAAATATGTTCCCTAAGAGGTGAAGAAGACGATTTGGTAGAAAGCAAACACTGGTACTGCTAGCCTTTCCCGATTCACTGGTGACCTCCGGTAAGCCACTCACCCTCCTGGGCTTCATTTCTACAATGCTTTCATCCAGGGAAGATTGAATATTCCTTCTAGCTCTCACATTTTGAGTCTATGGCAAATTCCTAAGGACTAAGAACCAATGAGTGAAGGTGAACTTTAATTTTTAATATTTGAATTTGAATCTTAATACTCTCTCAGTATCTGCAGCCCAAATGCTGCCTGCTCATCTGTTACATGTGATGATGTGCTTTGGATTAAGTCTTTTGGGAGCAACAGCTAAAACGCAATGGCAATAATATCATGTTTATGACATAGAGACTGGGCTACTCTAAAGATAGGATGCTGCCATTTGTTCTGTGTATGCAAATAGGTGGGTTTTAGATGCTAAGGTTACATGTCTAATATGGAAGAAAACTTAAAAGCTCCTTAATAATCCCATAAACCCTTATTAAGAGATAAAGCCAAAATGTTCTAAAATAGCCTGAAGGAAGGCGAACAGAACAAGTTATTCTTTTTGTTCAGGTTCTACCCTGTTTCTTTGTATTTTCAAAACATCTAATTATCTTCTGGAAGTTATTCTGCATCTCCCAGGAAAATTATACATTTTTTATATGATTTCGGATTTTTCCTAAAATGGTAAAAAATTTCAATTTAGGGAACTCAATTATAACTAATAGGGTAAAATTTCAGCACAAGACACATAGCATTCATAAATATTTTAAATAAATATATGCTTGAAATCTATGTGTAGAAATCAACTTGGAATTAAGAAAGCATATGGATAAATGCCTCGACCACAGGGATGGAAATCTTGCTTATGATGAAGATCTCCAGAAACAGTGCACGATCTCCCCTGGAAAGGATCTCACAATTTATATCCTCATTTCTGTGGGATTTCTCTGCTAGATCTAATTTAAATCTGAAATCTTTAATGTCTGACCATGTAGCAATACCATGTTCAAATGTGACTTAATACACTTGTCCACTTTGAAGCTGTCCTGGCCTCTGTTTATGCGGCTCCAGATGCCTTCAGTTGGGACTTTCTGTAACAGGACCATCTTATCACAAAACTGATAAGCCTTGCCTGTACTGGAGGTAAGCCAAGAAATGTGCATGCTTGCTAAGTCGCTTAAGTCATGTCCGACTCTATGTGACCCTATGGGCCATAGCCCACCAGGCTCCTCTGTCCATGGGATTCTCCAGGCAAGAATACTGGAGTGGGTTGCTGAAACCAAGAAGCACCTGGTGAGAAAAGAAGTGTTAGGCTCCACTCCTCTCTTATTCTCCTCTCCTCCCTTCCTTCCTTTCTTGATTAGTCTGTCCACATCATGCCAATACAATCCGTGCTTTTTTTTTCAGTTGGAGATTTTCACTGAATTGCTGAGACAAATGGCTGGTCCTTTGGTCATTCCAACTAAGGGGGAACTTACTGCAAAAATCAAAAAAGGGACTCCAGTGTCACAGAGCAACAAAAGAATACACTGGTCACCTTTGCCTTTGAAATTGGTGGAGCAGGAGTCTACCATGAATGAAAGCAAGTCTTGGTGAGTGTATTGTACAAGATAACAAAATTTTACTTGAAAATGTAAAAAATGACCCTGCATTTCTTTCCTTTGCCCCTATCTACAGAACCACTTTTGAAAAACACGAAGAGAAGCAGATTAAAAAGAATAGCTTCTGTTTGGCTTTTTGTCAGCATTTTATACTTTTATTCCTTTGTTCTTTCCTTGTTCAACCTCATTCTCAATTATTGCACTGTTTTGGGGGCACTGGGGACAGGACATCTGGGAAACACAGCATATATTAGTCCATCTGTTTTCTCTGTGAATTTTTTTCAGCATCTTTGCATGGCAACAGGAAGGATGTGGGCTCCCTTTCAGATTCAAATGAGGCTGATCAGCCCTCGTCAGGTTGACAACATCGTGCTTTTGTTATACAAGTTAGAGAAAGCCAGAACCACCTTCTCTAGGTTAGGGTAACACCATTTCATCCTGGGACGTACGCTCTATTTTTAACATTAGATCTCTAGCCCACTCTTCACTCTAAATAAAAACAAACATAAGCCCCAAACTGCTGACACGGTACAGCTGAAGTGCATTTTTCTATTGAGAGAATTATGATTTTTAGAGTTCAAAAGAACAATTCTTCCAAGTGTGTTTGCAGGCATTTTAAATTGTAAAGGATACATGTTCCAAAGTGGCAGCATCTCCTCCTTCAAGTTATTTCTGAAGCTTGATAAATGTGGTAGGAAAGCTTATCATGCCCCTTTCCCAAATACGCATTCCTAAGCGTGCAAAACTAAGGGGTAATATGAAGCAAACAACCAAACTCAGACTTTTGGCCTAATTCTTAAAACTGAGTGTTTATTACTTATACTTCCACAAAAAGATCAAAGCAAAACTGTGAAACAGAATGTGGCATAGTGTTGGCCGAATATCTTCTTATTGAATTTGGGAACTGTTATTAATTCTATTAGTCAAAACTCTGTGATCTTGGCAAGTTATTTATCCTTTCCAGAGTCTCAACACCACCCATCCATCCAACAAGTATGTCCTGACTATTAGGTGCCTGGACCTCACTGAATTGAAAAGGCAAATAAGCTATTGTCTCAGCACTGGGGCAGCTTTTGATAAAACAAGTACACAAACAATTCTATGCAAGATAAGTCCTTTGGAAATTACACAGTGCTGACAGGAGCTTGTGTATGTGTGTTAGTCGCTCAGTTGTGTCTAACTCTGTGTGATCCTGTGGACTGTAGCCTGCCAGGCTCCTCAGTCCATGGGATTCTCCAGGCACGAATACTGGAGTGGGTTGCCATTCCCTTCTCCAGGGGCTCTTCCTGACCCAGGGATTGAACTCGAGTCTCCAACACTGCAGGCAGATTCTTTACCATTTGAGCCACCAGGGAAGCAGAGGGGAAAAAAAATTACTTTCAGTGGAGGAATCAGTCAAGGCTTTATTGAGAAAAGCATTTAAATTATCACTTGAGAAAGAATCAAGATTTATTAATATAGAAATGGATTGGGACATTCCTGGCCTCTGGGACTTTTAGAGCAAAGATGGGCATCAGGGAGTCAGAGGAGCATGGAAGACATTTATTAGGGCAGAGTGATGGTTCCACTAGGTGGCGCAGGGTCTCCGGTGTGGGGAGGTGGCTGCCATGAGCAGATCACCAGCCAGGGGAGAGGGACGGACTCCATCTGGAGCGTGTGCAAGACAAGCCCTGAAGAGCTCTGAGCTGGCGCGGCTTGGTCTGATAGCTCTCTGCAGGGTGGCTCAGTCCAGGGAGCTCCTGGACGAGGGACACCCAGCTAGGAAGAGGTTTTAGTGGTGTAGGCCGTGTTAATGAATCTTGATCTTGATTTAGAAAGCTGGTGGTGAGGGAAGGATGGAGCGGTAGACAGAGCTGACGACTGGTAGAATGGGACTGCGAAGTATAGCTCCTTTTTAACATTCTAGTTGACACATTCCAGCATTTTACAGTTAAGCATAAGTGAGCGAGATGGTTAACCTGAATGCCAGCAAAAATAGCTTTGGGTGAAATTCAATCCCATTTCCATATTTGAAGTCTCAACCTCGATTGATCTTATGAAAAAACTGGTTCTATGGAAAAAATGTCTGGGAATGCTAGATGTAAAAAATAACAGAAGCCAATTGGGTATTCCTACTAAAGTGTTTCAGCATTTGGCTGATCTGACCCTTCATAAAGGATGATTTCAGAGGATGCATAGTCAGCCCTCTTTCTGTTTTGACAGATATCAGAGAAATGTGGTTCTTTATGAATCTCAGTAATCTAACATCCAAAAGACCTTTCATAATCCTTGAGGAACAAGATAGAAAAATGTGGGCTGGCTATCAGGACAGCTAATGGCGTTGATCAAGGAGTCCACGTCTACCTAGAAGATGACCTCAGGGGTATAACACAGGGCCTGAGATCTTTAACAACCTTGCCAACATCTTAGATGAAGATAGGGAAAATTTGCTTGATAAAATGTTCAGATGAAGTGAACTTTGGGAGGGATAGAAATACTGAAGGTGACAAGCTCAAGACACAAAAAATATCTTGATGGGTTAAAGTAACTAATAGGCCAGAACTGAGATGATAAAATTTAGTGAAGGAAAAAATGTTGCATAGTACAGGATGGGGGATATGGTTTAGCAGCAGCATGTGTGAAAAAGACTGAGGGGGTGGTGTGTGCTGAAGGTAATTTCAATTTGAGTCAATTGTTTGATATGCCTGCTTAAAAGCCAGTGTGACCTAATGAGGTATTTACTGAAAAACAGCATTAGATTTGGTAGCACTTAAGTTGAGGTTCCAAGAATATTTAGAAATGTGGGTGCTTTTGATATAAGTATGTTGGGTAACATTGCTTCACAAACTTAGCTTGACTTAACTAAGGAGAGAGGTTTTGCTGGTTACCGTGGAGGTCCTCCCTTAGTGAGGCTGAGCTAAGGAGGTTAACAGACCACAATTAAGGGGCTGCTAAACCAGAGGAGGCTGCTGTTACCCATTGTGAGCTAGTCTGAACTTGGAATATTTAAACTGCAATGATAATGAAATACTTGGTACCACAAGAGACCAAGTTAAAAGGGCAATATTGTCCCAGTATTTCTTCTTAAATACATTGCTAAGAAAGGTTAAGATACTACCTGCACTGTCTGTCTGAAGGTGGGACTCTTCAACCTCCTGAATAGTCCTGGGTCCCAAGGGAGTGTGCTTTCTTGGTGGTTGGAGAGGATGCTGAGGGCAAGCGGGTGGAATGCTCATGACTTACAGCCAACTTCTGCAAGCACAAGAGGGTACTGTTCCAATGGGGAGGAGATTTTCTGACACCTTTTACTACCTTCCCTCAGTGTATAAACTGTGGACTTGGACTTCCAAACCAACACTTACTTTATGTCAGCAAACGAAGGGCAAGTTTCCCCCTGTTCTCCACTGCTGTTGTGTAGTCCCTCAGTTGTGTCTGACTCTTTCACGACCCTAGGGACTGTAGCCCACCAAGCCCCTCTGTCCAGGGGGTTCTCCAGGCAAGAATACTGGATTGGGTTGCCATTTCCTTCTCCCTTAGAAAGGGAGGAGAAGGGTTCTCCATTAGAAACACAGAAATCATGCTGGCTAATTTCTAAACAGGAGAAGGCACTGGCACCCCACTCCAGTACTCTTGCCTGGAAAATGCCATGGATGGAGGAGCCTGGTGGGCTGCAGTCCATGGGGTCGCTGAGAGTCAGGCATGACTGAGCGACTTCCCTTTCACTTTTCACTTTCATGCATTGGAGAAGGAAATGGCAGCCCACTCCTGTGTTCTTGCCTGGAGAATCCCAGGGACGGGGAGCCTGGTGGGTTGCCATCTATGGGGTCGCACAGAGTAACAAAGTTGGATTTTTTTTTTAAACAGGAAATTTGCTCCTGTGTGTTATTCTCCTTCTTTATGCAGTGTGGCCTTCAGAAAAGGACCACATGGGCCTTGACTCTAAGCACACACTCTTGCATTAAGCACATGCCTGGAACAATATGCAAGAGCCATCTCTCATCACAATGGCCTTCCTTGAGAGAGAGAGAGAAAAATCATTACATACTGTGGTCAGTGGGTTTTGACCTCCATGTAAGATGTTTTCTTGAGGGGCTTCCTTAAAAATTATCCAATAAAATATTCCTTAGAAACACATGTACACATATACCCATGTATATGTGTGTGTGAAATCCGAAAATCTCTCAAGCCATGACTACATAGATCCAGAACTTGTCCATAAAATAGTAACTAAGATATTGGATGGATGGGGAATTATATGGGGAAAAACTAATAAAAAAATGAAAATTGCTTTGCTTAGAGAAGAAGATATTTTAAGCAGTCTTTAAAAACCTGATGGGTGGTTATAAGAAGGGATATTTTCTTATGACTCATTTTAATAATGAGAACTTCCCAAAGTTGGTAGAAGGTATCTTGACACTAGAGATTTCTAGAAGAATTTGGATAAAGATATTGGTTGAACTAGATGAACTTTAAGTCTCCTTCAAGCATAGCAGCTCTATGGTTTTATGATACTTTATCCCCTTGAAATATACCAGTGTTGAAGCTAAGAAAGTAATCAGAAGATGAATGCCTTGGGGGCAAGGCTTCTGAGAAGCTGGATTAACCTAGAAGCTTAAGGAAGGAATCTGTGTTCTGAGACAAAGAGGACAATGCCAGTGAAGAGTTCTTTAATACTCTTTCCGGGAAATGGATATAACCATGTATAAAGCAAGTAATCAGAATCAAAAGGACAAAGTTATAAACACAGTGAGAGATTTTTAGCAATATCTCTCTTAGTGATTAAGTATATAAAATTTTTGAACTATGCAATTAAGAGGCATAATCTAATGGGTGTATTTAGAACTCTATCTCCCCTAGTCTCATCAGACAATATGCATTTTTAAAAAACATTCACGGAATTTTTCAAGAAAAATTGATCACATACTAGACTATGAACCAAGTCTCAAAAAATTTTGTGAAACTAGTATCATACTAACAACATTCTCTGACAAAAAGAAAAAATTTTAAGTTAGATGCCAAAACAAGATGATTACTAAAAACTCTCATTTGTTTAAAGATTTAAAATGACACTGCTAATAATTCATGAATCAAAGAATAAACAACTATGGTAATTATAACATTCTTAGAACTGAGTGATGATGAAAATATTCTACAATAAAACTTGTCAGATTCTAATAAAGTTGTATTTAGAGGAAAATACTTAAATCTTATCCTAAAAAAGAAAAAGATAGATAATTAATAAGTATCCAGCTCCAGAAGTAAGAAAGTCAGTAAGAGTAAATCCAAGGAAACTGGACAAAGGGAATAACAAAGGATAAAATTAATAAAATCAGAAAATATAGATACATTAGGAAGGATTAACAAAGGAAAAGATGTTTCTCTGAAAAATCAATAAAATAGACAAATCACCATGAAATGAAATAGGAATGAAAGAAAGAATGTAACTACAGGTTCAGCAGAGATTAAAAATAACAACATTCTATGAACAATTGCATGTCATTAAGTTTAAGAAATGAAAAATTTCAGAGAAATTCTTTGACTCATCATTTAAAAATCTAAGCATCCCTCTGCCAAAGAAAACAAAGCCAAGAAACACTAGGTTCAGATGGTTTTACAGAAAAAAAGAGGCAGGTTTCAAAGAGAGAAAACAGAAGAGCACTAGTATGCCCTTTGCATCTAGAGCAGACAAGGACAGTAGAAAAAAGGGAAAATTATAGGCCAGTCTCAGAGATAAATACAAACAAAACAAGCCTAAAAAAAAGTTTAGCAAACTCAACCCAACAGTCTATAAAATATATCATGGCTATTGGATTTTTACCAATAACGCAAGGATGGTTTAACTTTAGAAAATTGACAACAGTGATCTCCCTGTTATCAGATTAAAAGAGAAAACCCTGATAATCTTATCAATAGACACAGAAAAAGCACTGAATAAAATCCAACAATTACTTGTGACTAAAAAAAAAAAGCAACTGTTAGCAAACCAGGATCAAAAGGGTACTTTCTTAACCCAATAAGAATTAACCAATTCCCAAGAGTAAGCATCGTACTCAATGGTGAAATGTTAGCAGCCTGCTCTTTAAATCTGGAATAAACTAAGGATGTGTGTTTGCCCTCCTTCTTTTTAACACTGTGCTACAGGTCCCAACCAGAGTAGTAAGGGAAAAAAGAAAAAAAAGATAAAGATTGCAAAGGGAAATTTTTAAATTATTTATGGATGTGACTGGTTACACAGAAAATCTAAAGAATTACAGGTCAATTATTACAATTGATAAAAGGCTTTAGCAAATTGCCAGGTATTTGTCCAATATGAAAAATGCTGTTCCTATGCACCAGCAACATACAAAGTAATGTTTTAAAAACAGAACACAGCTTATTTTTTCTTGACCTTCACCTCCTCCTCTTCAGCACTGGATGATTAAAAATAATTAAGAAAAACAAGTAACCTAATTATACTGCACAACTCTAAGAGGCAGGGAATATGAGATCATGGAAGACATATAGGATTCCTCTCTATTCTAGGGTTCCCACAGAAAAATACCACTGGAAAAAAGTGAGGCATTATAAGACGCGGTTACCTTGAACTGTGGTGAATCACACATATTACTGGAAAAGAAACACAAGCAGGAAGTTTCAGATCTCTGTAAATCAAACTCTGTCTCAGAGAAAAAATAAAGCCGGCAACTTCTCTTCTATGCAGCTGATAATAAAGTCAGCAGGAACCAGCCCTCCAAACGATGTCCCATATCAGGATCAGTGTCTTAAACACTGGTCAAGAGGTAGGTACACAGAGGGGGTTAAAGTTCTTAAATGCTTGGCTCTTCATGTATGTGAAAATAATATTGAGGGTTACTTAAAAATTTTGTTGCTGCTGTAATTTCACTACAGTCAAGCATGGGAGGACATTTAAATTCTAAGAACTACCTGATCCAGCTGGGATCCCTAAACTCTCACTCTATATTCAGGTATGTCTATCAGCATGGAGCTTGGTTAGCTCATGTTTTTACAGTCTTAGAGAAGTACGCTACAGCACATGTAATTCTTGGGTTGATTAACTATTTTTGATGAAGTGACATTAAAAGTTAGATAAAACTTCATAAGGAACATTCTATATTCATTTGCATTTGTTTGTTCAATTCACTTAATGAAAACAGGTTATCTGAAAATATCACATTATGATGCTGTTTTAAAAAATATGTAACAACCTAATTTGTTGGAAACAACCAAAATGAGCAAAAATAGGAGAATGGTCTCCTATTTGACTGACAAATAAATTATGGTACATTCCTACAATGGGATAGGATACATCACTGGGATCATATTGAAAAATACTGAACTAGAAAAGTATTCACAGTCTATTGTCAAGTTAAAAAACAAGATAATTATTTCTTAAAATAAATCTTTTTAAATAATTTCCAAATTTGTATAAAGAAGGGACATTGAACAACATATGAACAATGTGCATGACTGTCTCTGTGTGATGGAATAAAAGGTGACTTTTGTCCTTTGTAATTTATTTCCTAAGTCCTCTATATCAGGGGTATGTATGAATGGATATTATTTTTAAAAATTTCATCATAATGAAGCTACATAGACTTCATAAAGGTCTAAAACACAAACTAAGTCCAGTTCCATGGCAGCTAAAATAGCCACTAAGAAGAGTGTCCTACTGGCAGCTCTACCGGAGATGACTCCTGTTCTACCACTGGAGAGGTAGTATTTGGTCCAGGAGACTCTGGGAGGTTTTGATGGCCATCCCAAGCAGGCGTTTCCTTCCCTTTGCTTACTCTCACACCATCAGCAGGGGACACTGTAGAACTCAGCCCAGCATCTGGGGCAGCAGGACACTAATGAGAATTCTGGGCACGAAGAAAATTCCACTTACTGCCTCTACATCACTCCCTTGCTCAGCAACTTTCCCAGCCTGGCTTCCAAGCCTTCCACACCAGGGGCCCTGCCCCTCTTCCAGCATCTGATCCAACTTCCAGCCCACTGGTCCAACATGAGCTCCACCCGTGATGGCACATGTCTCCACACAACTGCCCGTGCAGTTTCTGCATCTCCAAGAGCCAGGCCTTGGCCCATCTACCCCCTTCAAGGAGCCTTCCTCAGCTCCTCAGGCTACACTGGTCTCCAAGTCTCTCCCTTCCATGGCTTGTCCCCAGCATCCAGCAGGTGGGGTATTCACCTCGTTTCACTACTTCCTGTGCATGGCAGGCTCTCTTAAGGGATAGGGCCAAATCCTGTATTTCTCTGATTCTCGCAATTCTTTCATCACCTTCTCCTAGCCCTACTAGAGGGCTGCAATACTGTAGGTTCTTAAAATCAGGAGACAGGCTTTTAAGGTGAAGTGGCTTCCCTAGCCCTTTTTCTGACAACAGTTGATGAACAACGTCTTTCTTCCAATTTGTTTCCTTCCCTCCTTCTTGCTTGTCCCATATTACATTTTCCTTGCTCACTCTTCACAGTCTATATCTCTATGGTTTCCTTTAGCATCTTCAGCTCTCATTTAGCTGCACTAAGGGTGGCAGTTTAGAATGCAGATGATCCCGTTCTCTCACCCTGGCAGCCAGGTATCCCGAGTCTGCTGTATCCTCCGTGTCCCATTCCACTGAGGACTGCTAACCTCATTCCCTCCTCCCTAGCTCTTCTTGCTCTTCAGGACTTTGGTGGGTTGCATCATCCATTCATTCATTTATTCACTCACACACCCAACACCTACTTACTCAATGCCCTCCATGTGCTGGGCACTGTCACTTAAACTCATAGTTGCAGGTCTTCTTTCCTCAACTCAACTGGAAATCCCCTGATGGCAAGGGCTGTTTGCTACAGTTATTTAAAGGTCACCAGAGAATTTAGCGGTGCGCTCATAAAGTGCTTGAAAAATATGTAACTGATTGACTGAAGCTAGAAAGAGAAAACAAAGCAAAAGACTTCAATTTTCATTCTACTCCCCTCCCCTTTGTGTATGACTAGCAAGACAGCATACAAAGACCCACAAGATAGCATAGAGACCCACTCCAGCGGGGTGAGCATAGCTGTCATTTCAATCTGAGTTTCTGCCCAGGCCAAATGAAATGGTGATGTATGTGAAAGCACTCTAAGCTGCAGAATATTTTATAAATATGAAGCATAGGCATCACCATCATGATCATGCATTATCCATACCTCAGTGTGGAAAGTTTGATTTCAAACAATAAGCAACCAAGTCACCCCATCTTGCACGCGCCTACAACCACAGCAAAACACACAGCTTGGAAAAAAAGAGCTGACAGGCTGACAAAGCTCCAATGGAAAATAAAAATGAGCAGAACAGCCACACACCAAAGAGAGCAAGCCCGTGCTGCTTGGAGGAAGAAATCCTCTAATTGCCTCCACACTCCTGCTTGCTTCCATCTGCTTGCATTTAAGGAAGCCCAACTCCTGGGCCCCTCGCAGCTTCAGGGAAGAAAGGAAATGCGTCCCAAGTGCTTGGATGGCTGTAGCAGGCAGGAACCAGCAAGGACGGAAGGTCCACAAGCAAGTTTAGACTGCAAATTGGGCAACAGATTTAATGTCTGTTATGCACAACTGAGCAAACTCTCGTTCCTGGTTTAAGACCACATGAAATAATACTGGCAATCATTCTCAGGAGGAAGGCAGTAGTGCAGGCAGGAACACTGCAGCGGTCTCCCCATCCCTAGCCTAGGAGCCCCCGTTCCACTCCCCACCCCTTGCAAAGGAGTTGCAAGGGATCCAGGCTGCAATTGGGCTTTCTGTGGGGAAGTGATCAGAAGTCAAGCATCCACCTCCTTGGTGTGGTATAACTAACACCCCGTGGGGGTCACCCTTGGCAAAGCTCCCAAGCTGTAATCTTTGTTTTCAGAAATGCCAACCTTTGATTCTAGACTCACTTTGATCATTTCTCTGCTGCCCTCCCTACCTGATCCCACAGCCTCCAGTCTGCCGCCAGCCTCTACCCTTTCTGGGCTGCATGCTCAGGACAGTCCTGTGCCCCCCAGTGTGATGGAGCACCCCAAGGCGCAGTTAGATAGTACACACACATGCAGCATCCTGGAGAATAGGCAGTCCATTTTTAGATGATGAAAGCACGGATGGGAAGAGACACAATGTATTCACACCAGCAGTGAGCAGCAGGGATGTGAGCCCTCATCTCATATTCACAATGTATCATACAGATGAGAGCAAAGGGAAACCTGTGCTCAGTGGGCCCAAGACCACGCTGGGTGACTTCACATACATGTGTGCTCTCAGTCACTAAGTTGTGTCCGACTCTTTGAGACCTCAGGGACTGCAGCCTGCCAGTCTCTATTGTCCATGGAATTCTCCAGGAACAATACTGGAGTGGGTTACCATTTCCTTCTCCAGGGGATTTTCCTGACCCAGGGATCAAACCCGCCTCTCCTGTATCTCCTACACTGGCAGGCAGATTCTTTATCACTGAGCCACCTGGGAAGCCCTTTCACATACCTGTATCTGAGTTCAAACCTTACAATAGTCCTGTGAGCTGAGCTTAGAGGAGTTAAGCAACTTTCTCCAAGTCTCACAGCCAGTAATGGTGGAAGCTGGGATTCACATCCAGGTCTAATTACAAACCTTGCTCTTCCTTGTAGCCTATAACTGTCTGGACACCTCAGGATGAAGGACACTGGACACTTAACACAAGAGACAGTTACCTCTTGAGGGCTTTTGATTCTACTCAGAGTATAATCAAAAAAGAATGGTATGATGGTATGAACATCAGTGAGTTATATGGACCCCAAGATTCAACTGGAATTTTGGAAATCAGTGAGTTAGGTTGACTTGGTTCCCTGATGTGATCACAGTTTTGTAGTGTGTGAGGATTCTGGGTATGTAGCTTTTGTATAACTAAGCAGCTCCTTCATCCACAGCAGGCTAAAGCTAGAAGGGCAGAGCTTTCCCTGGGCTTGGAGCACTTGGCCTTGAGTGCTAAGGGGCAGCCTGGGTAATGCAAATGGCAGCGAAGCCTTGGCTGCTGGGACACACAGCGCCCCCTGGAGGAATGGGAGAGGGCTGTTGGCTGTACTCCCAGGGTCTCTGTACCTTCAGCAGTTCCCGGCCCGCTCCCCAGTCAAAAGCAGGGCCTGTACCACACGATGGAGTGGTGTAGGTAGCTGTGTTTGTGAAGTAGTATAAAAAAGTTATGTCCTTCTGCGCTAAGGAAGCGCTTCAACATGCAGGATGTATGGTACTATGTAAAATGTCACTTTGGGTAAATGACTGAGTCCCACCTAAGTGACCAGAACTGGAGAACTGTCTACCATCAGGTCCCTCTCACAGTTGAGGCATCTAGTTTTCTGAGTTCTCTAAGATCTCACCAGGGAATGCTGATAGGTCATTTCCAGGTAATTTCTATCACTGGCTTGCTATTTTTAAGATTAAAAATCAAGGAAGTTTCCAATCTGTCTTTTGAACAGATATCCATAGAATGGGTATCTGAAACTAGCTTGTTTATGTCCTGCTTGATGAGAAAGACAAAGTCTGCTTCTGCTGAAATTCTCCACCCCCACCAATATTTTATTGTGAAAAACTTCAAACACAAAGTTTAAATGACTTTACACTGAATGCCCAAACATCATCTAGCTTCTGATATTAACATTAAATGGTATTTGCTTTATTATACAGTTGTACATCTGTCCATATGTGAAACCTGGACCTACTTATTATTATTATTATTTTTTACTTTATTTTAGTTTACAATACTGTATTGGTTTTGCCATACATCGACATGAATCTGCCACGAGTGTACATGAATTCCCAATCCTGAACTCCCCTCCCACCTCCCTAAAAAATATGGAACACTTCACGAATTTGCGTGTCATCCTTGCGCAGAGGCCCAGCTAATCTTCTCTGTATCGTTCCAATTTTAGTATATGTGCTGCCGAAGCAAGCACTGGACCTACTTATTTTTTATGGTCCTTACCCTTCTAAGGTGTAGCTTAGCCTGGAGAATCCCAGGGACAGGGGAGCCTGGTGGGCTGCCCTCTATGGGGTCGCACAGAGTCGGACACGACTGAAGTGACTTAGTAGCAGCAGCAGCAGCAGGGGGAAAAGCAGACTTCTCAGATGCCTCTGGGAGTGAACCCGACTTGAGCACTTACTAGTTGAGAGCCTGGCAGGTGTGTGATTTCTGAGAGCTTCAATTTCCAAGGTTATAAAATGCAGGTAACAATGCCTGGGACTGCTCTGAGGAGTAAATGCAGAAAAGTGGGGGAAACACTTGCAAGGACATGTAACCAACTTCTAGTTCACAGATTATACTTTTTTTCTTATCTAGGAAATAAAATTGAATTAGTCAGAAAGTAATAATAATCCAGGCACAGAAGAACAAGAATAGCAAAATGTGGATAATCACGGAGCTGGGTGATATGGGGGTCCATTATGCGACACTGTCTACTTTCTATAAATTTGAAGCTTTCCATCATAAAACAATAAAAAACAAACTAGTTCCTGGGTTTTGTCAAGAATTAAAAAAAGAATCCTATATTTGAAAAAAATTAGTAAGAAATCTCTGAGGAAGTAATAAAGTAAGAAGCAATGACTCTGGGGTTTCCAGGGTAGGGTTAGGGAGGCCCCGTTCTCTCATTCTCACACTTACACTCTCATGGGGGTGGGGGTGGGGAGGAGGAAGGATGGACTTGGCACTTCGTACACGCTCCCCAGGTGACTGGTTCACTACTGGGTGGGTGAGAACCTTTGTATCAGAAGAAACGTGTGAAACCACACTTTCCAGCATATTAACTGCAAGAATAAATACTTTGCATAATGCAAAGCTTGTGCCTCCAGCTAATTTACAAGCAGATGACAGCACGTGGAAAGCCTGATTTAGCAGAGTAAAAACGGTTTGTAACGAAATCACCTCCCTCTGTAAGTCAGGGGTGGGTTAACGAAGGACCCAATTAGACTGCATTCTCTCACATCGCTTATCAACTGTCTAAACTTGTAGAGCTAAGGTTCTCCGACCTGAGAAGTGTGGAGGAAAAACTAGCCCGTGAACAATGTTTAACAGAGAAGTGAAAGGAAAAGCTTCACTTCTTTCCTTTAAGACAAAAGAGTCACCCTTCTGCTTCGGTCCCTTAATTCCTTCCCTTTCCTGCTGGGGCTCCTTCTCTGTTCTCCCTGGCTGGCTGCGGGCAGCCAGGAGGGGGCTGTGACGGGACCGCCGCGTGAGGCAGCGCAGGTCTCCGGAGCCCTGGCGGGGGCGGAAGCGGGCTCTTTGTGGGCGAGATGGCGGGGGAGCAGCTGTACTGGGCTGGCCAAGGCTACAGCCCCAGGAACAGCACAGTGGCCGCCTCTCTGTGGTTCTCCGCAATGAGGGGAGAGAAGAAGAACGCTAGCGGCAGAGGGGAATTACACACACCCACACCGGGCCCCTGCCCCACACTCCCTCAGAGGATCCAGCTGGACTTTTATACCCACATGTAACTAACTGAATCCTGGCCCTTCAAAACTCGCATGTTGAAGTCCTAATCTCCAGCATGTCTGTACTTGGAGATCAAGCTTATACAGAAGTGGTTGCTGTTCAGCTGCTCAGCTGTGTCTGACTGTGACTCGGTGGACTGCAGCACGCCAGGCTTCCTTGTCCTTCAGATCTCCCAGAGTGTGCTCAAACTCATGTCCCTTGAGTCGATGATGCCATGCAACCATCTCATGCTCTGTCTCCCCTTTCTCTTCCTGCCTTCAATCTTTCCCAGCTTCAGGGTCTTTTCATTAAGGTTAAATGAGGTCATAAAGGTAGGGCCCTAGTCCAGTGAACTGCTGTCCTTATAAGAGGAAGACACATGAGGGATGCGTGTGCACAGAGAAGAAGAGGGCCATCTGCAGGCCTTGTGAAAAAGAAGAGAAGGCTCACCAGGGGAAAAACTCTCTGAGCACCTGTGATGAGAAAGACAAGGCTGGACAAGGAGGTGAATTTTCCAGTCTGAGGGACTAGGAGGAAGTGGCATTTAAGATGAGCCTTGCATAGAGGCAAAACTATTATTACATTTAGAATGGATAGACTATAAGATTCCACTGTATAGCACAAGGAACTATACTCAGTCTTCTGGGATAAATCATAATGAAAGGAATATTAAAAAAAGAATATGTATATGTGTATAACTGAGTTACTCTGCTGTACAGCAGAGATGGCACAATATTCAGTAAATCAACTATACAACTATACTTCAATTAAAAAAAAAAAAAAGATGAGCTTTGCAGCAGATTGGATTTAGATTTAAGAGGTGGGCAGAGGGCACTCCAAGAAGAGAGAGAGTGCCTGAGACCCACTGAGGGCACAGAGATGGTTTGGTTTTGCTATGAGATGAAGAGATGTGGTAGAAAGGTGAGACAGACAGGTGGTCAAAGGCCATGAATGCCAGGCTAAAGTATTAAGGTCTTTATCAGAGGGTCAGGCAAGTTTGAAAAGTTTTTAAACAAGAAAATGATCAAACTGCATGTTAACGAGGGGAAGTAGAGAGACCTGACAGAGAGTAAGCATGTATTAGTGCCAGGCATCGTATTAGCATCATGCTTCTTATCTGCTTCCATCTTTAACTGCCATTTCGGAAATGAGAAAGTGAGGTTCTCAGAGGTGGAGTGACCTGCCCAAGACTTTACAGCTGGTCAGCAGTGGAGCGATTAGATTTAATCACAAGCTGAGACTATTTTAAACCCCATCTTGCCATTATAAACCCTAGGCCCAGCTTCCATGGCATCATCTACTTTCTTTCCAACCAGAATGGTTATTTAATGGATCAGGACTGGCGTGCATATTGTTTTTAGGCTTGGGAAGCAGGCAGACTAACAGCAAAAAATTCCAACACATACGGCACCTCTAGACATACTGCTTTCCGAGCAAAGAAGTATGTGAGCTGAATCTTCTCTTTCCATATTATACCAGGGGTAAAAGGTCAGGTCACAGATTTCCCTGTTATGCTCTGCAGCATCAAAGTAATCAGTGGTGGTACCTGGGACATAAGCTGCAAAAGGGACTTTCTAGGTGGCGCTAGTGGTAAAGAACCCATCTGCCAACGCAGAAAACACAAGAGATGAGAGTTCAATCCCTGGGTAGGGAAGATCCCCTGGAGAAGGGCATGGCAACCCACTCCAGTATTCTTGCCTGGAGAATCCCACGGACAGAGGAGCCTGACCATAGGGTTGCAAAAGAGTTGGACATGACTGAAGTGAATAGGAAAAGGAGTACGTCAAGGCTGTATATTGTCACCCTGCTTATTTAACTTATATGCAGAGTACATCATGAGAAATGCTGGATTGGAAGAAACACAAACTGGAACCAAGATTGCCGGGAGAAATATCAATCACCTCAGATATGCAGATGACATCACCCTTATGGCAGAAAGTGAAGAGGAACTGAAAAGCCTCTTGATGAAAGTGAAAGAGGAGAGTGAAAAAGTTGGCTTAAAGCTCAACATTCAGGAAACGAAGATCATGGCATCTGGCCCCATCACTTCATGGGAAATAGATGGGGAAACAGTGGAAACAGTGTCAGACTTTATTTTTCTGGGCTCCAAAATCACTACAGATGGTGACTACAGCCATGAAATTAAAAGACGCTTACTCTTTGGAAGAAAAGTTATGACAAACCTAGATAGTATATTCAAAAGCTGAGATATTACTTTGCCAACTAAGGTCCGTCTAGTCAAGTCTATGGTTTTTCCAGTAGTCATGTATGGATGTGAGAGTTGGACTGTAAAGAAGGCTGAGCGCCAAAGAATTGATGCTTTTGAACTGTGGGGTTGGAGAAGACTCTTGAGAGTCCCTTGGACTGCAANAGCAGAGACATTACTTTGCCGACTAAAGTCCATCTAGTCAAGGCTATGGTTTTTCCAGTAGTCATGTATGGATGTGAGAGTTGGACTGTAAAGAAGGCTGAGCGCCAAAGAATTGATGCTTTTGAACTGTGGGGTTGGAGAAGACTCTTGAGAGTCCCTTGGACTGCAAGGAGATTCAACTAGTCCATTCCGAAGATCAGCCCTGGGATTTCTTCAGAAGGAATGATGCTGAAGCTGACTCATTGGAAAAGACTCTGATGCTGGGAGGGATTGGGGGCAGGAGGAGAAGGGGACGGCCGAGGATGAGATGGGTGGATGGCATCACGGACTCGATGGACGTGAGTCTGAGTGAACTCCGGGAGTTGGTGCTGGACAGGGAGGCCTGGCATGCTGCGATTCATGGGGTCGCAAAGAGTTGGACACGACTGAGTGACTGAACTGAACCGAAGTGGCTTCACGCATGCACGTAAGCTGCCAAAATGTGCAGGGAGAACAGTTGCTCTGGGTACGTAGGCTCCTCAGCACTGGCTGTATTTTTTTCAATGAGTGTCAACAGCTACTCTGCCCTCCAAATCCTGAAAAAGTATTCAATACTAGGAAAATACAAGGCTGTTTTCTCTGTTTACACTAATGACAGACTTAGTAAGGAATGCCATGATCAATCGGCTTTTAGGCCCAGTTGCTCTTCCAAAACCTCAGATACATTTACGAATGAGAGAGAGTAAAAATTAGGTTAGAAAGAAGAGTGAATGTTCCCAAAATATAAAAATCAAATCACACCATGACATGTACCAGTAGGAATTACTCACATATTCTTAATGTGCTCTCCTTTAAGAGCAATTTTTTATTTTAGTCTTTTAGAAATAATACTTGGAGAAGTAACTTGGGTGCTATTTTGAAAATTATATACTGGCATTATTACCCTCCCTAGGATACTACTGTGTCTTAACAGTTTGTCAGAGGAAAGGCTAAACTACTGGAAGCATCAGTTCAACGCAGCACACCCACTGTGCCTACTATGTGTCAGCCATGTGACTTGGGCTGGGACAACACAGATCAGGATAAACAAACTGAATCACATCAAAGGCTGTTGAGTCACTTTAAAAGACAAATGATGTCATAAAGACCTTGTTTTACTTTAGAACCAAATTTTGAGAGCCATTCCTTTGCAAAACAGGCAGAATATTCTTTACTTCTTTACTCAAGCTTCAGGACTCATGTTCTCTGGCCCCTCTGTGAATCCTTCCCACACTGCCTACTGCCTTCCACCTTCAAGAAAGCGATGGGGTAGGACTGAGATCTGCGGACACATTCATTACACTTCACTCTGCGTTGTAATTGTTGGACATTCAGTTCAGTTCCTCAGTCATGTCCAATTCTCTGCGACCCCGTGGACTGCAGCATGCCAGGCTTCCCTGTCCATCACCAACTCCTGGAGCTTGCTCAAACTCATGTCCATCAAGTTGGTGATGCCAGATATTGGATATTGATCTCATCCACAACACAAAATGCTTCAGGACATGTGCTATGCATCTGTTTCTCCAGGGCAGGAACAACACTGGGCACTACCTTTACATGTTGACTGAGTGGATGAATGATTGTTTCAACTGTGAGCTTTATCTTCAGACCCCAGAGCACGTGACAGTCAAAATATTCTCCATGGTGAGTATCAGAAACTTCAATGTATGCATGTATTTTAGGATAGTAAGTTTGGCCACCTGATGCGAAGAGCCAACTCATTGGAAAAGACCCTAATGCCAGGAAAGATTGAAGGCAGGAGGAGAAAGGAGTGACAGAGGATGAGATGGTTGGATGGCATCATCAACTCAATGGACATGAATTTGAGCAAGCTCTGGGAGATAGTGAAGAACAGGGAAGCCTGGTGTGCTGCAGTCCATCGGCTTGCAAAGAGTCGGACAGGACTGAGTGACTGAACAACAAAGTTCAATGAGGTATGCTTTTCATAGAGTAAATTTCTCCCTTAATTTTCACAACAAATGCAGCTGAGGAAGAGCAGATGGTCCTTGTACACGTGCTTGGGTCATGTCCTCAGGAGCTCTGACAGCAGGGCCTGGACACCAGGATTTTTAACAGCTTCTCAGGTGGTTCTGATAAAACTCCCAGGTTAAGAATCCCTTCCGTAGATGATGGTCTGCCCCTGCAATCTACATTTCCTTTCTTTTTCTCATAACCAGGCCCATCCATCACTCTCAGTCTACTATTAATATTAAAGATGAAATGAAAACATTTCTACTCAGCACCATACTTGGAAGCAAAATCTAGGTACTCAGCTTCTTGGCTAGGGTCAACTATAATTTCTGGTTATTTAGCAGAAATGTAGCTACTAAATGACATTCTGAAATGAACATGAGCTATCCACCCAAAGACATAAAAATACTTTCAAATCAGAGGGAATAAGAGGACTGTGATTTGGGAGTCAAAGTGAGCATCACTACAGAAGAGTAGTCGAATGAGAAGAAACAGCCCTTGCAACTTATTGTTCTGATTCTAAATGCAACCTTACACCTAAAGTGTTTTAAATGATAGATTTCAGGGGGTCTGTGAATAAGAGAAATGGACACCAGGCCAAATCTAAAGAAGACATCATGTAGGAGATCAAGGGAAATGTACTTATTTGGTTTTATGGGGCCATTCTTCAATTAGTAGACAAGGCCACAGGATAACATATTATTTTCTCTATTCTTAACTGAGAATTTTGGAAGATGTGGAGGGCTGGCTTCTAATTAAGAACAGGGGACAATCTTTTTCCTGGAAAAAAAAGGGAAAATGTTAGTTGCTCAGTTGTGTCCACCTCTGTGCGACCCCATGGACTATAGCCTGCTAGGCTCCTCTGTCCATGGAATTCTCCAGGCAAGAAAAACTGGAGTGGATAGCCATTCCCTCCTCCAGTGGATCTTCCTGACCCAGGGGTCGAACCTGGATCTCCTGCACTATGATTTAAATTTTTACAAATCAGGATTTCTGTTTGGGGGAAGTCCATCATAACAAACTCCAGGAGCCTGTCACCATTCTTCTGACATTTCCATTTCTGGGAGATATTACAGGCTAATAATTCAAGTGGCCAGAGGCTTGACATTGAGTGGAAATGGAATCTGATTTTTACTAGTGTTTCACCGCAAATAATGCTCTCAGTGTCTTTGTAAATAATGCTCAAAATGGGACTGATATATTGGGGAAATATTTGATTAGTTCAAAAAGAAAATAAGCCATCATGAATTAACATAGGTATCTCACTATAAAAACAGATAAAAAAATGTGTGATGCTTTTTTGGTCTGTTGAGGTCATGGGGAGCCTACTAGGTAGCAAGTATTTTAAGACTCATTCATTGATTAGAATGGGTCTTTAAGAAAGGATGCATTGAAAAAAATCTCCCTGGCTTTGCAAAATTCCACTGAGCTATTCCTAAGAGAAAGGAAATCACGGAAACTACTGTGGAGAAATTTGGAAGAATGCTTCACACTATCATTTACAAGGCAGAGTGTGCTGGTCTCACCAGCCGCCAGGACTGGTGGAAAACTGCTGAGCTTGTGGTTATGGCCAAACCAAGCATCCTCTGTAATTAGAGTTAGCTGGGGAAAAAGTGACACAAGAGGACAGAAATATGTGGCCTCAGATTAGGGGGAGAATAAAAAAGCTGCTGAAGTTTTTCTTAAGAGGCTTAAAGAATCTAGGTAGGTATGACCTTGAGCCACCACACTGCCTTTCTGCCCGATACTGGGAGCCACTAGCCATGCTGGATACTTGAAATATGGCTGAATTGAGATGTACTGTTTAAAGTGTAAAGTACACACTGAGATCTCAAAGACTTGCTATAAAAATTCCAGTTATTTTGAACATTGATTACATGGCGATATGTTAATATTTTAGGTATCTATTAGGTTAAAGTACACTATCAAAATTAATTCCACCTGTTTCTTTTTACTTTCAACATGGCTACTGGAAAATTATAATTACACATGCTCCTTGTCTTCTATTTCTGTGTCTGAACAACACTGACTTGGACTTTCATTTCTTTACCTGTTAAACATTATTGGTGGTGGTAAGCTGGGTTATGGAGGGTTTGGATGGAAATAAACATTGCTGACAACAAGATGACACATGGGGTGAAGCATTACTTGACTGAAATTTTTAGCTTTAGGAAACCTGAGTCACAATCACAAAAGACCCAGGCTAATTTGGTTTGACCTGGATAGGACTCAACCTCTCTGCGCCTCAGGTTACTAATCTGGTAAAATGGGAGGGCAGGAATAAGCTTGTGCTTGAGGAAGTAAGACCAGAGAAGGTCTTCACCTGCAATCATTCCCCATCGCTCCCAACTCGGGAGTCATTCTGCTAGGAACAATTAGAATTAACCTAAGAGGTCTTTATCCTCAGCAGCACTACAACAACTGAGGCCTATCCTGAGAAGTGCTGCTGTTTGTCTGTCAGTTCTGCTTCAGTTCTTCTCATAGGAACAAGTTTGCAGGTTCTTCTGTGACTCCTTAACACAGTTAAATAAACACGAGAACAGGGAGTACACGATGGGTGAAACAGACAGACTTCACTGCCCTGCAAGGACTGGGAGAACAATTTGGGAAAAAAAAAAAAAAAAAATTCTACAGATGATATTCAAGGGAAGTGTATTTACTTTCTTTCAAAGCTACGAATGAAGCATCTATGATTGTGCTATTAACCTACTAGTTAAGAAATCCCATTTTTGTTCAGTGTGTCTGTGTTTATGTCTGAGGAGCTGCTGGCTTGCTTATACATGTGGAGAGCTGATCCTCAGAAACTGAACAGCCTGATCTCCCCTCTCTTGGTCCAGGGAAGCCAGCCAGCGGTCCTGCCTATTGGGGGGCACCTGCCCCTTCCCCAATCCCCACCCCATATCTGTTCTAGCTCTCTGAAACCATCTGTGTGAAAGTGCAGTTCAATAATGAACTGTGGTGATTCAGTGAAAAAAAAAATCCTATAAAATGAAGGTTTTATAATAATGTATCAATTAAAGAAAACTTCCCTGAGGACCAACTTTCCCTCTTCAAAAATCAAACACTCCCCCCAATCAAAAAAGCATCCCATCTCAAGAATAGTAATACCCATTTTAAAAAGGGTTTTAAAAACAGAAAAACCATGAATTCCATTTCTAAGCAAAGCCAGGCTGAGTCAAGACAGTCTCAGCCAGCAGCCGTGCTGGTGGGGAAAACTGACGACTTGGCTGAAAAAGTGTCAGAATATATAAATTAGTTGCCAATATTAAAAAGCTGGAATGGTTAACACACAGATGGAGATCTCTGGTGGTACTGAGCCACATCTTTCCCCGTTCACCTGGCCCTTTTAGGGTGGCATGCGTTTCTCCTGCACCTCCCTCACTGACCTTCCCTGTTCATGGACCCACCAATCAGGCAGGCATTCATCTAAGGCAAGAACTGCAGGGTGGGAGACACAGTCAGGGTTGGGGGTTGGAAGGAACACGAATGAGTGGGAAACTGACAAATCTGCTTGATCTTGGCTCCACTGCAGGAGCTGGGTGACCCTGAGCAAGTCACTTTGCTTGCTAGTCTGAGCTGTTGTAAGGGAAAAAAGTGAAAGGAGTTCTATAGGTAAGGAGTCTGTGTGGTCCTGGTGCGCTGTAACTGCTCTGCTCAAGTTACTCCTATTCTGAAGGTGAGAAAGGAAAATGTTTAGCATAATCTGTTATCACAGCAAAATCAAGCTGACTACCAAGAAAGTGGCTTAAAAGTCATCACTGAAAAATATGAGGGCCCAGATCATTCAGTATAAAGAACTGAGGAAGTGAGAGCAAAGGATAAAAACTATCAGACACTATCCCAGTGTGATAATTGATGCAAGCTAGGATTATTGATACTGAAATCTTTGGATGAAAGGTAGGCATGGGACAGGATGCTGACAAAGGACCCAGGTACCAGCCCACAGATGCCTTACTGCCTCTAAGTGCTTCTGGACGTGGGTGAGGTCTGATTACCGCCTGATCTATGAGATCAGACTGAGCACTGTGGATGATGGACAAGTTGACATCATCTGCCTCCTGATGTGATATAAGGATGGAACGCCGCCTATGAACAATTCTTCCCCAAAGAGGCTTCACCTGCCTCTAATATCAAGCCTCTAGACTTAACAATGTTCAGAAGTGAGGAGCAAGTTAAATAACCCTGTGAAGGAACAGACAAGTTCAGAAGGCAGGACATTCTATACCACGGTCAGCTGGGGACAACTGGACAAGTTTGAATATGGACTGAGTATTAGATAATATTACGGAATTATTATTTCTTATTAGCTAATAGCATTGTGGTTATGTAGAAGAAAGTCCTTATATTTAGGAGATACATGGTGAACTATTCACAGGCAAAGGGTCAAGGTGTTTGCAAGTTTCAAATGGTTTTGCAAAATTTATATAACGTATACTACATATATCATATATTACATGTTATATATGATTATATATTACATATATTGAGATAAAGAAGGTAAATATGGCAAATGTAGACTAACATGTTAATCTAAATGAAGGATATACAGGTATTTATCCTTCTCCCAAGCCAGTAGATTTGAAAATTAAAAAAAAAAAAAGAGGTAGAATTTGGAAGAGAGAGAAGGAGGGGAAAGCCAGGAAAGAAGAAAAAAAAAAGATCAGATACTATCACTTCCTCTTCTTTACTAACCCCTTCAACTTGATATTCAGGTCAGCTTCACAGTGTGCCTTTTCATTCGACATGGTTTTATTTTTACCACGTTAATCAACTTTCATGTGTGCTCATTCAAACTGATGTAGCCACTGTCTCGGCTTCTTTGTTGGCTGACATCAAAACCAAACTTTAAACAAAGCTCCAACAGGCTGTAGAAGTGCGGCAGGTAGATAGGAAGCCTAACTTATCATATCAAAAACTCCTAACGCTGAAACTAATTGCCCCTGTGGATGGTCTGTAAGCCAGTAAGACTAGATCAAAGGCTTTGGGTGGAGCATCCTCTTTGGTCTCTTCGGAAGAGGATACACACATACTCTCTCTCCACCTGCGCTGGGCATAGACAGAGGAATGCCGGGCGTAGACAGAGGAATGCCAGGCACAGAGTGCTGCTCGGCTGGGGCACTGAGGTCCCAGAGAGGCTGCTTCCCCTGCAGGGTGCTGCAGCGGAGGTCTGGCACTATAGCAGCAATGGCACAATCCAAGGAACAGCTACTCTGAGTTCAATTTCACTGCAGTGCGCACTCCCAAAGAAGGGGGAATGAATTCTGTGATGCCTCCAACGTGGAGAGGGACATATTGACCTTGGATTGAGAGAGAGTGGGTATGAGCCCCATTCTGCTGTACAGTAGCCACTCAACCTCACAGCAGTGCTTCTCAGCAGGGCTGCAGTGCATGCTGCATTGGGGACAATTCTTCACTGGGCAGGCCATCCCAGACATGGCAGCACACGTACCACCCCTGCCCCACCGCTGTCTCTCCACATGCCAGTAGTTACTTTCTCTTTGAGAGCAGAACAAACAGGCCCGCACTCCCAAACGCCCCCTGCCTGAGACTAAGGCTATAGTCTCTGAGCATCAGATTTTATCTGGGCATGGCACCTGCTCCACCACCTTAGAAGTGGTTTGGGAGGAGCAAATGCGTGGCAGCTTCTTATGAACCTAAGTGGGTTATACCAATGGTATCATCACGTACGTTCATATGTGGGCAGCCTGCCATTAGGGGCATGGCTTGGGGGATGAGGGGTCCCTTCACCTGGATCCTAGGTGAGATGTATGACACAATGTCAGCTCTCCAGTCATGTACTAGAATACTTGTCAGCTACTTATTCTGAAAATGTTCTCCCTCCATAAGTGGGAAATTCTGGTATACAAATGTTGCTGGAGGTAACAACCACACAACAGTGTGAATTTTAGAGTAGATTCTAAGCATATGAGCTATTGGGGCAGACAAGCAGGAGGGCAGCCTCAATTCAGCTTCAATGAGGCTGGTTTAGGACGGCGCCAAAATTGACCTGGAGACAGAAGAACACTTCTCTTAGAGAGCAAGGGATAACTGAGCGTGGGATTACTTCAAAGATCAAGAGTACAAGGTTGATGCATCTGCTCAACCTTGCACCTGCTCTCATGCACACCAGAGCAGGGCCAGCATGCACAGGGCTGGCTTTCAACAGGTCATACCACTCTGTTCTTTAAAGCTCCCAGCAATGCTCACAAAAGGGCATCTGAGAGGTGGGGTAGGGCTGCTGCATGCAATCTGTAGGCCCTGATAAAGGCAAGAATGGAGCTGCGGTTCACATAGGTTAGTGTGTGGGAGCCACCTGAAGAGCTAGGCAGGAAGACAATACCCCATCCTCCCCACCCCCCTCGCCCAACATACACACACACACACACACACACACACACACACGTATTCACCTGAGGCACCAGAGGCAGGGCTGGAAAAAGGCAAGAATCTCAAAGAACAAAAGTAAAACCAGATAACTCACTCCAGGTCATTAGCCAAAGAACACTGAAATGGCCCACAAGAATTACCCATGGGTTGGAAAAGGGGCGCTGGAAACAAGTAGTTGTAAGTGTGTAGTTCTGCTAACAGACACATGCAGTATGTGTCATTTTTATAGTCTCCCGAGATTCTGCTTACTATTACTTTTGGGGCATTCCTCCAAATTCTATTTGTCTTAAAAACAGCAGACTGATAACATAATGCCCCTAAATCTCTGGACTTGGCCATCTAAATAGATCTTTCATCCTTCTCTTCTCCAGCTTCCCAGAATGCATTTTCATAGCATTCTTGCAAAAGGAAAGATTATCAGGAAAAGAAAAATGAAGGGGAGTAAAGTCGAAGGAAAGTACCAAATACCAAAGCTTTGGGTAAGAAAATATTTAGGCAACAAGCACACAACCACACCCTTTCTGGGAAGATATTACTGGCCTTGAAGTTGGGTTAGAGGATCCCAAAATACACCTCACAAAAAGCACAGTTACCCTCCCAAAATAGGCCCTATAATTAAAGTCTTTTCAAGTGGATTGTCCTATATCACAACTTGACATATGTTGCTTTAATCTCCCTGCTTCAGCAAATGTAGCCATATTGGGCTACACAAGCTCACAGCGACTCCCAGTTAAACCAGATTGTACTGTCACTAGGAAATTGATGCAAATAAACAGCCCTGAGTACCAAAATACCCAATCTCAATCATCTGTAATGAGATCTCTCTCCTCCCTAAGCACATTCTCATCACGCCAGAATCACACCCTTGATTCAAAAGGATGGGCTAACCCAGATTGAATACCGCCTCATCTCAGAGGTCATCTGAAGACAAACACATCTGAAGAAGCCAGGCTGAAATTTAAAACACAAGCCAATCTCTTTTGTGTGAATGCTGGAACCAAGTTGTGAGTCTCGTTTTCAGCTTTAGCTGACAGTCTCAGTATATGTCTTCAGACACCCATCTGTCTGAATTCATTTAGAACACTTCTGGCTTGGAGTTCGTGGTGATGTAGCCTCTTAGGAGCCCTTTCAGATTTGTGATTCTTTGAACAAACTTCTTTATGTTTCTAGTTATATATTTACATTTAATTAAATGTCAAAACATTAAAAAATTTAAACCTTCAAAATAATGAGTACTTTAGACATTGATTTTTAAAAAATTATTATTATTTCCATATTGGTTTCACAGCCTCAGAACTACTAACATCTTGGGCAGGATCGCGCGCGCGCGTGTGTGTGTGTGTGTGTAGGGGGCATGTCCTGTGCATTTAGGGTCTTTAGCAGTATCTCTGGCTTCCATCCATTAGACGCCAGTGGTACATACCCACCCTCCCTCACTGTGGCAACAAAAAATGTCTTGCACACATTGCTAAATGTCCTCTGCAAGGACAAAAGCAACCCTGGTTGAGAAATACTGCTCTCTATTTACCTACTTATACATCTTCCCCTGGCATTGGCAGGGAAAAAAAAAGTCTAGATTTTTCAAGGCACCTATAAGTTTAATTTTCAGAATTTCTAACTCGCTATGACTCATGGTGAAGAAGTGGGACCTGTAATACAGTACTGCTCAGAAAGACTTATAAACAGCACCGCTGCTGTCTCAAACCAGGGGCAGGACCTGGCTTCATTTCAGTCAAGACACTGATGAGGCTGGGTTTGCTGCCACCTGATCTCTTGGATGGACCACCAGCCTCCCTACTTTTAGGAGCTCCATTCTTAGAAGACTACTGGTAAGAAATCCTTCACGATCCAGTTATCAAGCCCTTAGTAAGGAAGGGGATACGGCTTGCTGTGTATTAACACTGTCTACAGAAGTGGGGACCCACTGTCTTCCTTCTGGGGTCCAGATCCCCTCAGAGGCTGCGTTTTTAGCCCCAGACCACTCGTAGGGAGAAAATCAGCAGGAGAGGTGCCGGGCAGAGTGAGAAAGGAAAATCACAACAGGAGATGAAGAGTCAAAGAACAAAGACGGTTTAAACTCAGCCCAGAGAAGAATGAGGAAGGAGAGCATCTTCAAATATCCAGTGGGTGGTGTGTGGGAAAGTAAGTAAGCTTGTCTCCATCTGCTTAGAGAGTGACTCAGGGGCCTCGACGATTTAATAAATACTCAGCACAGGCCTTCTGCAGGCCAGGTACTGTCCAGACACTGAAAAGAAGGAAGAAGACCAAGTCCTGTTCCCTTGAGCACATACTGTAGATTAATAGAAGGTCTAGATAGCTTTTCTTCCCTCCCTCCTCCTCTCCCTCCCTTTTTCTTTCTTTGTAATAATTTGAGCTAATGTCCAGGTATTGTCTAGTTGCTCGTTCTTTTCCCCATTAAAAAGATTAAGGTTTAGTTAACTATAGCAAAATTCACCCTTTTTGTTGTATAGCCTGGTGAGTTTTCACAAAAGCCTACAGTTGGATAAATACCAGTACAGTCAAAGCTAGCACAATTTTCTCAACCCTTTAAATTTCCCTGTGCCCTGAATTGCTTTTTAATTGGAGAAAGCTCCTCTGTGCAGTAGCAAACCCCACCTCTGAAAGAATGTGAACTACCCTCTGTCAATAATTCTGGAGAAGAGTTTTATTTCTTTGTTAATGGAAGACTGGACCAGACAACTCCTGAGGCCATGTCCATCTCTTTGAGGCCCTGAAACTGGAGGGATGTCACCTCTGGACACCCAATCTTAACCATGAGCTCATCTTGGTAATATGCCATTCTCCCTAACTTCCGGTAAAGGGCCCCACTCTAAAGCCAAATTCTTTTAGTTAAAGCTCAAATATTTTTGCCCTTCATGATGATGTTTGGCAGAAACCAACAAAATTCTGTAAGTATCCTTCAATTAATAGATAAATAGATGAAATGTGAATAAATATGGACTTTAGTTAAAAAAAAATTCTGTCCAGTAACTGAATCTCTGTGAAGCCTGAATAAAAAGTATAGACAAAAAAGTCCAAAGAAAGGTTTGGAAATGAGAGCCTCAACACGGTAACTGAGACCTAAACCAAGGCTACCATCTCCTTCTGACCTGTTCTTTCTCTTCTCATCATTTTGATTCAAAATAACATTAGCTCTCAAACTGAACAAAGCTAAAACAATGTGACCACACCTGGCTGCAAAGGTGGCAGGAAGGGGAGTTAAATTAGCTAAGCTGGTTTAAGAACAGGTTGACAGGGTGAGAGAGGAAGGCAAATGTCTCGAGGCTTCCCACTGCTTGCTATGCAGTAGACGTTGGAGAAGGGACTGTGGTGACCAGCTGTGATGTCCCTTGTGATAGCAAACGGGGTGACTAGCCCCTCTTCAACGTCTCTTCTTCTGGAAGACATGCAACCTTTTGCTGGTTTGACCTCAATGGCAAATGTCCAGTTTCCAACAAGGATGTTTTGTTATCCAGAATAACTGCTTTTCACAGACATAGATAATAGACTTGTGGTTGCCAAGCGGGGGGGAGGGATCGGGAGATTGGATTAGTAGATTCGAATTATTATGTATAGGATAGATAAACAACAAGGTCCTATTGTTCCCTGGTGGCTCAGAGGTTAAAGCGTCTGCCTGGAATGCAGGAGACCCGGGTTCGATCCCTGGGTTTGGAAGATTCCCTGGAGAAGGAAATGGCAACCCACTCCAGTACTCTTGCCTGGAGAATCCCATGGAGGGAGAAGCCTGGTAGGCTACAGTCCACGGGGTCACAAAGAGTCGGACACGACTGAGCGACTTCACTTTCACTTTCAGGATAGATAAACAACACGGTCCTATTGTATAGCATAAGGAACTAAATTCAATATCCTGTGATAAACCATAATGGAAAAGAATATGAAAAAGAATGTGTATATATATATCCATGGATACACATGAATGTGTATATATATATACACATGAAAATATATATGAACATATGTATACATGAAAAAAATATATGAATGTATATATATGTGAATATGTATATGAATCACTTTGCTGTATGGCAGAAATTAACACAACACAGTAAATTAATTATATTTCAATAAAATACATTAAAAAAAAAACTCCTTTATTGAGTGTCCCTGCAACTTAGCTTGCTTAATATTCTCACAACAGTCCTAGGAGGTAGGTAATATTTTACGCTTTATTTTACAGATGAGGAGACAGGCTCAGTGAGGATACATAACAAATGATAAGTTAGAACTTGCGTTTTGAGGCTCAGTGAGGTTATATAACAAATGGTAAGTGTAGAACTTGGGTTTTAAGCCATTTCTCCTGTGCTTTTGACTATTGCTAGCAAGGTCTTCTGGGTGACTGCTGAATTTAATGTTCCTGGTCTCAGACCACTGCTCTGCTGGTCCCAGGCTGGGATGAGGCATGCTGGATTCTTATTCCCTTTCATGTCCCATTCCCCAAGCAGCTAACTACTTGTTTCTCTCTCATTTCAACAAATAGACCAGAAAGATCTCTCTCCTCTGGAAACCTAAACATTTCTTTTTTTCACTTCTTTTGGTTTGCAAGTTAATTACTCACATATTCCATGGGTGGCTTAGAACATAAGCTAAGTGGTCCAGGGCATTCTTCATCCCACATCTGGAAGGTTTCCTAAAATCTAGACTTAGTATATCTTAGAAAACCCCATACTGTTTAATAACACCAGCAATGACAAGAAAAAATGTCGTACTGTCAGAAAATACCAATTGAGTGTCACATTTAATTACAAAATCCATTTTGTCAAGAGCAGAGCAGATTTAAAAGATGCATAGACAAAGCCATGGCTTCCCTTTATGAGCACCACACACTTCACAAGGTATCAGAGATACAGGCAGTGACACTTACCAAAATTTCCCCCAACGATCACAAACTTTATATATACAACATGTCTTCTAATACAGCTGCTGGACTGGTCCTGAAAAATACCACAACCAAAGGAAAAATGCATCATTAGGCAGAAGTAATTAAGCATAGACTGTGTTTCCCTTCTGGAAACCACAACGTCTTCCCTACTCTGGGCCCCTATCCATGGACCAAATTCTCATTGCCATGCCTCACAATGCACACAGTAGGAAGACATTCAGTCAACATCGCTTGAACCAATTGATGAATCATAGTGCCACCTTGCTTGAGGAACACAGGATCAGCTAATATTATTTCCTCTCTAACTGGCAGTCCTTGAGGTTCTAAATATGTGGACAGGACACCTAAACATTGTATATTTAGCTGAAAAATTACTGCAGTTACACAACAAAATGTTCCCCTCTTTTATTTCTCCTTAAAGAGTGAACGCTCGGTCAGTGGGGCTGACCATCTTCCTGTTCAGTCATCCTGCCTGTCCACAGGGCTCTGGTGTAATGCGAGCCCAGTTCCTGCCTTGCTGGAGCTCGGAGCCCAGCAGCTTTCCCCAGCTGGTCAGAGGAGCCGAGAACCTCTGAAGGTGTCAAGGTCAGTAATTCCCTAAGTGCAGGCACTTTGGTGACCTGTGTAGGTGAGGATGGGTAGTGAGAGTTGCTCTGCCCTCCCACAGGCCTCACAGATGTGAAGCTGTGGTTTCAGAGTGGGCGGGTCAAGCAGATGGAGCAGGAAAACTCCATCTTCCTCACAGAGTGCTATCTTTGCATGTGATTTTGGAGATGGCAGTCCTTCTGGGTACCACCCAGGTGGGTTTACTCAACACCTGGCAGCATGTTCCACTCTGGGTCTTCCTGAGTCTGTGATCAGGAGGAATGCTGGTCCTTCAGACTTAACAGCCTTTTCCCCCAAATTACAGCACTTCAGGATTCCTGTGTGTCTTTTATCAAGAAACCGCCCCCGCAACCCACACAAGAGAACAAAATAGTTCTTCCTTTTCAATGTAGAGAGTATAATGATTTTCTCCACTGAACATCATGTATAAGGGCACTGTGACCATTTGCACTGGCAGAAATTCACCACTGACAGACAGCATCTTCCATGCCTTGACGTCATGTCAAGTGACTCATAGGATGAGTGGGAGCGTACCCTCCCTCCCCAGTAACTAAGACAACAATCAGTAGCCGCTCAAAGAACGATGGCTAGACTTGGCACACTCTTTTATACTTAAGGATATGTAAATCCACTTCATTTCAACTCATTCCCTTTGAGTCACATTAGGTATATGGCATTAAATAAAAATAGCTGAACCAATCTAATCTAGAGCCAGACATCTTGGAATGTGAAGTCAAGTGGGCCTTAGAAAGCATCACTACGAACAAAGCTAGTGGAGGTGATGGAATTCCAGTGGAGCTATTTCAAATCCTGAAAGATGATGCTGTGAAAGTGCTGCACTCAATATGCCAGCAAATTTGGAAAACTCAGTAGTGGCCACAGGACTGGAAAAGGTCAGTTTTCATTCCAATCCCAAAGAAAGGCAATGCCAAAAAATGCTCAAATTACCACACAATTGCACTCATCTCACATGCTAGTAAAGTAATGCTCAAAATTCTCCAAGCCAGGCTTCAGCAATACATGAACCGTGAACTCCCTGATGTTCAAGCTGGTTTTAGAAAAGGCAGAGGAACCAGAGATCAAATTGCCAACATCTGCTGGATCATGGAAAAAGCAAGAGAGTTCCAGAAAAACATCTATTTCTGCTTTATTGACTACGCCAAAGCCTTTGACTGTGTGGATCACAATAAACTGTGGAAAATTCTGAAAGAGATGGGCATACCAGATCCCCTAACCTGCCTCTTGAGAAATCTGTATGCAGGTCAGGAAGCAACAGTTAGAACTGGACGTGGCACAACAGACTGGTTCCAAATAGGAAAAGGAGTACATCAAGGCTGTATATTGTTACCTTGCTTATTTAACTTCTATGTAGAGTACATCATGAGAAACGCTAGACTGGAAGAAACACAAGCTGGAATCCAGATTGCCGGGAGAAATATCAATCACCTCAGATATGCAGATGACACCACCCTTATGGCAGAAAGTGAAGAGGAGCTAAAAAGCCTCTTGTTGAAAGTGAAAGAGGAGAGTGAAAAAGTTGGCTTAAAGCTCAACATTCAGAAAACGAAGATCATGGCATCTGGCCCCATCACTTCATGGGAAATAGATGGGGAAACAGTAATACATTGATGCAATGTTATTCAGCCTATTTTAAGGAGAAAATTCTGACACATGTTACAACATGGATAGGCCTTGAGGACAGTGAAGTAAGGCAGTCAGTAATCAAAGGACAAATGCTGTGTGATTCCACTTAAAGGAGGCATATGGGATAGTTAAATTCAAAGAGACAGAAAGAAGAGTGGTGGTTTCCAGGGGCTGGAAGGAGAAAAGAATGAGGAGCTGATGTTTAATGGGTATTGGGTTTCAATTTGGGAAGATGAAAAGTTCTGGAGGTGATTGTGATGGTTGCACAGCAATGTGAATATAAGCAAAGCCACTGAACTGTACTCTTGAAAATAGTTTGAATGCTAAGTTTTGTTATACATATTTTATGACAAAAATAACTCAAAATAAAGCTTTGTTAAACACTATTTGCATCCCCAAAAGATATACTATTGCAAATTCTTATTTATTCTATGTAGATATAAGAGAAGACTTCGTATGTACACAGTCAGACCTTCATTGGAGAAGTAGAACTTGGTGATGCAGATTCGGGAGCATTGGCAGACAGAGGATATTTATGTTCTTGGGACTGAATAACTGTACTCTTGAAAATAGTTTGAATGCTAAGTTTTGTTATACATATTTTATGACAAAAATAACTCAAAATAAAGCTTTGTTAAACACTATTTGCATCCCCAAAAGATATACTATTGCAAATTCTTATTTATTCTATGTAGATATAAGAGAAGACTTCGTATGTACACAGTCAGACCTTCATTGGAGAAGTAGAACTTGGTGATGCAGATTCGGGAGCATTGGCAGACAGAGGATATTTATGTTCTTGGGACTGAATTAGGTCAGTTAAGGACTATGGTTTTTCCAGTGGTCATGTATGGATGTGAGAGTTGGACTGTGAAGAAAGCTGAGCACTGAAGAATTGATGTTTTCGAACTGTGGTGTTGGAGAAGACTCTTGAGAGTCCCTTGGACTGCAAGGAGATCCAACCACTCCATCCTAAAGGAGATCAGTCCTGGGTGTTCTTTGGAAGGACTGATGCTAAAGCTGAAACTCCAACTTTGGCCACCTCATGGGAAGAGTTGACTCATTTGAAAAGACCCTGATGCTGGGAGGGATTGGGAGCAGGAGGAGAAGGGGACGACAGAGGATGAGATGGCTGGATGGCGTCACCGACTCAATGGACATGAGTCTGAGTGAACTCCGGGAGTTTGTGATGGACAGGGAGACCTGGCGTGTTGCGATTCATGGAGTCACAAAGAGTCAGACACGACTGAGTGATTGAACTGAACTGAATGATGCTAAAGCTGAAACTCCAACTTTGGCTACCTCATGGGAAGAGTTGACTCATTTGAAAAGACCCTGATGCTGGGAGGGATTGGGGGCAGGAGGAGAAGGGGACGACAGAGGATGAGATGGCTGGGTGGCGTCACCGACTCAGTGGACATGAGTCTGAGTGAACTCAGGGAGTCCGTGATGGACAGGGAGACCTGGCGTGTTGCGATTCATGGGGTCTCAAAGAGTCAGACACGACTGAGTGATTGAACTGAACTGAACTAAAGGACTATACATAGATAAGATGGGAGGCCCAAGACTTGGCCTGAGCCATTCTAAAAATTACTGGCCAGCCAAGGAAGGACAAGTCTGCAAAGAAGACTGAAGAATAACTATAAAGGTTAAAACAAATACTAATCAAAACAAAAAGAGAGAGAGAGAGAGAATGTGGTATCATGGAAGGAAAGACAGAAATTCAAAAAGAAAACTTGACTTTGAATCATTTGGGAATGTTTTACAGTGTTCTTTTGAAATTCCTTTCATCTTTAGTTTCCATGATTTTATTATCTTCTGACTTTCTTGTAGACTCCTTGGTCATTTCTTCATCTCTTTTATTTAGTGTCTCTGCTGCTCCTGCTAAGTTGCTTCAGTCGTGTCCAACTCTGTGCAATCCCATAGACGGCAGCCCACCAGGCTCCCCCGTCCCTGGGATTCTCCAGGCAAGAACACTGGAGTGGGTTGCCTTTTCCTTCTCCAGTGCATGAAAGAGAAAAGTGAAAGTGAAGTTGCTCAGTCATGTCCGACTCCTAGCGACCCCATGGACTGCATGCAGCCCACCAGGCTCCTCTGTCCATGGGATTTTCTAGGCAAGAGTACTGGAGCTGGGTGCCATTGCCTTTTCCATTTAGTGTCTCTATTAAACATTTATTTGATCTATACCAAGGTATACTTGCCCTAAAGAAGGGAATTACTACCCTCTGCAGTATTCTTGCCTGGAGAATTTCATGGCCAGAGAGCCTGGAAGGCTACAGTCCATGGGGTCACGAAGTGTTGGACAGGACTTAGCGACTAACACTTTTACTTTCAGGGTATACTTGATGAGTTTAATTATACAAGAAGAACTGCTGGTGAAACTCTGCTAAGCTACTCTGTTCTTGGACAGGAACTATCGAGAGAAAATATTTCACTGGAAATGAAAAAGACTGCTGAGGATTGACTGAAATGAAATTGTATCTCACAAAATTATTTTGCAATTAAAAAAGCTTCCCATCACCTAAATAAAAAAGGATTATGATAGAGGACAAAATATATATTTTGGATGAAGACAGAGACTTCTGTATAGAAAAAGAAAAATTGAGTAGGAAATTTTGTTTGTAGTGATAAGGAATAAATTTTTCTAGTCAGGGAATTTGTGTTTGTTTATTTTACCAAAGTAAATTCTACTATATTATCCCAGACAAGATTCTTCCTTTCAAAAATATGCAGTCTAAGTGGTGGTGGTGGTGGTGGTGGTGATTTAGTCGCTAAGTCATGTCTGACTCTGTGCGACCCCAGAGACGGCAGCCCACCAGGCTCCCCTGTCCCTGGGATTCTCCAGGCAAGAACACTGGAGTGGGTTGCCATTTCCTTCTCCAGTGCATGAAAGAGAAAAGTGAAAGTGAAGTTACTCAGTCATGTCCGACTCCTAGCGACCCCATGGACTGCATGCAGCCCACCAGGCTCCTCTGTCCATGGGATTTTCTAGGCAAGAGTACTGGAGCTGGGTGCCATTGCCTTTTCCATTTAGTGTCTCTATTAAACATTTATTTGATCTATACCAAGGTATACTTGCCCTAAAGAAGGGAATTACTACCCTCTGCAGTATTCTTGCCTGGAGAATTTCGTGGCCAGAGAGCCTGGAAGGCTACAGTCCATGGGGTCACGAAGTGTTGGACAGGACTTAGCGACTAACACTTTTACTTTCAAGGTATACTTGATGAGTTTAATTATACAAGAAGAACTGCTGGTGAAACTCTGCTAAGCTACTCTGTTCTTGGACAGGAACTATCGAGAGAAAATATTTCACTGGAAATGAAAAAGACTGCTGAGGATTGACTGAAATGAAATTGTATCTCACAAAATTATTTTGCAATTAAAAAAGCTTCCCATCACCTAAATAAAAAAGGATTATGATAGAGGACAAAATATATATTTTGGATGAAGACAGAGACTTCTGTATAGAAAAAGAAAAAATATACTTGATGAGTTTAATTATACAAGAAGAACTGCTGGTGAAACTCTGCTAAGCTACTCTGTTCTTGGACAGGAACTATCGAGAGAAAATATTTCACTGGAAATGAAAAAGACTGCTGAGGATTGACTGAAATGAAATTGTATCTCACAAAATTATTTTGCAATTAAAAAAGCTTCCCATCACCTAAATAAAAAAGGATTATGATAGAGGACAAAATATATATTTTGGATGAAGACAGAGACTTCTGTATAGAAAAAGAAAAATTGAGTAGGAAATTTTGTTTGTAGTGATAAGGAATAAATTTTTCTAGTCAGGGAATTTGTGTTTGTTTATTTTACCAAAGTAAATTCTACTATATTATCCCAGACAAGATTCTTCCTTTCAAAAATATGCAGTCTAAGTGGTGGTGGTGGTGGTGGTGGTGATTTAGTCGCTAAGTCATGTCTGACTCTGTGCGACCCCAGAGACAGCAGCCCACCAGGCTCCCCTGTCCCTGGGATTCTCCAGGCAAGAACACTGGAGTTGGCTGCCATTTCCTTCTCCAATAATTAGGCTAGCACTGATATAATTTGAAACATTGGTTACAGGGAGTCTTATTTTTCACACTAGCTATAAGAAGTTTTTGAGACACCTGAACCATACTCTTTTGATTTCTCTAAGACCCAGGCCTGAATCATGAAAGCAAGAGAATCATGATTCCATGCATAGCAGATAAAAGACACTTGTAACCCTTTTGATACAATGTTCCCTAAGGGTTGATATAAATACATTAATCATTACCCCAGGAACTAAATTTATATTCTAGCTTGCACAAGTGCATCATGACAAGTAAGGTATTGTATGTTTCAAGGTATCATATTTAATTAAGGCTTTTTAACGGGTCTTTCCTTCTTTGGGAGAAGAATTTAAAACATTTAAAATTATGTTATCTGGCTTCCTAAAGTTTACTACAATTTGGATAAATTAAACAAAAAGTATTATAACTGTTTTGTAGATTCCTATTATTTTTCTAAAATATGAACCAGAGAGATGAATTGAAATCACTTCCTCAATGAAAACCTCTAATAGGTTCCAATAACTAATGCCTTTTATTACAACAAAGTTTAATAATAGAATGGTTTTATTGTATTTTTGTAATATTATATTAACATTTAAAGTTATTAATATAATTATATTCCTAATAATTACAAATTTATATATTTATTATATAATATATACACATATAATATACATTTAATAAATTATTTAATAAATTTAATAAATTAAATTAAATAAATTATTATTAAATAAATTTAATAAATTATTAAATAAATATTTAATAAATTAAATATATATTTAATATATATACACACACATATATAATTATCAATTTCTCAAATACACAATTAACAAGTACAATGACATAGCTTGCGAGAGTACTGTATAGTTTGTCCAGTGAAATGGTTGAAAGATCTATGTAAGTTTCACTAAAAGTTTATGACATTCAAATTGTGCACAATCTTCACACATCTATTTATACACTGAATTATGTTTCAAAAGTGCCTTGTGGTTAATGCTACTTCTTATAGATACACTAAGAATAATTTTTTAAAAATTAACTAAATAAATGCTCAGAAGCAGATATAATACATACATATAATTACTATCTCCCTGTCACATGTGTGACAGCATTTATGAATTAAGAGGTACAACTTATACCTGATCACATTTGTTCATTTATTCTCTAGGAACAAAGAGCAATCATATATAAACCCTTTTGAGCGCCTCCTTAGGGAAATGCACACTGGTACTTACTGGTGTTTACACGTGTGAAGATGGACAGCTAGAGGGTGGGAGAGAGGTGGTTCACTGGACTGTGAGTGACAGCTGCTTGGACCTCTCCTCTTGCAGTCAAGGCAAGGTAGGTCAGGGGAGGCAGAATATTACTGTACCTGGAGTTGTTCTGTCTGAAAAGGTGAGTCAGCCCAGAGATGGTGAATTTGATATGGCCCATATGTCTATAGCAGGTCTACAGTATTCAACATATTCAAAGGAGAGACAAGTCCGGTACCTGCCTCTGGAGTCATTAGTGAACCTGGGCCTTTAGTAGAGCATGAATGGCTAATGTATACAGGTCACCAGTGAGTCCAGTAAAGTTAGCTTTCTCCAGCCAGTCAGGATATCAGTCAGACATCTGGATGGAGGGTGGTCTCCAGATCTAGGTCTAACTTCTTCTAACCCCTTTGGGTTGCTCCCAAACCATAGCTTAGGTCTCCATTGATTCTGGTCCTAGCAAGAGTTTATACCGCTGCCTTTGCCTACCTACTGCCCTCTTATTCCTCCCACACAGCTCTGCATTAAATTTTGCCCATAACCATGAGGACCATAACTGCTACAGTCTGGGTTTCATGTTCTTTCTAGAGACCAAAGAGAGGAGGTCTAGATGGTTAACTACTTGTCTGTGTGGCCTTCTGGAGTTAAGTCCTCGGACGCTACCATTAGTTAGAGAATTTTGAAGTAAGTCACAGAAGATCTTTAAGGGTCAGTTAACTGATCTTTAAAATGAATAAATTAGTAATATATATTGCACAGGTATTACATATGAGACCATAAACAATGCCTAGCTCCATTCCTGGTACTGAATTAAGCAATGAAGAAGTGATAGTTGTCTTCTCTTTTATGTCTCAACATAAAGCATTGTTTTGCCAATATTCATCTGAGTATGGTTTTTACATAGTCACTAGATGAAAGATGGTGCTGTGAAAGTGCTGCACTCAATATGCCAGCAAATTTGGAAAACTCAGCAGTGGCCACAAGATTGGAAAAGGTCAGTTTTCATTCCAATCTCAAAGAAAGGCAATGCAAAAGAATGCTCAAACTACTGCACAATTGCACTCATCTCACACACTAATAGGCTGTATCTTGTCACCCGCTTATTTAACTTATATGCAGAGTACATCATGAGAAACGCTGGGCTGGAAGAAGCACAAGCTGGAATCAAGATTGCCAGGAGAAATATCGATAACCTCAGATGTGCAGATGACGCCACCCTTACAGCAAAAAGTGAAGAGGAACGAAAAAGCCCCTTGATAAAGTGAAAGACGAGAGTGAAAAAGTTGGCTTAAAGCTCAACATTCGGAAAACTAAGATCATGGCATCCAGTCCCATCACTTCATGGGAAATAGATGGGGAAACAGTAGAAACAGTGTCAGACTTTATTTTGGGGGGCTCCAAAATCACTGCAGATGGTGACTGCAGCCATGAAATTAAAAGACGCTTACTCCTTGGAAGGAAAGTTATGACCAACCTAGATAACATATTCAAAAGCAGAGACATTACTTTGTCAACAAAGGTCCATCTAGTCAAGGCTATGGTTTTTCCAGTGGTCATGTATGAATGTGAGAGTTGGACTGTGAAGAAGGCTGAGCGCCGAAGAATTGATGCTTTTGAACTGTGGTGTTGGAGAAGACTCTTGAGAGTCCCTGGACTGCAAGGAGATCCAACCAGTCCATTCTGAAGGAGATCAACCCTGGGATTTCTTTGGAAGGAATGATGCTAAAGCTGAAACTCCAGTACTTTCGCCACCTCATGCGAAGAGTTGACTCATTGGAAAAGACCCTGATGCTGGGAGGGATTGGGGGCAGGAGGAGAAGGGGACGACCGAGGATGAGATGGCTGGATGGCATCACGGACTTGATGGACGTGAGTCTGAGTGAACTCCAGGAGATGGTGATGGACAGGGAGGCCTGGCGTGCTGCAATTCATGGGGTCGCAAAGAGTCAGACACGACTGAGTGACTGGACTGAACTGAACTGAACTGAAAAATAGCTGAATGAGAATCAAGAAAGTGGCATAACTTTAATCTTTTGTTTCAAAAATGGCAATGTATACAACCTCAAGAATAAATAAATAATAAGGTGTTTGTAGGTGTCCCCACACCACACCTAGTACTGCAAGTACTTTTTGTTTCTACTGCTGTATCATAGACTTCCCGTGGCTCCTGCTTTAAAGGTAACATGCTTGTTATGCCCTGGATACAAGTACCTCTGATATAGTTTTTATTTACATGGGGCCATTCCCTCTTCCTTCTCCCAGCAGATCCCCCAAGTTTCTCCAGCCACAGTCCTTGTGGGCAGGTGACAGCACTCCCAGCTGGGGTGGGGTGGGGACCTGCGTGGTCTAAGGCTTTGCAGTGTGCCCAGCAGCAATGTCAACATCACCTGGGAGCGTCTAAGAAATGTCAGCTCTGAGGTCTTGTCCCTAACCTACTGAACCGGAAGCTGTTTTACAAGATCCCAAGTGACCTGTGAACATGCTACAGTTTGAGATTCATTGATCTAAGGGAAACTCATTCCTGTTGCCAGTGACTGGTTCAAGACTGGGCATGTGATCCTATCCAGGCCAACAACAGATGCAGAATGTTTGGCTGAGAGCTTCTCCTCAAATTCTCCTGGGAGAAAGTCCCTCCTTCTGAATGCTGTGTGGGATGTGATGTCTGGGACTTGTCAGCTATCTTGCTCCAACAAGATAAAGTTGGCCTACAGAGGATGCAAAGACAGAAGAAACTCAGGAAAGTAGAGATGGGGGCATTTGCATTCAGTCAACTCTAAAGTCTGCAGAGCTATTGGACTTTCAATAAATTTCATATTGCACAGACCTCCTTAAATTGCATAGTCAATTATCTGCAGCTGGAAAGCATCCTGCCTGATCATTCCCCAGTAAGTATTACAAAAGGAATAGAATGCTGAGGCACCATGCTGATCCACACAGTGAAGGGCCCCAGACAAGTCAGTGCATTGAGAGACGCGAGAACAGTTCAGAGGCCTCTTTTGTTCACGGACTGACCCAGTAGTACTTCTGGTTCTGTCAACCATTATTCACTCTGCACATTTCCAAAAGCTTTCCCAATCAGCCAGTCTGAATGATCAACCAGAGGAAGTGCTGAATGCTTTCCAAATTCTTTTAATCAGAGTGGTCAACAGTTGCCTTCTGCAGAAGTCACATGGATGTCATTTCCTGCAAAGACAATGGGAAACTAATTGCTCAGCCCCAGACTCTCATAGAGCAAACAACCTGTGATATGTAATTACTGAAGGGTAAATAAGGAAAAGCTTGAGGCTCTCAGAATCTGCTCTGGATGCATGCCAATAACTTGGAGAGATAGAGAATGAATGAATGAATGAATGGGAGAGAGACAGCTGCTCTGGGAAAAGATTTAAAGGGCTAGCAACTTAGGCAGCTGCTCATACTACTTTTACATATCCTTGGTACTTATTAGAGACCTTTCTGAGGAAAGCAAATAGATCTGTTATTAAATAAAGCCAGGGTTTCCCTGGTGGATCTGTTGGTAAAGAGACTGCCTGCAATGCGGGAGACCCAGGTTTCATCTCTGGGTCGGGAAGATTTCTCAGAGAAGGGAATGGCAACCCACTCCATTATTTTTGCCTGGAGAATTCCATGGACAGGGGAGCCTGGTGGGCTACAGTCCATGGGGTCACAAAGAGTCGGACACAATTGAGTGACTAACATTCACATTATATAATATAAACCCACACATGGCTCTGGTGTAATTTTGCTTCATATATGGGAACGATGTAGTCAAGGAGAACTGAGTGTCTAAAGAGACATTTTCTCTTAGCGTCATAGCTTCACAGCCACACCAGGATATTTTGGGGGACAAGTTTGTTGTTTTGGCATGACACAGAATGTGTTTTCTATCATGGAGTGAACATTAGTTGGCTTTCCACAGAAGGTTCCTTAGGTTCCATCATCCCAGGTTTCTCTTTCCCTCTAAACCTTTGACCTTTCCCTTCTCTGGTACCTCATACGCTTCGACAGCTCCAGCTAATATCCTTTGTTCTTAGTTTCAAACTACATCTCTCAATCTGTCACTCTTGTTCCCAGTCCCACCACTGCCCTCTATACAGGAAGTACCTTGAAAGCAGAGGCTCTGTATTGGACACTGATATATTTCCATGCTCAGGGCAATGGCTGGCGCTAAGTATTGCATTTGTTGAATGAATAAGTGAAAGGCCTCACTCAGATCCATAAGGTGCCCCACAGATGTTCTTGCCATCACCTCCTACCTGGCCTCTCTGCCTCTGGTCTCTCCTTTTCTGACTTTGTTGACAGAAAGGAAAGTTTTGGATTATAGATCACGCACTGATCATGCCAGTCCTAGAATGTCTCAGTTGGGAATGATTTACCAGTCTAGTTCTATACTTTACAGGTGATAAACTATGCCCAGTGAGGTCAGGAGACTTGCTTAAGGATTTATGATGAGTGGGTGGGTGGCAGAGACAGAATATAACTCAGGCTGCTGACCCACGGCTCTTGCTAGTCTGCCACTGGGCCAAAACCTTCTGTACAGAAAACAAAAACAAACAAACACAATGAAACACACAAACAAAAACCCAAAAATCTTCCACGGTCCTTCAGCAGAATGGAGTATGGGCTAGACATACAGGAGGTTCTCAGTAAGTATTTGCAGACTGATGGACGAGATAAGTGAATGGTGCTTGGCACAGGCCGATGGGAACCCTCTTAAGTGAAGGTAACACCCCAGCACAATGAGCAAGGAAGGGCTCTGAACCTTTGGCCCCTGCAGTGCCTCTAAGTCACCCCCTAGGATCCTTAGGATAGTGACACGGTTAGAAAGACCAAAGACTTACACAGACTCACACTCTTCAGCTTTGTACTCCAAGTCAATCGCCACCATTCCAGACCCAACTTGGCCTTACGGCCCATTTCTTTTTTCTCTCTCATGCCCAGCCTTACCAAAGCATTTGCTGTTCCCAGCACCTGTCCCTCCTCTGGGCCTTCACCTGCCCTGTTCTTCCCTCCCACGCACCCTTACCTCCACCTGCAAGAATGGTGACCCAACCTGCCCCTTGAACTGAAATTTAAATCCCTCCCTGAAGTTCTTGTCCAATCCACTGGAATTCATCTCACCGTTTACACCTCTACCAGAAATGAGCCAGATCCTTGAGCCAGGAACTTACTCTGTATCTATCTTTGAACCACTGACACCTTGCCTGGCCCACTGCCTCACACAGAGGAGGCACTTCTGGTCATTCTGTTGCATTCACAGGGCTTGATCCTTGTTTAGTTCACCTCTGTGACCACATTAGCTAGTTCTGGAATGGGGCTCCCAAGTCTTCCTCTAGCTGGTGAGGGCTGATGATAAAGCCAGCATGCTTGTAGGGCCCAGCTGTTCGAGTCTCTGCTGTCTTATTTTCAAAAGCAAAGGAAAGGGGCCAGGGGCCAGAGAGGGTGACTTCCCCTCCGCTCCACAGCTCTCCTCTGGCTACAGCTGTCCTGTGCAGCGTGAGGTGCAAGCTGGGCATTTGACAGTGTTCCCTGCAAGTCCAAAGTCAACTGTCTGCAAAACTAAGGAGCTCCAAATGGCAGGATGATGCATTAAACGAGCAAGTGAGCAAACAAAGCCCAATTGCAAGGGAGGAGGACGGGAAGCAAAAAACAGAGTTCACTAGGAAATGGGCCTGCTTCGTAGGGGAGGGAGAGGGTGCTCGGAGCAGGCGACCCTGGCCCATCTACTCTCCCTGACTGCAGGGCCCTGGTTCTTCTGGCGTTACCACCACAAGTTGGGGAGACTGAAGTGAGGCTGTGGTGGCTGTTTGCTTTATTATTTGCTGGAGCGGGAGTAAAGGGTGGAAGCAAAGAGTGATGAGTGGACAAAGAGATGAGCGTGGAGGGCCTCAGCCAGCACAAAGAGGTTACCGACCCCAGGATGAGAGGGCAGGAAGGTCGGACTAGAAGGGGCCGCTGCTTCTCACTCTTCTTGCCAGGATGAGGGGCACTCAGGCTCTTGGAGCAGCAGGGCACCCCCAAACCAGCAAATGAGCTTATCCTTGCCTCCCAGGAGGCGGCTCTCAGGTATATATTTTGGACTCCTGGGTACAAGTGGTTGAGCTGTCATGCAAAGGAGTAGTCTGAGGGCCTGGATGGGGCTCTAGGGCTCCCCATAACCTCTATCAATCCCAGCAGTAAGAGTAGTAGTGATACGATTTCTTCTCTTCCTTCACATAATAATTTATTATACATCATTAATTTATAATCTATTATTAATAATTATTATTTATGATAATGATGATTGTTATATTTAAACCTCTATGTTGAAGTTTTATTTGGGAAAGAAATAAATGAAGTGAATGTCGCTGCAATAATTAGTTGATTGTCAGGAGGAATAAGATTCTGCTTCCATAAGACAAAAGAGAATGAAGTATATATAAGAATTATGTCTTCCTTTTCTTTTGGGCAACGAGTTTCTATCAGGTGATCACATTCCTTAGGTATCAGGTAAAAATAAAACAGAAACTCTGTTTTGTAGTATACTCAGTAAATGAAGTTACTTCTAGTGATTTGCAATCCTGAGTCTGAACAAAAACACTGCTTTGCTATGATGCAGCTGGACAAGTACCGAAGCCCTCTTCCAACCTGGTAACCATTCTCAAGACCCTCTAAAACAGACATTCTGCAGTGGCTCCTGGGAAGGCCCTGGATATGCACACAGTATCACCATGCTACCAAAATCAAGGTTAATAATGACGTCTGCAGATTCCCTGAAATGTAGGTGGCTAGAATATTAAAATCCCAGAATCCTGGGGCTGAATGGAATGTTAAAGGATATCTAGTCTGGTAGTCTTTAAGCTATTTATTTATTTTTTTAGTATAGAACCTTGTGCAATCACATGCAGATGTCCATACATGTGCATTTTCAACACTTATGCTCTACTCCAACATATTAGATTAAAGTAGAACGGAACAGCTCTGGTTCAAGGAGGAAAGGACTCAAAACACCACCACCTGGGCCATCCTCCTGTCCCACTCAGCACTTCTGGGGAGCCTGGTGTTCTAAGAACCTGGAAACCCCAGAACTAGACTCCTACCCCATCCAACATCTGCACTGTGTCCTCAACATCTCTTCCAGCCATGGTTCTCCATGTGGCAACACGGCAAAGTCAATGCCTCTAATATTTCTCTACCAGGACCCATTGTACCTAAATCTGAGGATCCCATGTTTTGAACCACTTCATCTCTTCTAAACCTTGTACTTCTGAAGGACTAACTAATTTATTTGCCAGACCCTTACTTAGACACAGTGAGACCTCAACTTAAACCTTAGCCCTGCTAAGCTTGGTAAATGCAGGAAAATTCCTTAATAATCTGAGGCAGTAAACATAGTAGAAGCTTTTCTTCTCTTCCCCTGCTTTTTACTTTTTGAAACAAATCTTCATCAAAAATATCAAATATCTAGGAATAAGTCCAATAAAAGATGTGTAAGAAAAAATAAATTTATAAAAAGAATTAAAAGTCAATTTTAAAATGCGTAAGACCTTAACACTGAAAACCATTAAAAACATTACTGAAAGAACAACTCCCCTGGTCGGTAGGTGCCCAATATGCTACTGGAGATGAGTGGAGAAATAACTCCAGAAAGAATAAAGGGATGGAGCCAAAGCAAAAACAACACCCAGCTGTGGATGTGACTGGTGACAGAAGCAAGGTCTGATGCTATAAAGAGCAATATTGCATAGGAACCTAGAATGTCAGGTCCATGAATCAAGGCAAATTGGAAGTGGTCAAACAAGAGATGGCAAGAGTGAACGTCGACATTCTAGGAATCAGCAAACTAGAATGGACTGGAATGGGTGAATTTAACCCAGATGACCATTATATCTACTACTGTGGGCAGGAATCCCTTAGAAGAAATGGAGTAGCCATCAGGGTCAACAAAAGAGTCTGAAATGCAGTACTTGGATGCAATCTCAAAAACGATAGAATGATCTCTGTTCGTTTCCAAGGCAAACCATTCAATATCACAGTAATCCAAGTCTATGCCCCAACCAGTAACGCTGAAAAAGCTGAAGTTGAATGGTTCTATGAAGACCTACAAGATCTTTTAGAACTAACACCCCCAAAAGATGCCCTTTTCATTATAGGGGACTGGAATGCAAAAGTAGGAAGTCAAGAAACACCTGGAGTAATAGGCAAATTTGGCCTTGGAATACGGAATGAAGCAGGGTAAAGGCTAATAGAGTTTTACCAAGAGAATGCACTGGTCACAGCAGACACCCTTCCAACAACACAAGAGAAGACCCTACACATGGACATCACCAGATGGTCAACACTGAAATCAGATTGATTATATTCTTTGTAGCCAAAGATGGAGAAGCTCTATACAGTCAGCAAACACAAGACTGGGAGCTGACTGTGGCTCAGATCATGAACTCCTTATTGCCAAATTCAGACTTAAATTGAAGAAAGTAGGGAAAACCACTAGACCATTCAGGTATGACCTAAATCAAATCCCTTATGATTATACAGTGGAAGTGAGAAATAGATTTAAGGG
>SJXQ01002055.1:61068-92760 GCA_006408695.1 Aepyceros melampus | reverse complement strand
TCAACATTCAAAAATGAAGATCATGGCATCTGGTCGCATCACTTCATGGGAAATAGATGGGGAAACAGTGTCAGACTTTATGTTTTTGGGCTCCAAAATTACTGCAGCTGGTGACTGCAGCCATGAAATTAAAAGACGCTTACTCCTTGGAAGGAAAGTTATGACCAACCTAGATAGCACATTGAAAAGCAGAGACATTACTTTGCCATCAAATGTCTTGGTCTAGTCAAGGCTATGGTTTTTCCAGTGGTCATGTATGGATGTGAGAGTTGGACTGTGAAGAAAGCTGAGCACCGAAGAATTGATGCTTTTGAACTGTGGTGTTGGAGAAGACTCCTGAGAATCTCTTGGACTACAAGGAGATCCAACCAGTCCATTCTGAAGGAGATCAACCTGGGATTTCTTTGGAAGGAATGATGCTAAAGCTGAAACTCCAGTACTTTGGCCACCTCATGCAAAGGGTTGACTCATTGGAAAAGATTCTGACACTGGGAGGGATTGGGTGCAGGAGGAGAAGGGGATGACCGAGGATGAGATGGCTGGATGGCATCACCGACTCGATGGACGTGAGTTTGAGTGAACTCCAGGAGATGGTGATGGACAGGGAGGCTTCGCGTGCTGCAATTCATGGGGTCCCAAAGAGTCGGACACAACTGAGCAACTGAACTGAACTGAGATACATTAAATATCTAAATAATAAAGGGTTATGCTGTGTACATGGATTAAAAGTCTCAATATTTTAAAGATGTTAGTTCTCCCCTAAATTGCATCCTCAGTGCAATTTTGATTTAAAAACATTTTCTTTTTCTGGTAGAAATTGACAAGCAAATTCTATAATTCACATGGAAATGCAAAGTGCCCAAAACCAAGATAATATTCAAGAATAACCACAAAGCTGGAAGACTTACTCCATCAGATACCAAATTTTATTATAAAATAACAATAATTAAGACAGTGTGGTATTTGTATCATAAACAATTAGACCAACAGAACAAAAAAGAAAGTTCAAATATAGACCTACACAGATAATCAGATTTATGACAAAGATGACACTGAAGTTCAAGAAATGGAGCTGGGTTTACTGGGTATTATGGGTTGATTGTGCTCCCCCAAAATATATATTTAAGTCCTAACCAACCCCTCCTAGTACCTCAGAAGGTGACATTATTTGGACATAGGGTCACTGAAGATGGAATTATTTAAAATGACATTATAGCAGATTAGCATGCACCCTAAATTCAATACGACTGATTCCCTTTTAAGAAGAGGGAAATTTAGACACAGAGATACAAGGGGAAAAAGTCAATGTGACAATGGAGGCAGAGGTCAGAGCTTGTAGACACAGAGCAAGGAATGTCAAGGATTTCTAGCCACCACCAGAAGCTAGGAAGAAGTGAGGAAGGGATCGTCCTCAGAGCCTTTAGAGGGAACATGACTCTGCCCACACCTTGATTTCAGGCGTCTGGCCTCAGAACTTAAGAGAGGATCACTTCCTGTTGTCTTAAGCCACCCAGTTTGTGGTACTTTGTTAGGACAACCCTAGGAAATGAATACACTGTGTATCTGTAAGAACAAAATGAACCTTAATCTCTACTTTACACACGCAAGTCAATTTCAGACAGATTGTAGAAATAAACATAAAAAGTCAAATAATAAAACTTTTAGAAGGAAAAAAAGAATACCTTCAGATCTTCTGACAGGTAAAGAGTGTCAAGAAATAAAACACAAGAAAATGTTAACCATGAAGAAAAAATATGATAATTTAGACTGTATTCAATTTAAGAATTCTTTATCAAAACACCTCAACAGGATCAAGGTAGGGCACACAGTGAAGAAAATAATTGCAACATATACATCCAGCAAAGAACTCCTACAAGCCCATAAGGAAAAGGCAGACTACCCAATACAAAAATGGGCAAATACTTGAGAAGAAATTTCACAAAAAGGGAAATCTAAATGGCCAATAAACATATATGAAGATGCTCTCAGATATGCAGGTGATACCACTCTAATGGTAGAAAATGAAGAGGAGCTAAAGGGCCTCTTGATGAAGGGAAAGAGGAGAGTGAAAAAGCTGGTTTAAAACTCAACATTCAAAAAACTAAGATTATGGCATCTGGTCCCATCACCTCATGGCAAGTAGATAGGGAAACAGTGAAAGATTTTATTTCCTTGGACTCCAAAATCACGGCAGCCATGAAATTTAAAGACGTTTGCTCCTTGGAAGAAAAGCTATGACATAGACAGCGTATTAAAAAGAACCCATTACTTTGCTGACAAAGGTCCGTATGGCCAAAGCTATGGTTTTTCTAGTGGTCATGTATGGATGTGAGAGTTGGACCATAAAGAAGGCTGAGCCCCGTAGAACTGATGCTTTTGACTTGTGGTGTTGGGGAACACTCTTGAGAGTACTTTGGACTGCAAGGAGATCAAACCAGTCAATCCTAAAGGAAATCAATCTTGACTATTCATTGGAAGGTCTGTTGCTGAAACTGAAGCTCCAATACTTTGGCCACCTGATTCGAAGAGCTGACTCACTGGAAAAAACCCTGATGCTGGGAGAGACTGAAGGCAAAAGCAGAAGAGGGTGACAAAGGATAAGATGGATGGATAGCATCACCGGCTCAGTGGGCATGAATTTGGGCCAATTTCAGGAGATAGTGGAGGACAGAGGAGCCTGGTGTGCTGCAGTCCATGGACTAAACTGGTTGGACTAGTTTAGTCATCAAAGAAAAGTAAATTAGAATCACAATGCCTTAACCAACACACACCTACCAGAGAGGCAGAGACAAATAACAAAATGACAGAGACAAAAATTGCCAAGTCTTGGGGACAACATGGAGCAACTGGAACTCTCATACCATGCTGATGAGAGTGTAAATTGATAAAGATGCTGTGGAAACCTGGCAGGATCTATCAGAGCTGGACACACCTATGTCTCATGACTCAGGATCTCACCATCAAGGAATCTCTCTTACAGCAACATTAAAGGTACTCACCCGCTGGCATGTACAGGAGTGTTCCTAGCAGCACTGTGCTGAACCCAGCCCAAAGCCCATGTATAACAGAAAGGTTAATAAACTTTGAGAGAGTTATACAATATATTACATGGCAATAAGAGTGAACAAACTACTTAATAACAACAAGGATTAATTTCCCAAATGGAATGTTGAGAGAAATACAGAAATACATCCTTAAGATTTTATTTATATAAAATTCAAAACAGACAACTCAACCTATGTTAGAAATCATGATATAATAGTTACCTTTGGTGGGATTTTGGGACTAGAAAGGGGTCTAAGGGGCTTTGCAGCTTGGGTGATGTTCTTTCTCCATTTGGTTCCTGGTTATAGGGGTGTGTTCACTTTATGAAAATTCATTTTCAGTGCAATTAACAAAGTGTGCACTTTTCTATATGAATGTTAATACTTCAATTAAAAAAAAAAAACAACTCAGTGGTTAATGCAGTGAAACCAGAGACAAAACAGAGCTCTTTTAAGTGCTGAAAGTAAAACAGTGCAGTAATTTAATTTAAGCAAGATAATTCAAAAATTTGCTTTGCTAAAAGCTTAAAAGTACCATTTCATTTTGTTGGGTTTTTTTATTCACTTAAGATGACTGTCATGCCCAAGTTATTTTTATTACTGTATGTTAGGACAGCATGAAGTAAACAGCTTCAAAATAAAGTCACACAAATCATTTTAACTTGATCTGATTGATTTTTAAGGTGAAAATTTGGACATTCAAGCCTAATATTTTCACATCTATTAAACAAGTTTCCTGGGGCTTTGGTTCATAGTCTACAGCATCTCTGGAGGGAAAAGCCCTAAGCATAAAGGTGGTCTCTCCATGTGGCATACAGGCCATGCTCCACATCCCCCACTTCAAAGTTACCCCAAGGCATCAGCTCAGCTTGCCTGAGTCTTGCTGTGGATTAATGTATAGTTTCCACTCAACAGTATGGAATATTGAAAATAACTCCTAGGACACCATTCCTGCCTTTGTCCATTTCCAGGCTCTTCAGATTTCCATTGTGGATACACACGGTCATGAGGCAGACTCCTGACCTTCGTCAGAGCAGCCAGCATCACACACATGAGAGAGAATTCTGTCCCCAGTCTCGGGAGCAGCTTGACCTCAGCAGCTGGTCAGAGTCTGTGCAGGGCTGGCTCATCACCATCAGACATGGGCTTCACACAACTGCTCCAGCCCCCACTGAAATACATCCCTGGGGACAGAAACCATATGGCCAGACTCTGTTCTTCTCAGATGCTTTGTTTTCTTGGACCCTCTGCTATGGAGATTTATTTGAGCACTTATATAGCAGCCTGGGGTGCAGGGAACCCCCAGGGGGAAGTGAGAAAGGGTCTCACTACAGCCTCCTCTCTGACCTGGGAGAGGATTGTGTGTGAGGGGACTGTGGAGGGTTCCTATGAGGGAGACCTCACTCATCCTCAGAGATGAGCATGGGGCCTGGCCTTAGCAGTTGAGCTGCTCTCCTTCACTCGCCAAGAACACCCAGGACCTTCCATTCCCCCAATATTAGCTTCCTAAAGGAGACCCCTTAGATTCAAACACTTCATTTTTCTGTAGACTTTCTGATTCTAATTCTACACTTAATTCCACTACCTGACCAACAATGGTTTTGTGGATCATTTTTGTGTGTGTGAATAACATTTTATTGCTTTTTAATCCTGTACCCTCTATTTAAAAACATCAGTGACACAACAGGAAACCATGTATTATGTTCTCCTTTACATGCAATCTTGTAATGTATTTCAACTTAAAGTGAGTAAGAAAGCCCCAAAATATAATACTTCTTTTGAAAAACACATTTAAGGAGGCTTCTATATCCCCAGTTAAACTTTCCTCTGGTAAGAAAATAGTATTTGCTTTTAAAGTCATTTTACTAGGGACCTAGTGTATAACACAGGAAACTCTACTGAATACTCTGTAATGATCTATGTATAATTGATTCACTTTGCTGTACACCTGAAACTAACACAACATTGTAAATCAATTATATTCCACTAAAAATTAAAAAGAACAAAAACAAAAAGCATGCCCTCTTCTTAAGGTACAATACGTAAATATGATTGGTTTCATTCATGAAATGCTTAATAAATCTGAAGTAGTTTTAAAAAATGGGCAGAAGACTTACAGAAAAATTTCTCCAAAGAAGACATAGATGGCCAATAGACACAATGAAAAGATGCTCAATGTCACTAGTTATTAGAGAAATGCAAATCAGATCTACAATGAGGTACCACCGCCCTCAAGTCAGAATGGCCTGGAGAGGCCTGGAGAAAAGGGAACCCTTCTACACTATTGGTGGGATGTAGGTTGATACAGCCACTATGGAAAAGAGTGTGGAGGTTCCTCAGAAAACTAACAATAGAATTACTATATGAGCCAGCAGTTCCACTCCTGGGAATATACCATCCAGACCAAACTATAATTCAAAAAGATACATAAACCCCTGTGTACATAAAACCACAATTCACAATAGACTAGAAAGGAAAACAACCTAAATGCCTGTCAACAGATGAGTGGATAAAGACGACGTGGTGCAAACTCACAATGGAACACTAGTCAGCCATAAAAAAGAAATAATGCCATTCGCAGCAATATGGATTCAGCCAGAGATTATCATACTAAGTGAGGTGAATCAGAAAAAGAAAGACAAATACCCAATATGAGTGCATATTTTAAAGTCAGGAAACGACCATTTGAAATAGGCTGAAATCAAAGAAAGTATGCATCTAGTACCTCCACACACAGCTCTGATTTGCTACTGGTCTTTGATCACAATGGCATGTGAGGCAGATTCTGGAAACGTTACTTTAAAAGTACATTTATAAAGTAGTATATACACACATTCGTCTAAACTCACTTGCAAAGAGGTTTAAAATAGATGTGGCAGTGGCCAGGGCAATGACCAGGATGAGATTAGGAATTACAGTGAACTCCTTGGTTTGGGCAACACAGTCATTCTCCAAACATTTACTGAGTGCCTGTCATGCTCCAAGCACTCTGATAGGTACTGATAAGTAAGTCAAATCTGACTTATCAGTAAGTCAAACTGGGTCTCTGGGACTGAACGACCCACTGGGCCAACAGTGAGCCTATGCAGCCCAACTCTACAAGATCCAGGGGCGGGCAGGCTGGGCAGTAGTCATGCAGCCCCTGCCCTCAACCCTCCCACCTCATCTGGGCTCTTAACCCTCCCTGGGTCTGCAGCCCTGAAAAAGGCTGGCTTCACCTCTCCAGCTCCAGCTGCCTCATTTGTAAAACAAGGATAATCCTGACCCAGATCACAGCCCTGTGGTGAAGGACAAGTGAATAGAATTCTGGGCTTGTTTTTATCTGCACAGTGCCAGATGGATCCTACCTGTTTATAACCAGCATTGCTTCCTTTTTTTTGGAAACTCTACATTTAAACTTCAGAAAAAATAAAGGGTTGGAAATGAGGTTCAGTGATTAAAGGGATATCCCATATTTTCCTTCCTTGGAGTATCTAAATTAAGAATTTCAGAAACGAATACCTATTTCCCATACTCAGACAAAAGCAGAGGGAACTCAAAGTTCTTACCAGGTTCGGTAACATTCCAAGGAGAAACCTTGGTGAGGTACTGCCAGTCTTGAGGGAAATAATTCAATTATAACTAGCACTTCAGAAACCTAATAAAAGCAATTTAGCTTTCCATCTGTTTTAGGAGAAGTCATTCTTTTTAAAAGTAACATTTAAAAACAAACAAGTGTTAATCTAAGTGCTATAAAATTTAACATTTTTGAGACAGACTACAGGACACTGAAAGAATACCATCTTTCTCAATGAAAACCTCTCTTCTTTGTCACCCACACTCAAGTCATTTTCCAAACATTAATAACATCTGTATAAATGAATGCCCTATAGTGGACGGAAGAGGAGACAGAGAAGGAACTGGGAAGGGGTTGAGGGAAGACATAGGTCTAAAAATCTGGCCCTTCAGAAGTCTCCCTTTATTGGCTAAGAAGGTGAATAAACAAACACGTACAAATTCACTCACTGTTAGAGAAAGTGCAGCTCTAACTACTGGTGTTTGCATTTTACTTGAAAGGTTAAGGGTACTTTCCACTTGTTTCTACATCTTCAGATTCTCTGGGGTCCTTGGAGTGTTCAAAGATTTATAATTATGTGGACTAAAAGATTTACAATTATCTCTACCCTTCAGCTGTTCATTTCATCAATGTTACCTGTCATAATTGCACAGGTAGGACAGGGCAGAAACAGCTCCAGTGAAGCAAATACCTCTATTTACTTCTGTCTGTGGGTGTCCAGGGGCATGGACCCCTTCCCACTGTTCGGGCAGCTCCCCTACGATAAGAGCATGCATGGTGGCCCCAGGTGAAACCACTCACATGGATCTTCCCTGCATCCACACCGACCAGGCTTGCCGTGTCCCACTTCCAACCCAGGTGGAGTAGAACTACACAAACAGCTGCCATCCTTCACACTGAAGGACGGGAGTGTGCTGTGATGTTATACTCAGTAATTGCTTTTCTTTAAAAAAAAAAAAAAGGAGTTGTAAAAATTATATTTAAAATGCTTGTTGATGCCCTGTGGGTGTGAGTCACTTTGTAAAGCAGGATCAAAATGGATCCCCTGTTATGGGTTCCTGCTGCTTCTTTGATTCTAAACAACTTTATTAATGTTAATAGGAGTTACGCACACATCAATGGGAGAATAAATTCCTTGGGTTTCGTGACACTTCAATTAATGATTTGTAATAAGCCGTGTAAAATGCTTTCTAATTTTCTTCCAAGTAATGACACACTGCCCCAGAAGAGCTGAAAATTAGGCATGGGTCTCACCACGGGGGTGGGAAAGACAGGAGGATGGGAGAAAGAAGGCTCTCCAACTGGTTGGAGTCTCTGCAGGAGAGCTGCTAGCCTGGAGTGCGGGGGAGTGTGGCAGGAGAGACAGACACAACTTGCCCAAGGGATAACGAATGTGATGAAGGGAGGAAAAGAAAACGCACAAAAAGCAAGTCTGATGGAGAAGGCATTTAATCTAAAATGGGAAGGACTGGCTGCAATCATGCTTCTTAATTCTGCCACAGGATCCCTCCATTTCTCCAGAGCACAAGTTAATACTACTCACTGACTCCTGAAAATCCCCACCAAGATAAAAAATGGGGATTTAATTCAAAGGATGATGCAGCAGAATTGCTAATAGTAGGGTATTTTGCAGGGGCACAAAGCTCTGCCTCAATTTCTGGAAACCCAGCTTTAGTTTTAACCCTCCCTTGCCCAGGCCTGCAGTTCTCTCCTCAGCTCTTCTTGTGGGAAACCAAGTGCCACATTATTGAACTCTTCAGAGGACAGGGCGGGATGGCATGGGGGTTGTAGCAGAGACGAGGATGAATGGCAAATGCCTAAATACCATATTTTGGAAAGAGAACAGATCAAAATTTTAATCTAACAATCTCAGGGTTTACTGTTCAATCCTCAACCACCTTATACTTCCTTGTACTTTAGCCTAATGCTTCTCAGATAAGAAGAAGACCTGTCATCAAAAAACAAGAGCCCACATCATAAAAGATTAGACGCACAGTGGCAGGTGTGGGGGCATCTGCTTTTTAGGACCAGGTGGCTTTTTGGACAAGCTCCCCATTTTTCCTGTTACACCAGCCTAGTCTCCCTGAAGCGGAACACATGAGAAGTCTTACAACGTGTAGTTTGACTGAACAAATATTTATAGGGAGAGAAATTTGTTGGCTGGAGAAATGAATACCAAAATTCAACAGAACTTCCATACCAGTCACTTAAGACTTGGATCTGTGAATGTATCATTCACTCTATGAATTTTCAGAAAACTGAGGGGCCTCTCCCAGGGTCCAGATCATACCAGAAAAACATATGCCGATTACAAAAATAGCAAGTGCATCTGAGACTGTGACCGATAAAAATGGCGCCTGGGTTGTGCATAATTTTTTGATTACTCCTTCCTCTCACTTCCACTAGTGTGAGACACACTTATGAGTGCCCTGTAGGCAGCTTAAATGCTCCCAAATGTGAGCACAGCCATTGAGAAAGAAAGCTTTGCCCCATCTTAGCACCCACAATGACTTACACTGGGCACCAGGGGAAGATTTCTGTGTAACAGGTAACTGAACAGTGTGCAGGGTGCTGGTTAGGGGCTAGTGAAGAGAACAAAAAGCATCAGCACCATCTTGATCTTCAAGACGTTTGCAGTTCATTCTCCTGATAACTAAACACACATGCCAAGCTAACAATGTGATACTTAAGCACTATTTACTAAGATGGATGCAGAGTGAGTCTTAAAGAAAACTGGCTAAAACTCTTGCAATTCCCAGTCATGCATGCTTTTCCTGCTAGGAAAATGCAGGACCAGAAGATGACCAGAATTCAGCTGAAATTCTATGTGACAAAAGCAGAAACGAGGCGGCTTAGCTGTTTACCTACTCTTCTTTAGGAAAAGGGCCCACTCGCCTGCAAAATTGTTCCCAGGGTCTTCCTTCTGATCTGCCTCAAGACAGCAGCTCCGCAGGGACCACTGGTGTTCCAAGGGTATGCTGGCATATCACCCTCTGAGCACTGTTCTTGGCTAACTGGTAGGACTTTTTTATTAAAAAAATTTTTCTAAATTGGTTTCCTTTCAGGGGAACATGTTTATTTGGCTTTTTTAAAGCTATTAATTCAATCACTTCAAATATTTGGGCTTCATGTAGTTCAATGATTTTTTGAACTATGCCACTTTCATGGCTTGGAGTTGAAAGAAGTTTCATCCTAATGATCATTTTTTTGGAGCCAGTAGATAACATTAATACATGTACAGAGGTTTTCTTACTCTCGAGCTACTGTGAATTGACCACATATTACAATGCTGATCAGATCTCAGTCAGTTTATTCATCAAATATTTTCAGTTTTTTAGTTTCACATTCTGCAGTTTGAGATGTCAAGTGTTAATGATTGTTAATGTCACGGAAGGAAGTAATCACTTCATAATGCTTCCAGCCAGTGATTCCTGGGGGGTGGGTAATACAGGGCAATATAAAGAAGGTAATATAAGAATTCAAATATCAGGTGTCTTTGCCTATGACTTTGGCTGGCTAATGTTTAATACTATCACTCCTGAGATAATACAGAAACAATTTGCCTAGGATTATTGCATTTCTGCAGCAAACAGTGCAAATGTAGAATTACCTGAAGAAATAATCTGTGGAGAGCTTGTGGAATTTCAGCTTCCCAAAGAGGCCATGATACGTTAATGTGGGATATTTTGCTTTCCAAGAACACATCACTAATATCCATCATGTCAGGAAGGGAGAAAACCACATGAATAGAGAAGAAGTAAAGAGTCTTCTTTCCCACAAATGACCTACTCCCCTCTAAATAGTTTCCCATGTGCTAATTCACTGAGGGGATAAGACAGTGTGGACACAGCCACTGGTTCAATGAAGTATTCTTATCCTCAAAAGATCCACAGTTTATATCAAAAGCCTCTAAAGTAAACCCAAGCCACTTAAAAAGAACATGTCATTCTCACAAGTTGAAAAGCCAGGAAGAGGTATCATGATCCTAAAAATATAAGAAGGTCATGCTTAAGGATTCAGGAAAAAAAAAAAAAAAAAACAGCTTTGGGAAACAGCCACTCTTCCTGTTACTATAAAACTCAGCCTCTGGAGGAAATGGAGGCAGTGGTTTTCTCCACTTCAGGAGTGTCCCTCTCTCTTTCATTCTACCCTAAGCATTCCTTTCTGTCCAACTGGACACCGTAGAGGGCTCTGGGAGCTCTCTACAGACTGCTGCTGACTAGTCTCCTATCATATTTCTGTCCTAAACAGGAAAGGAATACTAAACTGCAAAACCACCCATATATATCCTTAAGCCAGAAGGAAGCACAGCTTTATGTTTTGCTTTCATTCTACTGAGTAGCCAGATTTGGGAAACCTGCATAACTGCCCCAAATAGCATCTAAAGAAATGAATGGTGAAACCTGGATCTCTTGGTCCTTGGTCTTTGTTAACTTGGATATAGAGCATAACCCAGTCTCTTGGTAATAAGGCTACTGAGGTGGTTCTTACACCAACAGAAAAGAAATGAGGGTGGTGGTGACTCATAGGCGGTCTTTCCCACAAGGCTAGGCTAAGTGGGTACTGTGTACAAAGTAGCACTGTGTGGAAACGGAGGCTTGACTAAGAATCTGCTCTGTCAGCACCATGCAGTGGAAAGAACTCAGTGAGGATTAAGAAGTCTGATTCTCCCACAGGCTTCACTGATTTTCCATGACTTGAGTCGTCACTTTACCTTGCTAGCTCTCAGTTTCTTCATAAAAAACAACAACAACAACAACAACAAAAAACCTCACAAGCATAATATGGAAGAAGGTAGACCAGATGACTCTTCTGTCCCTCCCAACCCTCTGCTCAGATTCCACTCAGGGTTTCACATCTCCTGGAGTCTCTTGTCAGCCTGCTTCAGCCTCCCAGCCTTCTAGTCTTTTGGAAGGGTTTATCATGGAGCCCTCCATTGGCTTCACCTCCCTCTAGGGTCCTTTCTGCCACCCCAAGACAAACATCAGATGGCCCAAATTGGATCCACAAGCCAGCCATGGATAATGATTCAGGACTTAGGAGCATCTGCTTTGGAGGCTTCTGTACCACCCAAGAGGCTATAAACCACGACCCCTCTCATCCCCCGTTTCCCCACCACAGCATCTTTTTCAAAGAACCACGGAATGTCAGGCACTCAGCCATTCTGCAAGCTGACAGATAAAACTCAGTATGCCTAGTTAAATTTAAATTTTGAATGAACAATTTGGGACATACTTACACTACAAAATTATTCGTTGTTTATCTGAAATTCAAATTTAATCAAGCATCATGTATTTTTTTAATTCACTAAATCTGGCAACCTTCCACATGATACATGCTGCTGTTGATGGAGTTAGGTACCAGGCTGCCCCACCAGATAAGCTTTATGAAGAAGAAAACCACCACTGCCTGACTTCCGGGTCTCAGGAGCAAGAGTCCCCGTGGTTGCAGTGTTTTTCTACCTAATCCTCTCCCCACTCCTACAACTGCCCATTCTCTAGTCCTCCTACTGGCTTCCTGTCACCTCACATTCCACCCGGGCCCCCTTCCTAAGGTGCCTCCCTCTTTTCAATCACAGCCCCCTTTCCCCTGGCTGAACAATTTAATTAATTAATTCACACATGTGTCACTGATCATTTAATGAGTCATCAACTTCCTCTGAAACTGCCTTTAAAAAAAAAAAAAAAGGTCATTTATAACCTCAAATGAAAATAATTGAATTGTAGGTTACCAAAATGTTGAAGTGAAAAAAAATGTAGGCTGTGTGACAGGAAGGTATGGTGGGGGCGGTGGGAGGTGGGAGAGGGTTGGTACCTTCTAGTTGCTGGCTCTTGCAACAGTTTCTCTAAAGTGTTTTTCTGTTCTTCCTAGCCTTTTTCTCTTGCCTTCTGAGCCTATGACGGCTCTCAGGGTAGCTGAAGACCCCATACATAGATAAGGGATGAAAGAAAGGGTGGAGTGGAATGGGGTGGACTAGCAGCTGGTCTGTAAACAGGTCATCTAGCCAGGGGTCACTCTCTGGGTCTGCTCTTGAGAACACCAGCACAGTTCCTAGGGTCCTTCAGTGCCAGCATTTAATGTATTTAGATTGTTGAAAACACAAAGCCTGCCTGCACTTTCTCCTTTTCTGAGCACTTTGTGTTCAGAGGTGAAACCCAAGTACACAAGCTTGTGACTCCTTGCTCCTTGATGCTGGTCCAAGTAAGCCCAGGGGCAAAGAACCACCTCTTTCCAGGGCAAATCAGTCTAGATGGCTCTGAAAGCTAACCCACAGGACAGCGCAGGACAGGCCTCGGGACTCTCCGCCTGGGTCAGTGGATTCCTCTTCAGGCCCAACTCTGCCCTCTTGGAAAGGATCTCTGTTCCTAGGTTATCCCATCCAAGAAGACCCCTTTATCTTAACACCCAAAACCCATCAGCTAAAAGCACTTTACCAAACCACTGAAAAGGCTGAAAACGCATGAAATGGTAGAGCATATAACAGACAGTTTGCGATCTTTCTCCAGCAATTAGCCCTCAGCAGAGTGACCCTCACTCCATCTTTTGGGAAGACAGAACTACTACGTTTCCTGGCTCACAGCTGAGTGAGATGAATTGTTACTACTACTAACGTTGGAATGAGACATTCTTCTCTTACAGTTTTGCAAACTTCACTGCAAGGTGGCTGGAGGCACCTGGGGTCTGCCCCACTGACTCCAGCAGAATATACTTTCCAACTAACTTTGTAGTATCTTTGTGACTCTGCCCTGAGATGAGGGATACGAATTTTTTTAGATGATTACAGAGTTCCAGTGGGGATGGGGAAAAGGGAAGCTTACGTGCCCCAAATCCTGACAAGGAAAAATGAACCAGACTCCTTGGTGCAAACAGGATTTGAACTTGTGTCCTTCTGACACGTTACCCAGATTCATTCAGGGTCTTGAACCCTGGTCACAATTTTCCCTTGGCAGAGTGAATACTGATGCTTTCTCAAGAGTGTGGTCACAGAAATGAACTAATAAGCATCCCATAAGCCTATGACAAGGGATCCACCAAAGGCATTTACTTTAACATGGGACTTATAACTTAAAAAACTTTTTTTTGCAAGATAACAGTGTCCAGTCTTTAGATAATTACATTTCATATCTTGAGTGACACTTTGGTTATCAATAAGATTCTTTTTCTAAACAGGTGATGGTGAGGAACTCCACAGCAAAACAGACATCAAGCTTTCCCACGGGTAATAAGACACAGTCTTGTCTCTTTCAAATCTTGCACAGTGAGCCAGGAAGGGACTGGCCACTCCCACACTGCATCAGCTCACTGCTCTTAATGGGAGGTGAAAGAGCAGCTATTCCCCTCTCTAGGGTTGTTTCTTTCTCATTAAATTGTACTTTTGTAGAAGTCATCTTTACAACTATCAGGTGTGTCACTCACTCATGGTTAACGTAACAGTTAGACGTGGCACGAGACAGGTAACCAGTTATCTGTTCTGAAGGCCACTGGGGTTTGGGGTGCTATGAATCATCATATTCCATGTCTAATGAACTGCAAAAGGTCAGTCATCACGAGGGCCTTAGAACTGTCCTCAGCACCCCTAAGTCAGTAGGTGGTGGGGGCAGGGACCTGAATTTTCACAGCCTCTCCCTGTGACCATGAAGCACCCCCAAGTTTGGGAACCACAGTGGTAGAGACCACACTGCTATTAAAGCTGAGGTCAGAGGTCAGTCCCTCTGGAACAGTCAGCGCTGCTGTGTGTTGCTAAGAAGTCAGCACGTACACCCATTATGAGTGGCAGTACCAGATGGAAACAGGTGGCATCCTCAAATCATGATAAAGTGAAAGTGAAGCCGCTCAGTCATGTCTGACTCTTTGCGACCCCATGGACTGTAGCGTACCATGGTCCTCTGTCCATGGGATTTTCCAGGCAAGAGTACTGGAGTGGGTTGCCATTTCCTTCTCTAGGGGATCTTCCTGACCCAGGGATCGAACCCAGGTTCAAATCATGATAATTTGATGGGGAATTTAATAAAGGGACAATTTACAAAGAAGTGGGCAGGGTGCAGGAAAGCCACAACGTCTAATGCGGTACCCTGGGATAGGAACAAGAAAGAATTGGATAAGGCAGGCTCTGTCCCACCCCAAGGCCTGAAGGGGCCAGATGAGGGTGGGCACCTGAACCAGAACAGAAATGCTGGTGGGGAGTGCCAGCTGCCTGACAGGTGCTGTGACCATCCTTGAAGGGCTGCTGCCAGTGTGGGAAACCCCCTAGGGAAGACGCATCCTGACTTCACTACCTCTCTTCCTCCTATCTCGGGCTCTCCCGTTGCTGAACCAAACTAGAAACCAGAGGCAAAGAGCCCACCAGTGGAGAGAAGACCATTTTCTGGGGCATAGACAGAGTGGGGAAAGGAGGATAGTGTTTGGACCCAGAGGAGGAAAAGGAAGATGCCTGGCACTATGTCTCTAAAGAACTGTATTCGGAAGTGTCAAACCATTCCCATCACCCCAGACAGAAGCATTCCACATGCAAAAGCTGAAGCTCTGATGCTTCTACCTTGCCCACCTATGAAGGCACCTGACAGTTCAGGTAACTGCAGAAAGGACACAACTCTGTAGGGAAGTATCTCAAAAATACATTTACAAATGTACTTACCAAATATTTACTGAGCACCTATTCAAGAAAAGACACCATACTTCACTTTAGTTTTTGTAGTAAAGCTTTCAGCATCTTTTGTGCTAAATGTGTTCATAGTTTAGTAAGCCCCTGTTGCTATTTTTTCTAAAAGAAGTCAAAATAAAACTACTACAGAAAAGAAAAATATCTCAGGTTTTTGAAGTGGAAAATAATTTAGCTTGAATTGCACATATTCATGCTGTTATTCAATCGCTCAGTCATGTCCAACTCTGCAACCCCATAGACTGCAGCATGCCAGGGCTTCCCTGTCCTTCACTATCTCCTGGAGTTTGCTCAAACTCATGTCCATTGAGTCATTGATGCTATCCAACCATCTCATCCTCTGTCGCCTCCTTCTCCTTCTGCCCTCAATCTTTCCCAGCATCAGGGTCTTTTCCAATGATTTGGCTCTTTGCATCAGGTGGCCAAAGTATTGGAACTTCAGCTTCAGTCCTTCCAATGAATATTCAGGGCTGATTTTCTTTAGGATTGACTGCATGTACTTAGAACCTATAGCAAAAGTGATCTATGTTTTTCTTTTTAATATATATGGTTTTTCCAGCCTCTATATTAGCCGGCAATTTCATGCATAATGTGCTCCCAAATGACCTGAAATCAGTGGGTTGAGGAATGGATTTATCCCATCTTTCAACTTCTATTCAACTAATGTTAGTTCCACTAAACTTACGTGCTCAGGAAGCAGCACATTTGATCACCATCCTCTAAGGTCACTTCAGTGGGTGCCCAATAAGTGACTTTTACACCTCTCTGTCTCTATGCTAACCTGTTTCACTGGCATGGGTGAAGGAAGACGCCGCCTCCTGAGTTCTCCAGGAGGACTCTGTGGTAAGCAGCATGCGCTTCCTCGGGACCCCAGGTAATCCCAGAAGCACATTATAGAATCACAAAACAAGAACCTTATTCCTTTTTCTATGCTTTTCAAGCCTTCTCAAACCCCAAAGCTGTCTGCAACAGCTCTCTCTCTAACTCCCCCATGCCCCTCCTCATCAGAGAGGTACAGCCTCAGGCACAGAGTTGTCTAGCAAGAGAATCTATGAGACTGTAGTGGCACTCTGGTTTTCATTGACTTATTTTCATGAGTATCACAATTCATATCAAATGAAACTGGTTTTCTATTTGAGCAGGTCATAAAAAGCATCTTGTAAAAATAAATTTGGTTGGGTGGATCACAACAAACTGTGGAGAGAGATGGGAATACCAGACCACCTTACCTGCTTCCTGAGAAACCCGTAGGCAGGTCAAGAAGGAACAGTTAGAACCAGAAATAGGACAATGGACTGGTTCAAAACTGGGAAAGGAACATGATAAGGCTGTATACTGTCACCATGCTTAAATTCTATGCAGAGTACATCATGCAAAATTCTGGGCTGGATGAATCCCAAGCTGGAATCAAGATTGCAGGAGAAATATTAATGACCTCAGATATGCAGATAACACCACTCTATGGCAGAAAGTGAAGAAGAACTAAAGAAGAACTGTAGCCATGAAATTAAAAGATGCTTGCTCCTTGGAAGAAAAGTCATGACAAACCTAGACAGTATATTAAAAAGCAGAGACATTAGTTTGCTGACAAAAGTCCATCTAGTCAAAGCTATGGTTTTTTCAGTAGTCATGTATGGATGTGAGAACTGAACCATAAAGAAGGCTGAGCACTGAAGAATTGATGACTTCGAACTGCGGTGCTGGAGAAGACTCTTGAGAGTCCCTTGGACTGCAAGGAGATCAAACTAGGTAATCCTAAAGGAAATCAACCCTAACATTCATTGAAAGGACTGATGCTGAAGGTGAAGCTCCAATACTGCGGCCACCTGATGTAAAGAGCCAACTCACCGGAAAAAGACCCTGATGCTAGGAAAGACTAAAGGCAGGAGGAGAAGAGGGCAACAGAGGATGAGATGAGGTTAGATAGTATCACTGACTCACTGGACGTAAATTTGAGCAAACTTCAGGAGATGGTTAGGGCTTCCCTGATAGCTCAGTTGGTAAAGAATCCGCCTGCAATGTGGGAGACCCCAGTTCAACTCCTGGGTCAGGAAGATCCCCTGGAGAAGGGAAAGGTTACCCACTCTGGTATTCTGGCCTGGAGAATCCCATGGACTGTCCACAGGTTGCAAAGAGTCAGACATGACTGAGCGACTTTCACTTTCATGTTCACCTTCGGGAGAAAGTAGAGGACAGAGGAGACTGGCACGCTACAGTCCATGGGGGTCACAAAGAGCTGGACATGACAGCGACTGAACAACAACAAGAAGCATAAAAACAATTTAAGGGAAAATATCTAAGTAACACAGGTGGTACACAGACATGGAGGAAATCATACAGGTGTACACAAATGACTGAAGTTGGGGAAACAGTGATTTAATGCTAAATATACCTCCTGAGTTAGAGAGACCTAGATTTTATTTCTTACTGCCATTAAATAGGCAATAATGACAAATTTTATTGTCTTGTAAATAAACAATTCTTTCATTGAAGGTAGTAGTAGTTCTGGTCAGACGGTTGAAGCTCAAAGAGACTAATAAAAATTTAGTAAAATTGCTCTGTAATCTGAATTCTGTCTTGTTCTTAACAGAGATGCCGGTGATAAATGATTCAACATTAAAGCTTAAAGATTTATATGCAATATACTGTTGTAGGATGAAAATATGGTAGCATGAATTATGAAGTAGGAGAAAGAGCTAAATACTACTCTACTCATCAGGTCTGACAAGTGAGTTTTTGGCAGTCACTGTAATGTGAAGAGCAAAACCTTCTCTGATTCATACAAGACCTTCATTGAGAGTATTCCAGGGCCATTCGGGCAGAATAAATTACAAAGTAATCTGTCACGGTACGTGAATCCTTCTGATGTCAGTCTGGTGAAAAAACAAAAGACTGTATATTCCGCAGTACTGATTAGGAAACACTGTCAACAGTCACCTCCTACACGAACTGTAAATCTCTTAGGCATGCTTGTTCAATTCTCAAGTTGCCCCCAAAGCTCAAATCCTAACCTCCTGAAGAATTTACACTTTCGTCCATGTTCCTTTGAAGTCAAGACCTCAAGAGACACTCAACCAACCAATGTTTGAAGCCTTTTTCTCTTCCTACAAACATGAGTGTGAAGAAGCCAAGTGTCTGGGTGTATTCCACCCACTTCCATGCACATCTGCACACCTGTGCTCCTGATGTCCCCCACTGGCAAACGTATCCAGCAGAAAGAGCCAGAAATGGGTGTTGCCAGGCTCATGCCAGAAAGAGGTGTTTGAGACAGAGTGCTCTGCTTTGTTAAATGCCACATGGCAGCGGGTACTCTAGAGCTGGGCTCCTTTTCCTATGCGCTGTCTGCTGCTGACTTGTTTTAAAAATATTTCTACAATGCATCTATTGTTCTCCCTTCACTATATAATTGTATGATACATTGGCAAACAACTGCTCCTCAATGAATAAAAGTGTGTTTACCAAACAATAATTGAGTTGTTGGCACAGGCAGCAGACCTTGCCCGGCACCAGCTGATGTATGTTGTAGGTTGCACACATAGAATCCTCAGCCCCTGCCCTGGCTGGATGTGCAAGCGTCACTACTTGTTAATACGGGGACCTCGGTTTTAGCCACATAAGACAGAGGAATCCTATTACATGGTGTAGGATTTCATTGGTGACTATTATTTCTTCTTAGCTTCAGTGCCAGAGCTATAATAAATAAACAAATTTAATTTTACTTAAGTCCTAAAGTTAAGATTCAAATGGAATGGTTTGAAACATACCATAATAGTTAATTTGGGGGGAGGGGTCATACAACGCAGAGTCGGACTTGTAAGCATAAGTATAGCAAACATTGGACAACAGAGGTCAAGATGCTTCTATGCTTCTCATTCTAACAGAGACTTGTTTGAGGACAAAGGGCAAAGTGTGGTTGTACATTTCAGCGTCTCTCAAACCTATCTGTCCTCTATACGTGTTTTTGGGTGTCTGCCTGTTTTTGTTCCTTTCTCTGGGCATTTGTCCTGCCAACAGCTCAGCAACAAGCCATGTGACCAGAGCTAGTCCAGCAAGGTATGACTGGACGGAAGAGAACAGCAGACCAGAAGGAGGCTCCGCCTACACGCTGGCCGGGAACCTACAAGTTCTGCAGCTTGGCTGAAAAAGATAAGCCAATCAGACTGCCCTGCAGGAATCTGGAATTACAAAATGGGATGGCTTTACAAGTTAGTTGTGGGTTGCTAAACAGACAGGTCATTTTAACTGAAATGCCTTTAAAAAAAAAAGCTTGGTGGGGAGGGAGGGAATGATTAAGAAATGACTAGACTAGATAGCAACAAAGCATTCTGCCACCCCTCCAGATATTCTGGGTAGAAAACATTCTGAATCACAGCTCTTTAAATATAATTAATAATTACTCGCTCAGGAAGAATATTTGAGAAGGAAGGAAAGCATGTACATAAGATCCCTGGTGAGTGGTGTAGAAAGTAAAGGCTAGGGTTTGGTCCATCTGGCGCAGGAAGTCTTACAGCCCATCAGCTGCTGGTTCTCCAGGCATCACAGGTGATTAGGAGAGCTGGAGCCTTGAAATTAGAGTGCAAAGGAAGAAAGACACGTGCCTCATCCCAGGGCACATGTCTGAGGACCCTCCGCACCCGAGGCCCCAGCTTGGCCTGGGGAGGGTGCTCAGGTATGTCTGTGGAACTGTATGGGAACGAACCTGGTCCAAGCACAGTCTTGGGGGAAGGAGAACAGGCTTAGGGTTAAACTTGTCTGAGCGAGAAACACAGAGCAGCTGCCGCCAGCGCCGTATCTAAGCAAACCGAGGCTGTTCTTCAGAACAGGCCTGAGGCCACCTGGGCAAGAGGGGAGGGTGCCAGGGTCTCTGAGTGGAGGCAGGGCAGATGGTGATGCTTCGGGGGAGCGAACTGAAATGCCCACAGCAGAGCCCCGAGACTCTTCCATCTAAATGGATGTGTTAATGGCTCCCGTGGAGCGGGTATAAGAGGGCTTAGCACATATGCCTCCGTCTACTGTACTGGCTGTAAATAAACCATGAGCTTGTCAGCGCCATCTGCTTGGTGTGCACTTTGTGGAACTGTGTGAAGAGAAAAAAGTGTGTGGGGCCAAATGGCTAGAAATATTTTTGCTGTAGACTTAGAAACCAAACATGCTTACATAGCTAAATTATTACATTTCCTTTAAAGTGGGTATTACATTAAAAATGCTTTTTTTTTTTTTTTAAAAAGAGGGGGAGGGTGTTGAACAGTAGGAGGCACACAGCTGCTGAAAGGCCAAAGAGCAGGTCGGGGACACAGACTGAGGCTGGAGACAAGGCTCCTACAATCGGAGTTAATCAATCTTGAGTCAGTCAGGCTGAACCAGGCTTAACCACAAATTCTTCACCTAAAAATGAAGAGTGTGTTGCTCATCTCCTCAGATCAGTGCTTTGAGAAGTAACTAATGTCTAAAACATGAAGTTCTTTAGATAAAAGATATTACCAACATACAAAATGTTTTTATGGAGACTGTCATGCCCTCTAGGGGGCTTCCCAGGTGGCTCAGCGGTAAAGTATCCGCCTGCCAAGCAGGAGAAGTGCGTTCAATCCCTGGGTCAGGAAGATCCCCTGGAGAAGGAAACAGCAACCGACTCCGGTATTCTTGCCTGGGAAATCCCATGGACAGAGGAGCCTGGCGGGCTACGGTCTATTGGGTTGCAAAAGAGTCAGACACGACTTAAGCGACTAAACAACAACAACATGCTATCAAGTGCAGAGTATATGTTAAATACGATCATTATTGTCCTCCTATATACCCTGAGACTGCTCACTTTTTTCCCTCAAAATTATATAAGTAATGTAATTAATTCATTCATTAAACAACTATTCACTGAGGATTTACTGTGTTCTAGACCATGAATAGTCTTCATCAGAGGTAAGACACCTACAATTATGTTCTGAAATCACAGACTTAGTATGTTGCAAGTATTTTCCAAAATACACCATTGGATCTGTCCTTTCACAATTAAACTCCTTATGAAATTAAACAGTGTCTTCCCCTCTACTAGATCTGTCACTATCTACTGGTTCATAGATTCGCAAGGGTTTAAAGAGCTCCCTCACCTAACCTGGATGAACTTTTCCCAAGGCCTAACAGAGCAGCAATTTTAGGGAGATACCATGCAACTCCCTGGAGAACCCCAAAACTTAAGAAACAACATAAGCAAGTCACTGCGTTTATGAAATACAACTCTGAGGGAAGAACCACTGTGTGTTAGCTTTCACAACCTACGTCTCAAGAGAATCCCCAGAGATCATGTGGGACAAATCCTGAAACAATGAATACACAAGGTTACTTCAATATGTTTTATGACCCTGAACTGTGACTCTATCAAAGTTTGCTTGGAAGAAAGAAGTAGTAAAGAGTGTGAGGAATGGAACTTCCCTGGTGGCCAAGCGGCTAAGACTCCACATTGCCAATGCAGGGGGCCTGGGTTTGATACCTGGTCGGGGAACAGGATCCCACATGCCGCAACTAAAGATCCCACGTGTGGCAACCAAGACTCAGCACAGCCAAATAAATAACATAAATATTTTTAAAAAGGGCCTCCCTGGTGGATCAATGGTAAAGAATCTGCCTGCCAGTGGAGGAGACATGGGTTTGATCCCTGGTTCAGGAAGATCCCACATGCTGTGGAACCAGCAAGCCTGTATGCCCAACTATTGAGCCTGTGTCTAGAGCTGGGGAGCCGAAACTCCTAAAGCCCGTGTGCCCTAGAATCTGTGCTCCACAGGATGAGAAGCCACCAGCTCTTCTAATGAAGAACCCACACATCACAACTGGAGAAGAGTGACTCCTACTCGCTGCAGCTAGAGAAAAGACCCAGCACAGCCAAAAATAAATAAATAAATATGTATTTTTTTATATAAAATATATAGAATGTATATAAAAGAGTGTGAGGGTTAGAGTCAGTGCTCTGGACACAAAGCCCCACACCAGATATAATAGTTGTGATCTTAGATGAGCAGCTTTACCTCTCTTGGTCTTGGTTTTGGTCATCCTCTTAATGGAGATACTACTATACTACCTATCTCCTAGGATCTGCAAGAAGTGCCAGTGAAAGAGTAAAAAGGTCTTGGCACGTGGTCAAGACTCAACTAATTTCAGATATGACAAAGATCTTCACTGTGTGGAAACAGAATTTGCATGGAAGCCAAAGCTTCAGCAAAGAGGTGTTACTGAAACCGGAAAGTGGGTGCGGATGGGAAGAGAGAACCTGCTGCTTCTAAGTTCCCACGGCGTCTCTGCTTCCCCTGCTAGACAGAAAGCACACAGGTGCTGAGAAACTTGAGGATCATCCTTCCAGTTCTCCCAGCAAGATGTGAGCCAAAGGAGAGAGTGCAGGCCACGCTGGAATCAGCACTAGTGAACCTTAATTTCTCATCACGTTCCAACAAGAGAGTGCCTCAGTGCCATCTGGATTTATGTTAACTCTGTAAAGAGAAACTACATTGCTTACTCTGGAGGAGTTTAAAAACTTAAGGGGAAAATCCCATGCCAATACTATTCTTATTAAAAACACTATTCGTATTAAAAACAGGTCAAAATAATGGGGAGAAAACAAACCTTAGTATTGCATTCGTTTCCGTAAGTGGTTTTGGTTTTATGAATGAAGTTTTGATTCTAAAGACGAAGGTGCAGAAGAGAATGATAAAGCCATATTTCATTGATAAGGTCCCAGATTCTCATCTAAAATGAAACAAAGTAAAAGCCTGAAGCATGTAAAGATTTTTTTCACTGCAAGCTTTTGGAATTTCCCAGGAGAAGAATAAAGATAGAACTAGAGAAAACTAATTTAATATAGGTAAAATTTAATCTTCCCTTTTAACAAAAGGTTGAAAATAATTAAGAACCTGAAATGGAAAAAAAGCTTATGCAAAACTCTGTATATAGATAGCCTATAAAAAGTTTAATACATATAATACATAAAATTTATACTATGTGTAGAATTAAATTAAGAAAAGTGAAAGTGTTAATAGCTCTGACTATCTGCAACCCCATGTACTGTAGCCCGACAGGCTCCTCTGTCTGTGGAATTCTCCAGGCAAGAATACTGGAGTGGGTAGCCATTCCCTTCTGCAGGAGATCTTCCCAACCCAGGGATCGAACTCCAGTCTCCTGCACTGCAGGCAGATTCTTTACCATATTAAGAAAATATAAACTTAAATTATGAATTTTACCCAGTGACAGGAATATTTTTGAGAATTAATGCTAAACAAATAAATATTTAAAAAATATCTCTTTGGTTTGAACCTCTGTAATAACCCCATACTTATTGAAGAAAAGAAAAGAAAAAAAGGAAAATGGCAAGAAAATTCAGACAGTTTTTCAACCAAAATGAACTTACATGGAAGTCCTGGGGGCAGAAATGCAAGTCAGGATTTGATTACTGAGCACAAAAACATGAATTCAAAGAATATTTGTGCTCTTTACTTGCGGAAAATGTTTGAAATATCAGTTCAGTCAGTTCAGTCGCTCAGTCATGTCTGACTCTTTGCGACCCCATGAATCGCAGCACGCCAGGCCTCCCTGTCCATCACCATCTCCTGGAGTTCACTCAGACTCATGTCCATCGAGTCTGTGATGCCATCCAGCCATCTCATCCTTGGTCGTCCCCTTCTCCTCCTGCCCCCAATCCCTCTCAGCATCAGTCTTTTCCAATGAGTCAACTCTTCGCATGAGGTGGCCAAAGTATATAGTTCTAGATAATCTCAACATGCAAGGCAGGTAATCTGGTGAGTTTTGCATGTGTGTGTATATATATATGTATGTGTATGCTTTAAAAAGATTCACCAGGAGGGTTCTTTGAAGAGTTAGCCTCCCTTAAAAGGAACCTGATAAACAAAAATTTAATTTGGACTCTATTTGGTAAACACAACTCATGAAATCCAGCTCAGGCCATGGGATAAGGCATGGCAAGCTAAGGAAGTTTCCGTCCACATTCGGTCAGTGTCAGCTCGCCTCGCTGTTTTCCTGGGAGCGGAAGCAGTGTAGACAAATCATAGTCTTGGACTCCTGCAGTCTGTCAACTGTTTAAATGCTTTCCCAAGTAACAGGGAAAAATGGTGTATATTTTTGATTGCATAAGAAACAGATCTGAATGCTGAATTAGAAGGAATGGATATGTTTATAGTTTTAATTGTCCAAAATGCCTTTCAATTATACTTAATCTTCACTCTAACAAAAAATTCATTACAAATAAATATCAGCACAAAATTCTCCACTAAACCACTATTTTTTAAAAAATCTGGATAACCACTCTCTTCCATTGTTGAATGATTAAGTACACACGTTTGCTGAAATTTGACATCCTGTACAGTTTTAGTATGGTTCCACTTTTGTAAAATACATATCTTTGAGGAAAAATACTAGAATAAAACATCTAAAAATGAGACACATTTGTTGTCTCTGGATGATGGAATTTCAGTAAAGAAATTATATCCTTTCCTGAGGGTTTCTTATTTTGCTAAAATTTCCCATAATAATAAATGTAATATTTATTGATGATGTATTAGATGCCAGGCAGTATGCAAGTTGTTTTTTTTTTTTTTTAATGCTTCACGAGATAGGTATTATTATCCCTGCAGATGTGGAAACAGAGACCAAGGCAACTAATACTTGAAAGATGGAAACCTGCACTCAGACGTGTCTATCTCACAACCATTTTGCTACAACTAAATTTCATTTGTAGCTGGAAGAAAAAAGAAAACACTTAAATACAAACGCTACAAACCCAAGTGAAAAGCTATATGGAGACAATATACTTCTAGGCATTTATATCAAAGATTTTAATTAGGCACTCTTTAAATATCTCCATGATTTTTAAAATATTTTTAAAAGTATGATATCTATTTGAAAATGAAAGGAAATTAATCAAATCTTACATGAACTAAAACCAACAATCTAGATTTAAATCAGTACTAACATTTACACACCTTCTTTCAGTGAAGATCCAGTCACCAAAGAGATGACCCCTTATTGATTCTAACCTACCTGATGTGACTGCAAAAAAGAAAGTAAAAAGAATCTTTCCTTGTGAGAGGGATAAATTTAGGACTCAAAGAAAATGCTGCTCCATCAATCATGTGAAACAAAGAGTTAGTAGCTCAGTCATGTCCGACTCTTTGTGACCCCATGGACTGTAGCCCATCAAGTTCCTCTGTTCATGGGATTTTCCTGGCAAGAACACTGGAATGGATTGCCATTTCCTTCTCCAGGGGACCTTCTTGATCCAGAGATCGAACCCAGGGCTCCCGCATTTCGGCAGATGCTTTACTGTCTGAGCCACCAGGGAAACCCATAGATCATTCGGCAGCCATGATTTCTTAGTGGCTTAAAGTCCCATCCCAAGTACACTACAAATCAAAGAAATGTAAGTTACAACAGTGAAATACCATTTTTCACCTATCCCATTAACAAAGATGATAATGAAAGAAAAGTACCACAAGAGTACTAAAAAACTGGCACCATTGCAAACTTTTAGTAGAGCATGGTTATACAATAAATATGGATGAAACTCCAAAATGTACCAACCCACTCATCAACCAATTTTCTACGTAGGGATTTATACTAAGGAGAAAATTAAGTATGCTGTGTGTTGTGGTATTGTTTGTTCAAGGCAATATTGCTTATAACATAGAAAAACCAGCAGTAATCTATATATCCACTCACAGGGGAGTTTATTTCTGTATCTGCAAAATCTGGTTACTACATCTAGGACTAAAAATGAATATCTGGTGAACGAATGGCATAATGAATAACTTAATGGGATACAGCTATATAACTGAATTCTAGATCTGCAATAATACTTCTAATGTAAAGCTATATTCAGCATTTTGTTAAGTGATCAAAACAGACTACAGAGTTGTCTACTGGTACAATCTTATTCATATAAAATCATATATACCGGTGTACTACTACATCACTTCATGGGAAATAGATGGGGAAACAGTGGAAACAGTGGCAGACTTTATTTTGGGGGGGCTCCAAAATCACTGTAGATGGTGACTGCAGCCATGAAATTAAAAGACGCTTAGTCCTTGGAAGGAAAGTTATGACCAACCTAGATAGCATATTGAAAAGCAGAGACATTACTTTGCCAACAAAGGTCCGTCTAGTCAAGGCAAGGTTTTTCCAGAAGTATGGATGTGAGAGTTGGACTGTGAAGAAAGCTGAGCACTGAGGAATTGATGCTTTTGAACTGTAGTATTGGAGAAGACTCCTGAGAGTCCCCTGGACTGCAAGGAGATCCAACCAGTCCATTCTAAAGGAGATCAGTCCTGGGGTTCTTTGGAAGGAATGATACTAAAGCTGAAACTCCAATACTTTGGCCACCTCATGTGAAGAGATGACTCATTGGAAAAGACTCTGATGATGCTGGGAGGGATTGGGGGCAGGAGGAGAAGGGGACAACAGAGGATGAGATGGCTGGATGGCATCACTGACTCAATGGACGTGAGTTTGAGTGAACTCCGGGAGTTGGTGATGGACAGGGAGGCCTGGTGTGCTGTAATTCATGGGGTTGCAAAGAGTCGGACACGACTGAGCGACTGAACTGAACTACTATATTTATGTAGATATCTAGAAGGTCAATACAGGTGGGAATTTTCCACTTTTTCTTTATACTTTTATGTATTATTTGGACTTATTTAAAAATATTAGCTACATTTTCTTTTTGGTTGAGGAGATAGTGTGTGTGAGTCGCTCAGTCGTGTCTGACTCTTTGTGACCCCATGGACTGTAGCCTGCCAGACTCCTCTGTCCATGCATGGAATTCTCCAGGCAAGAATACTGGAGTGACCTGCCATTTCCTTCTCCAGGGGAATCTTCCCAATTCAGGGATTGAACCTGGGTCTCCTGCATTGCAAGCAGATTCTTTACCATCTGAGCCACCAGGGAAGTCCTTTTGGGGCTTGAGGAGAATTCAACTTAAATCTGTATCCCAACCACCCTACCAGGGAGGAGGAGAATACCACTAAGTAATAGATGTTATTCAGAGGATAAGATTTAAGACAATTTGATTTCCCTTGTTTTTTCAGACACTGCTGTGCTAGAAGTTCTCTTTTCTACTCCCATAACATGCCTGAAACAGAATGAACACAAGGTGCATCTGTTTGAAAACAGTTGCAGTCAGTGCCCTGGTAACCATTACACTGAAGAGAGAATCTCTGCAGAAGATATTTCACTACTTGGGCTTTTTCTGTCTAGAGCCCCTCTGAATCCAGCCTTGTTAACTTTGTGGACAGCCCTCCTGGCCCAGGGATGCCCTCCTGCTCAGCGTGCAGTCATCATCAATGCACTCCATCTTTAGCTCCACACACAAAGACCTCAAGTTATCTGGCAAACAAACATTGCTTTTCTTGAATGCTAGACTGGGATTAAAAGTGTATGGCTTGTATTAATAACTAATGGTTTCTGGTCCTTTTTTGTTTTCACTCCAGGAGAAAATACAAGCATCGCTGATACACAAATGACAAAGTGTTTCTCTCTGGATTCAAACAAGGGCAGCACGATTCCTCCACTGAGGCCCTGTCTGATGACAACAGGGCCCAGCTGCAATTCTGGTCAGCCTCTGAAAGCAGGAGTCAGGGCCAACAAATGCTACATCTACACACGTGCCCTGAAGAATCAGCCAACTGTGAGAACGATGGAGAAGACACACATGAGCTGATGACTATAAGCCTCCTTCTCTGGATGTCATTTATCAGAATTACAAACATTTGCTGAAATGTATCCCATGCCATGCCAATGCATGGGTTCACCAAGTCAAGAATAAGCTACATATTTTGGCCTTGTAGTATTTTCCCTAAATTATCCTGTGCAGAGTGACAGCGAGATAAGAGACAGACCACCGGAAGAAAACACACCTACTGCTTCCCTCCTTATAATTCCTGGGTGCAGCATCAACCCGGCAGCAACAGCAGGCAACCAACATGCACAGCATTCTCAATGCCTCAGCCGTGAGGGTGGCTGGCTTGATCTTGATCGGATCAAGCTGATTATGGATTTAGGGTTGCAAATCCTCTTTAAAAAGGAAGCATTGTATATGAAGATGAGCCTCCTGACTTGAGCTTTGAGTTACATGTCCAGGGGTGGTGACAGTCTGAGATCACACCTGTTTGATGCTGGTTCCATTCATTTACAAGATGCGTGGCCAGCCTGGGACCTGTGCTGATGCCCACGGGCCTCCTGAGAGAGGAGCCCGGAAGACAGCTTGTGTCAGGGGCCCGGCTCCATTGTGGGAACAAGCACTTGCTCTTTCGCCTGGCTCCTGTCACTGCTGACTAGTTTTCCCTGATGCTGCTGTCATGTGCCTTGTCTACTCAGAGTGTCTGCATCTGAGCCACAGCTATTTCCTGAGGGATATAAAACTCAACAAACTGCAAATAAACAGTACAAAACACGATCTCATGCTGTCACGCCGCTGTCCCTCTAAACTGTAGCATCCTGGCGGCTCCCTGACTTACAAGTGTCATTTGACACTCGCTTTTCCCTTCCAGCGACTTCTTGCCCCTGCTTTTACCCATGTCTATCAGCTCCCTCTCCCACTTAGCCCTCTCCAATCTTATGCCTATGCCCGCGGGGGGCCTCTGGCTCTCAAGGTCACCAGGCTACAAGTGTTCCTACAGAGTTCACCAGCAAGTTAACCTTCCTTGTTCTCAAGAGCTGAATACTGTCAGTGAATTCATCTGTCAGTCTCGGCTGCCTGATTGATCTTCTCTTGCCCAAACTGCCCTTCTGTATTTGTTAATTTTGGTCAGGGGGTACAGATATCATCCCAGGTCCAGAAACTCAGAGAGGTCTTATCTAAATCTTTCTTCTCTCATCCCCTACACCCAGGCAGGCTGCCACCACTAACCCTGGAGATTCAGTCTTCAAACAGGCTTGTAGTTCATTAGCATTTAATACAGATCCAAAAAAAAAAAAAAACAATTCCCCAAAAGGAGTCTGTAAACTATAGTACAACACGTAAATTCAAGATGTCAGCTTGGGCACAACCCTTTCACTCCATTTCTATCCTGTGTCAAAGGCATTCAACTCTTACTCCGGTATTTCAATCCTGTAATGTGGGCACATTGTAAGTTTCCATCTAGAGCTTGCTTGGACTGTTTTATGACAGTCCCTTGAAATTAAATGTTCTTTCCTCTCTTTAAAAACACAGCACTTGAGCCACCTTCCCCAAGACCTTGACCCAGATTAAGCTGAGTTTTAGCCACTTCAGTAACCCCTTGGGCAGAATTTTAATTAGTTTAACAGACCTGTGCGCATTGCAGAGGTCTTTATATAGTTTCCATTTTCTTCTTTATTTTCTAATTTGTGTTTGTTTATTGATTTTTCAAACATGCACAGGAGGGATCAGGTCTTGCTATGGGTTGTTAGTGGCCAACTGATTTCAGCTCATTGTCAATTAGTCCCACCACCCCCACTTTATACATGAATACATTTTTAAACTATCGTTCCCACACACTCACCCTTGGTGTCTCCTCCAGAGAGTCTGGTGATGAGAGAGTTATTAACAGTATTTAAAACTCTCATTTCGACTTGGGAGCAAGAAACGCACCCACTCCTGACAAAAACAGCTTACGGATGAATTCCAAGTATCCGAGTGTTATTTTTCTCATCCCACAAACCCGGGGACATGACATGACCACGACACAAGCCTGGATGACATCCCACAGCCATCAGATGATAGATGTTTTCGTTGGTTTCTCCTTAAATCAGGGCTATTAACAGCGGCATGAATCTGAACGAGAACCTTACAATAGTTCTGACAAGGCTCCCTTCACAAACCTCAACTACTTTCTACTGAAGAAATGCTCTATTAAGTCAGTTCTGTTTATACAATCATTGTGCATTTATATCTTTTTAAAGATAAAATGAAACTTTTATGAAGGATGAATTGTACCCAGAATACTATCTGCCTTGGAAAAATGCCAAAACACATACTCATTTAAAATACACAAAACAAAAACCACCAGCCACCAATACTTCTCTCAAGAACACAAAAAAAGTAGTATACAGAATTCTCTTTTGCATAGTAGGGTGATCTTTTTAAAAAATTTTTTATTGAAGTATAATTGATTTACAATGTTGCATTAATTTCTGCTGTACAGGAAAGTGATTCAATTAAATATACATATTCTTTTTCATATTCTTTTCCAATATGTTTTAATACAGAATATTGAATATAGTTCCCTGTGCTATACAGCAGGACCCTGATATTTATCCATCCTATATATAATAGTTTACATCACAGTAGGGTGATCCTACTGAGGTAAGCAAAATCAATAAATATCGCTTTTAGGAAATACCTGAGAAATAGGTTAACTGTGTCTTACAATAATTATGCTAATAATATATAATTTACTACAGACTTAGGATATTTTAGTTTGATTTTAAATTTCAATGCAATTTAATATTATACATAAAGTATAAATTACAATGATCTAATTGAATGGGCAAAAACACCAACGTCCATTCATTCATTCATTCACTCAGTCATCGAATATGTATTGACAAGTGCTTTGATAACTACTGTCCCTAGCAGCTCACAACCATAAAAACAACAATGTATTAAGTACTGCAATTATCTAGTAGGTTATGCTGGGAAGTACCAAGATTTAAGAAACTGGCAGATCACAAAACGGGTAAGGCAGAGATCTGTTTACACTGACCAGGGTCCTCTCCAAGTTAAAAGTTAAAAAACAGTATCTATAAAATGATTTTACATGTGTTAAACCACAACACACACCAAATTACATGGAAAAGGGTCAGGAGAAAAGAGCCAACCAGGGATTAACCATAGTTTTCTCTGAGAAAGGCAGTGGAAAGGAACATAGTTAAAAAAAAAAAAAGATTACCTTTTAACATACCTCTGCTACTGTCTGACGGAGAAGGCAATGGCAACCCACTCCATTACTCTTGTCTGGAAAATCCCATGGATGGAGGAGCCTGGTAGGCTGCAGTCCATGGGGTCGCTAAGAGTCAGACACGACTGAGGGACTTCACTTTCACTTTTCACTTTCATGCATTGGAGAAGGAAATGGCAACCCACTCCAGTGTTCTTGCCTGGAGAATCCCAGGGACGGGGGAGCCTGATGGGCTGCCGACTATGGGGTCGCATAGAGTCGGACACGACCGAAGCAACTTAGCAGCAGCAGCAGCTACTGTCTGAATTTCTAAAATAATGTATATAATTCAGGTAATGCTTGTATAATGAAGAAGTAAAAGTAAATGACGCCGACAATGGAGGCAGCAAAGGAGGCTGAGAGGGATGAGCTGGAAGCAGAAGGAAATCCTGATGAGGGTGGAGCCCATAGGGGAGGACGGTGTTGAGAAGGCAGCTGGAGGAGGGGGAGGACCCAAGAAAGGACACGTCAAGGACGGGGAGGAAT
>SJXQ01002055.1:2119-60777 GCA_006408695.1 Aepyceros melampus | reverse complement strand
AAGACTCCAGGCTTCCACTGCAGGGGGCGGGGGGGGGCGGGCACCGGGTCCACCCCTGGTTGGGGAACCAAGACCCCACATGCCACATGGCACAGGTGAAATGTGGTATGAGGGAGAGAGCAGCAGCTGTAGCTCAAATGCCGCAGCACAGGTGACCTGCCTGAGCCAAGTGAGCTGGGAACAAGCAAAATTAGGCTGCCCCCACCCTCCTCTTTTCTCCATGTTGCCACATAGGTCCAGAAAAATACTCGTCCATTTTGTAAAAATCACACTACAAATGTGATCATGAATGGCAACCAGCACTGGAGGCCATAGACTTCAGGTGTAGGGACCCACCAAGAGGGCCCAAGAACTACCTACGGGGACTGGGGGTGGGGTGGCTAGGCAGCTCCAGCCCCAGCATTGACTGTCAAGGGATGATGCTGGCCCGCTGTAGCCAGAGCATGCTAGTTTTAAAGAGAAGTCATAAGTTTGGTTTTTTTTTAAAGTGTGAAGTATCCTGACTTTAAAAATGCTGGCCCAGACTTTTACAATACACTGGCCTAGGGAAAACAGGCCTGTAGTCTATCTCTATAGCATTGTGACTCTTTGTAAGCCTGGTATTGAGGGGGAAATGTCAACTAAAATTTCTCTGTTTCTCCTGAAAGAGCCCTTTGTCTCTAGGCTAAGGGCATAGACTTAGTAGATTGAAAAAACCATCCTCCATTTTTACTTTTAAAATATCCAGTATTTGAACTAAAAAGGATTCACTCTACTTTCCTTTAAGAGTTTACATCCTCAGATACTCTGCTGGTAAACATTTAATGCAAACTCAGACCTCAGCTGTTACAAGTGCTAAAATGTGTGTCTGGTTGGGAAGCACAAATTAACTGGCACAAATTTTTCAAAGGACAAAAAGTGAGGAGGGACCAAAAATTCTCACAGAAAATATATGAGCATTCAAGCTGACTCTCAGTTTATCAGTTTCCTCAGGAAAGAACTTCCCATTTGCAGATGACTTATAGTACAACACCACACCCAACAGTTTCATTGGAATGCTATTTGTAATCAGTTCATCATATCACAATGCTTCAGGAAGTGAAAGCAAGAAGTATATAAAACCAACAACTATGGATATAGAACGTTCAGAAGTCAAATAGCATTTCCAACTGGGAAAATAACTGGGGAAGTGTAGCACTGCCACAGAGGAAACATAGAGACGGCTGTGACTCTCAAGTGAGTGCATAAGCTTTTAGAAATCTTCATTATACACTTCTGAAAACTGAAAACCATGTATCGCAAGAGGTGAAGATCTATTCCCTAATGACTCGCATAGGATAACATCATTGGGTGGATCACTGTCATAGAATCTATTTCAAGTTCATTTCACTTTGCTCTGATTCTCATAGTTTACTATGAACTGATACGGATAATGATAAATATTAGTGTCTCTACTTTCAAATGATTTTCCTCCTGATGGAACAAATATAATCTCAAGCAAGTAGAAACAGAACTCACATGAAAGCCCTCTGCACGCTAGGCTTAAGTAAGGTTTCCTACTGAACCTAGGAAAAAGTCTAACACCATATGTTAGAGAGCACCTCGTTAACACTGAGTGACGTTCTTGCCTGCGGCTCCCTGTGTCTTGGTCTTTCCTTCTTGCATTCCGTGGCTTCAGTTCATGCACTCCCACACGTGCTTGTCTGTCCCTGTTCATCCTGTCCAATCCACTTTGCCTCATCTTCTCTCACTCATTACTCTGGATTTTGTTTGTAATTGTTGAGTGTGGCTGTTTTGCTTCTCTGGTGTCCTGTCCTTGCAGGGGCCCTTTCCCCTCCCTGCCTAAATTAACACTAGCTTTCAACCAAGGTATAAACTGTGAGCTAGTATTAGGTGGCCACAAAATGCATCCTTGGATACCTTACCCTTGAGATGCTTATATCAAGTTCACATAGTCACACGCTGAATCAACATGTTTGTCAGAAAGTATCTTTATTTTATATTTGTGACAAAGAAACTGCTTACAATCTCCCATATCCTGTGAAAGTTCCTCCCAGCTCCCATCTCTGTGCTCTGTTCAATTTCTTAGATTGCACACTGCCTAACTTGAGTACTACCTTGGTCATGAAGCTGCTAAAAGACTGAAAGAGTCAGAAAACAATTGCATCTGACGTGTTGGAACAGTGGACCAGAGAACTTACTGGCCTCTGTGTTTCCAAACAAAACAGATTCCACTCCGCAGAGCTTGGGGAGAACCCACTCTTTTTCATTTGGCTACTAAGCTTTCAAGATCTTGGCTGAAAGCAGATGTAACTGCCTCAAGCAAACACCGAGAGTTTTATCATTGTGTTTCCCACCCAACAAGTTTGGCAACTGAAAGAACATGGAACCTCGGGATGTACAGGACTTAGAGGCAGCGCCCTGGAGACCCAGCACAGTTTTTATAATGAGATACACCTGGGCTCAAAGCCTAGCATTCTCTGTAGCACAATACCTGGCAAGTTACTCGATTTCTCTGACTGTGGTTTTTTTCATCAGTGAAGCAAAGATGTCAATACCTACCACACAGGATTGCCGTGAGGACTAAATTACAGGAGGTAATGTAGGAGACTGGCTGGCACGGCATACAGCCAACAGTGGTGTGGGGACCAGAAATGAGGAACACATCTGACCAGGCTCCTTCCTGCCCCAGCTGCTGCAGTGACCCTGGCTCAGCCTTCCGGGCTCTTCCCCTTGTCCAGCCTACTGGGAAAGTGTTTGGGGTGGGGGGTTATATTTTACAATGTAGAATCAGGAGGAGAGGTGGAAGAACAGTGGGTCATTGTTAGGAAATATCAGTAAGTTTGTCGGGGCCGTAGAGTGTAAGGGCAGCTCATGGGGAAGGAGGGACCTGAGGTGCTGCTGTGGATTCTATGACCTCACTGTTGTACTGAACAACACAAGTAAATAAAGCATTTGCTATTTTGAAATTATTGTCACATTATGGAAGCAACCTAAATGTCCATCGACAGATGAATGGATAAAGATGATGATGCACACATGTGCAGTAGAATATTACCCAGCCATAAAAAAAACGATGAAATAATGCCAATTGCAGCAACATGGATGGACCCAGAGATGATCACACTAAAGTCAGACAGAGAAAGGCAAATATCTCATGACATCATGTGTGCGGAATCTAAAAAGATGATACAAATACATTTATTTACAAAACAGAAATAGACCCACAGACACAGAAAACCAACTCCCAAAAGGGAAAGAGGGAGGGAGGGATAAATTGAGAATTTGGGATTAACAAATACACACTACTATATATAAAATAGACAACCAACGAGGACCAACTACATAGCACAGGAACTAGACTCAGTGTTTTTTAATAGCCTTCGAGGGAAAAGAATCTGAAAAAGAATGGCGTGGCATGCATGCTCAGTTGTGTCCAGCTCTTTGTAATTCCATGGACTGTGGCCTACCAGGCTCCTCTGTCCATGGAGTTTTCCAGGCAAGAGTACTAGAGCGGGTTGCCATTTCCTCCTTCAGGGGATCTTCCCGACCCAGGGATCAAACCCACGTCTCCTGCGTTTCCTGCACTGGCAGGTGGATTTTTTACCACTGGCACCACCTGGGAAGCCCAAAAAAGAATAGATGTGAATGTAAAACTGCATCAGTTTGTTGTACATCTGAAACTAACACAACACTGTAAGTCAACTATACATTAATTTTAAAAAGAAAAATAAATTTAAAAATTAAAAAAAATATTGTCACATGACTGTTACCTGTTTGGCCCCAACAGGAATCATTAAAACTGGAATGTGTGGGTCTGGATACATACAGGTTAGAGGAAGTACTCCACTGGTTTTATTATTACTTAATTACACAGACTTGGGAATGGAGGTGGTCCCTAAGCTTGAGGGAAGGGGATGTAAAAACAGCTGAGCCGCCCACGTCATGGGCAGAGGAGTGCAGGGAGGCACTGGAAGGCGGGTGGCCAAAAGCAGAGTGTGATGCCAGGTCCTATTACCCACTCTTGACTCATCCTGATGCTGGCGAGTCACTGGCATCTCTGTGTTTCAGTTCTTCCCTCATAAAATGGCAGGATGGGAGGGCTATATTATTATGGCACGCCAATTTGGGCTTTTAAAAGTGAGCTGGGACGCATGCCAGCAGCTGGGCCTCCTAAAGCTGGCCTGTACCTGCTCCTTAAGCAGTAGATACGCATGTGCTAGGTGTACACACACACGTATGAGTGAGTGTGTGTGTTTGTGTATATGTGAGCGCACGCATCCTCACACAAACGCTGGGGCTGCTCCTGAACACTAAAACATTGAAAAGGAAAGCCTTTGAAAGGCTCATCTGGCAAATCCCTCTCCACCCAAATAAATCCCTCTCCACTCATTTTAAAAAGACGAGAAGGTTTCTTTTTTTCCCTAAAAATCTCCATAGGAGAGGTTTGCAGCCTTCCATTAACATACTTGATTTTCTAAAAACTCTCATATGGGAAAGTTCTTCTCTGCTACATTAAAAACAAATTTCACTGCTGCCTGCATTCCCAATTCCTTTTACCACACTATTTTGATTTTGCCTAGAACATATCACTTTCTAACAATTACATAATTTGCTTAGGTATTAATATTTACTGTTAATTGTTTTCTGTCTCACCTCCTTTCCTCCAACCAGAATAAGGTACCTTATCCCAAGTACCTAGAGCAGTGCCTGGTTTAGACTTGGTACTCTATAAATACTGGTAATTTGAAGCTGAATTATTTCTCTAATCTTTGATAAAATCACAAATCTACAGAGCTGGAAGGGACCTTAGAAAGGAACCTTAAAAATGCAAAAATTAAGGCCCCAAGAGGGTAGGTAGCTTGCCCAAGGGTATACACAGAACTTCCCAATTCCTTTTCCACTTTCACCTCCCAACAGAACTGTGACCCTGGGGAAATAATCTGGGCGGGAGGCAGCCAATGAGAGAAGCCAAATCTGAACTCATTTAAAGCAAGAGAGTCAGAGAGAATAAGGTACAGCATTTATTATAGAACAGTAAAATCTCTTAAAATAATGGTAATAATTTGTACATCAGTAGCCACCTTCATCTAAGAATCTCAGAGAGCTTATGAAATTCTCTCCCTACAAGGTATGGCATCATTATCAGTATCAGCTCTCAGACAAGGGAACTAAGAAGCTGGGTGTGCTATGGCCGTCCTGCAGGCTGCCGCAAAGCTCTCTGGGACTACAAAGCCTCTCCATGATTTTACGTCCTCATCCTTATCAACATCAAAAACCGCTGGGTAAAGCTACAACCTCGCGGTTTGTTTTCGTTATTGTTGTTCAGTTGCTAAGTTGTGTCCAATTCTTTGTGACCCCATGGACTGCATCAGCCCAGGTTTCTGTGTCCTTCACTATCTCCCAGAGCTTTTCTCAAATTCATGTCCATTGAGCTGGTGATGCCATCCAACCATCTCATCCTCTGTTGCCCTCTTCCCCTCCTACCCTTAATCTTTTCCAGCATCAGGGTCTTTTCCAATGAGTTGGTGCTTCGCATCAGGTGGGCAAAATATTGGAGCTTCAGCGCCAGCCCTTCCAATGAATACTCAGGGCTGACTTCCTTTAGGACTGACTGGTTTAATCTCCTTGCAGTCCAAGGGACTCTCAAGAGTCTTCTCCAGCACCGCAATTCAAAACATCAATTCTTTGGCACTCAGCCTTCTTTATGGTCTGATTCTTACATCCATACATGACTACTAGAAAAACCATAGCTTTGACTACATGGACTTTTGTCATCAAAGTGGTGTCTCTGCTTTTTGATATTCTATCTAGGTTTGTCATAGCTTTTCTTCCAAGGAGCAAGCATACCATTCAGGGCCATTTCAATTTTTAAGCCCATGTTTAGAGAAACAACCCAGGGCATTCGGGTGTCCAATCATGTCATGCCTCCTTCCAGCTCACCAACAGTTGGAACTTGACCACAAGGACATCTGAGGTAGCCAGCAGCTTTAGGGGCCGGGGAATTTGCTTCTTTCCTCAGTTTACTGCCCTTGCTGTACACATCCTTCCATCTGTGTGAGGCAAATCAGCTCTGTTGGAATATTAATCTATCCACACAATTAGAGTGTTTACATTCACTCCTCAATTACTGAGGAACCACATGAAGGGTGAATGAGATGGAGTTGACACAACAGGCCCCAGGGAGGAGCCCATCTAGACTGTGACCAGGTGGCATGCTCTCCATTTCAAGGGGAGGAGGAAACAGTAGATTCTGAATTCTAAAATTTCTCACTGGAAAGCTTGCTCCAGGTTCCTTATTGCACATAGGCAGATGGCCTTACGCTTCTTTACTTGCTCATTGAATGACATCAGAGCCACAGCAGCCTCTATAACCCTGCCACGTGTGCAGAGGCAGTTCCAGTGGAAGGACTCTTGTTCCGGTTTGCTGTGTACCATGAGCTTTCTCCCCTTCTGCAGCTCCAGCGACCACACTGCTGACCTTGCCCTTGGACTGAGAGGTTTGTGGCCCAACTGCCAGGCAGCATCCTGAGGTCTGCCAGCCCCCTGGAACAAACGGAAATCCTTACTAAGCTCAGGATTTCCCACTGTTTCCTGAAAGTGCCATGTTCTGTGGGATACTCCAAGGAATAGTGTGGAAAAGGAATTCTGTGATCAAAAAAGCTGTGAAACTTGAGTTGAAAAATATCTTAAACAATGGCAGTTCCACACACACACAAAAAATAAAAATGAAATTCCCTTGTGATCCAGCAATTCTGCTTTTGAGTATATACCCCAAAATGGCTTCCCAAGTGGCACAGTGGTATAGAATCTGCCTGCCAATGCAGAAGATGTGGGTTGGATCCCTGAGTCAGGAAGATCTCCTGGAGTAGGAAATTGCAACCTGCTCCAGCATTCTTGTCTGGAAAATTCCATGGGCAGAGGAGCCTGGCAGGCTACATGGGTCACAAAGAGTCAGACACGACTGAGTGCATACACACCCCAAAACACTGAAAGCAGGGTCTCAAAGAGATGTTTGCACACCCACAGAAAAAACAGCACTATTCACAGGAAACAGAAGTTAGAAGCAACCAAGTGTCACCTTTAGTTGCATCAATAAACATATGTGGTATATACATACAGTGGAATATTACTCTGCCTTAAATAAAGAAGGGCTTCCCTTGTGGCTCACCTGGTAAAGAATCTACCAGCAATGTGGGAGACCTAGGTTTGATCCCTGGGTTGGGAAGATCCCCTGGAGAAGGGAAAGGCTACCCACTCCAGTATTCTGTCCTGGAGAGTTCCATGGACTGTATAGTCCACAAGGGTTGCAAAGAGCTGGACATGACTGAGCGACTTTCGCTTAAAAAAGAATTCTGACATGTGGTACAACATGGGTGGGCCTTGAGGACATTATATTAAGTGAAATTAGACAGTCATTTAAAGAAAAATACTGTATGATTCCACTTCTATGAGGCGCCAAGAGCAGGCGAATTCGAGACAGAAAGTCAAATGGTGGCTAAAGGGAGGGTAGTATGGGGAATGGCTGTTTAATGGGTACAGACTTTCAGTTTCTCAAGATGAGAAGAGTTGCGGAAACTGCCTGTGCAACAATGTGAATATACTGAACACTACTGAACTAAAACACTTAAAAATGATGAAGATGGTAGATTTTATGTCACATGTATTTCATCACAATTAAAATATACTCAATGGTCTTTGGAGAGGAACTTCTCAGAGTCTTTAAATGTTTACGTGTGCTGGGAATCCCCGAGAGGGGCATTCAGCAAGCAGTTTTCCCTGGCTTATCTGGTCACAAAACTTGGTTTTAATTTTTTTTTTCCCCAACAGAGCATCCCACAGGACCAGAGTGCTTCAGAACACACTTTACAAAACACTGAAAACTGTTAGAAAATAGGAAATTCTATTTTTCATATTTACATAAAGGAAGGCAAGATTCCAGAGCCTGAGGCCAGATTCTCAAAACAGTTGTAAGCGACCACATCCTGAGACAGGAAAACCAGAGCCTAGCCTCAACTGTGTCACTGACGAGCCATGTGGCCTCAACGAAGCTCTATTTTTTCTCCTCTGACATAAGTTCAACCTATGTCCCCGTCTGTGGCAAAATCTAATGAGGAAACATATGTGAAATATCCTGAAAAGTATCGAGTTCTGTTCAAAAAGTAAGATCATTACTAAGTTCTTAGGTACATTGAGGTGCAGCAGACAACACCAGGCAGCATTAGAGCTCAGAATATCTCTTAGCACCAGACAGGCACTAATAATAGAGATGAAAGAGATGGGGAAAGAAGAACCACAGGCTGAGTAGTCCTTCTAGTGCAACAAAAAGGGAGACCAGGAGTCAGTCAGAAAACACAGGTTCAAAAGCTGATTTTATTGCTGTCTGACCTTGGACTAGTCATTTAACTGCCCTAACTCTCAGTTTGCTCAGCTGTCAAATGAGATACTAGGAGATCACCTCAAAGGTCACCCCCAGCTCTACGAGTCTATGAAATACTGAACCGAAGTACCAGGTATCTGTACAGCTCCTTCGCCAGACGCTTGATTGAGTGCCTGCCTTGTACTAGGGTGCAGAGGTGAGCAGATCACTGATGAGCAAAGAGGAAGCCACCAGCATCAGGCTGTGCACATGGGGGGTGGGGTTTCAGGGACTTACATACTTGTGAATTATTATTAATAATAACTTGCATCATTCTCAGACCCTTGCCCCAACGCTTAAAAAAAAAAAGTGTCTCCAAAGTATCTTTCTTGAACTGTTGACTCAGCTGAGTCAGGTAAATGGTGGGAGGAAGAGAGGGGTGTTGCTGAATGAACAGAAATAAGGCTGCCCAGTCCTGGGGACCCATCTTCCCACAGGTTCAGTGACTAGAAAATGAGGGATGCCCAACCACTGTTTGTCAGCAGATGGGACAACCTGGCTGAGCTTCTCTCTCGGAGGGGCAGAGAGTCCCTGGTGCAGGAAGATGGGAGAGCAGTGGCTGAAAAGGAACACACAAGGGACTCAGGCAGAGGAGGAGTCCCTGGGGGCAGCGGCCCCCGGAGTGAAGGAGCTGGAGGGTTTGGATTTGCTGTGTGTGGTGACAGTCAGTCTCCAGAGGTGGCTGAGCAGGGTGGGCTCAAGAGAAGGTGTGGCTGCATGAGGCTGACCATGTATATCACAGACTCTGAGTCCCCAAAGAGGGCAGGGTGAAGGGAGGAGCGTCCAGGGGAGAGGGGTGTCCAGGGGAGAGGGACTGGGAGTCTCAAGGACAGCTGTGAAGGCTGGCTCTGTGGTGCGGCTGATAAACAGCAGAAGGGGTGAAAGCGGTGGCTCTGGGGAAAACACATGGGATAAAAAGCTATCCATGTATTGGATGCCTGGAGGAAGAGAGCAGGCTTGTTTTTAGTTTTTGGGGAAATAGGGCCGAGGGAGAAGTCGAGGAGTACCTGTAATGACTGAGGAAATCACAGGAAGCATGAGAAATCAGCAGTGATGGAAAAGGAACCTCTGTTCCTGTTGCATTTAAACTGAGTTGTTAAATGAAGATACTGAATAAAAACATCCTATGAAGAAAAGGTGTAAATAAAAATATCTCTGCAGACGCACAGATATGGGAGAGATGAGGCACGGCCAGGGGTGGGGCTGTGTGTGCGCACATCCCCGGAGGCTATCTGTACAAGTGGCATTTTGATCAAGGAGTCATATCTTTGGGTCCATGACTGGGCACATTCAGGGAGCCCAGAGACCTGCTCCTGAGTAGCACAGTGTGTCTGTGTTTGTGTGCATACGTTTTTCTGGATGGAGGATTCCTAGCTTTTTCATCTGGTGTGCAAAAAGACCCCCAAACAGTGGTTTAGCTCGTATTAAGATCCTCAACACTGGATGGGAAACTTCTCTCTTATCCACTTGACAAATGTGTCATATCAGAGCACATCAAGGATAAGGTGCTAATGTATTTATTACCAAATGTAAGAACCAAGGAATAGTGATTCTCTTATCTTGTCACAATTAAGATATGATAACACTCCAAAGACTACTGACATTGGCACACATTTAACCCAAATCTTTTAAACTAAAAATGTTAAAAGTATACTGAGGGTTTTGCAAGTACAAATTTCTTGCAAAAAGTTTACTATGTACGGTACCTTAATATAAGGTATCTGGACCTGTTAATTTTCACAGTTAGATTCAAAGACTTGCCAAAAACACTGACTGGAGCTACTTTAACAGTCATGAAAATTTTCCCAAAAGGATGTTATCAACTAGACTTTGCAGTAATGACTATAAATACGTGACATGCCTGCGTTACTATAAATAAATATTGCATGTTCTCCCAACCCATTTAATTACTGTTCACCTAAAGCAGTGCAATTAAGAAACTGTGTTAAATTCTGAAAATGGGAAAAGCCCTCCTATCTCTCTTAGGTAGTTTTACAATCCTAACAATAGACTTAATGAAGCCTTTTAAAAGAAGGACAATTACATTAAAATGACCGGGGCATGTAAAAATTCATTACATAGATACTCCTGCTGTCTGATGGATTAAATGCCTCATCACACTCTGGAGAGAAGCAGGAACAAAGAATAAAGAAAAATCACAACTTTCCGAGTTAAAATCTTATGCCTGAGAACTCATCTGACTTCGAAAATCACTCAGGACTTCACCCAACACAGTAAGTGCAAAGAATATTATGTCTGGTATCAGATAATAGCATGGTCCTAGGAGTGCAGATTGGCTTGTTGAATACAAACTGACATTACAATCCATATCGTGATGATGCGAAACAACAAGACAAGTTTATAAAGCTTCTCTCTTGAGAAATGCTAAGGGCTACAAAACAATGTCCATGCCCCCCAGGACTGCCTAGGACTGTCAGCATCCATTATCCTCAGTTCAGTTCAGTTGCTCAGTCGTGTCCAACTCTTTGCGACCCCGTGAATCGCAGCACGCCAGGCCTCCCTGTCCATCACCAACTCCCGGAGTTCACTCAGACTTACGTCCATCGAGTCAGTGATGCCATCCAGCCATCTCATCCTCTGTTGTTCCCTTTTCCTCCTGCCCCCAATCCATCCCAGCATCAGAGTCTTTTCCAATGAGTCAACTCTTTGCATGAGGTAGCCAAAGTACTGGAGTTTCAGCTTTAGCATCATTCCTTCCAAAGAAATCCCAGGGCTGATCCCTTCAGAATGGACTGGTTGGATCTCCTTGCAGTCCAAGGGACTCTCAAAAGTAAGTCTTCTCCAACACCACAGTTCAAAAGCATCAATTCTTTGGCGCTCAGCCTTCTTCACAGTCCAACTCTCACATCCATACATGACTACTGGAAAAACCATTATTCTCAAGTTCCTGCCAAAGACAGTACCAATTGGCTGATTTTTGCTAAATGTATTCCTAAGTGTTTTTTATGTTTTTCAGTTCTTATTATACACAGAACTTTCTTTAACTTCATTTTCTACCTATTAGGTGTTAAATCTATGGAGACAGAATTGATTTTTGTATATTGGTCATCTTGTATCCTGTGACTTTACAAAAGTTCAATGATTTGTTCTTCCTAGTAGAGGTTTAATACATTCCGTGTGTGTGTGTGTGTGTGTGTGTGTGTTAGTCGCTCAGTCATGTCTGACTCTGCGATCCCATGGATTGTAGCCTGCCAGACTCCCCTGTCCATGGAATTCTCCAGGCAAGAATACTGGAGTGGGTTGCCATTCCCTTCTCCAGGGGATTCTCCCAACCCAGGGATTGAACCCGGGTCTCCTGGCATTGGCAGGCAGATTCTTTACCATTTGAGCCACCAGAACTTGTCTATATAAATTGGCATGTTGCCTGCAAATAAAGACAACTTTACTTCTTCCCATCCAATCTCGAGCCTTTTGATTTCTTGTCCTTGCTCTCTTCCTTTTTCTAAAGAGCTACAACAGCCTATAGGAAGGTCCTGCTGGGACACTCTGGTTTGCCTTATGCCAATTTGGGCCCTTTGTTGGGCCATGAAGATTGGGCTGTGTGGAACTGTGGCCTTGGACAGAAAGATCCTGATCCTACCACACTATCTGCAGAAGACAAGGTACCTGATTCAGAGCATCCAACTTTAAGGGATAAGAAGTCATGGTTGATTTTCTCTGGTTTAATTACTTGTGTCTCTCAAGATATTGACATGTTAGAAAAAGAAATACTGAAAGGAATCACTGAATCTTTGAGATTTTAAGTTAGGAGAGCCCTTGGAGATTAAACCTCTCATCTTACAAAAAAATGAGGCCCAGCCTGTCCAGTGACTAGCTCAAGAGGCAGAGGGCGAGTCTGCTATTCTGGACAGGAGGTGAACTGAGAGTTCAGAGATCTGATTCTAGCCTTGAGGTTAGGAAGGTCCTCTGCCCTAACAGACTCTAGGAGTCTAGGGGAGATCTCAGATACTATGCACCTTAGTCCAAGTAGAGGGGACGACTTGGGACCATGTGAATATGGGCATCTTTTTTTGAACTCTGGGCAAGATTACATTTTCCACTGCCTAGTCAATCTGCATCTGGCTATTACTATTAAGAAATGAACTTTCCTCTCCCTGCCTCTAGTAAACTTACTCTGAAATAAGTTAGAAACTATGATCTCACAGAGTATCTCTGGCTCTTGTTTACATCAACTGTTGAACATGACCATCGCATATAATCTCAAAACACAGTTCAAAAGCATCAATTCTTTGGCGCTCAGCCTTCTTCACAGTCCAACTCTCACATCCATACATGACTACTGGAAAAACCATTATTCTCAAGTTCCTGCCAAAGACAGTACCAATTGGCTGATTTTTGCTAAATGTATTCCTAAGTGTCTTTTATGTTTTTCAGTTCTTATTATACACAGAACTTTCTTTAACTTCATTTTCTACCTATTAGGTGTTAAATCTATGGAGACAGAATTGATTTTTGTATATTGGTCATCTTGTATCCTGTGACTTTACAAAAGTTCAATGATTTGTTCTTCCTAGTAGAGGTTTAATACATTCCGTGTGTGTGTGTGTGTGTGTGTGTGTGTTAGTCGCTCAGTCATGTCTGACTCTGCGATCCCATGGATTGTAGCCTGCCAGACTCCCCTGTCCATGGAATTCTCCAGGCAAGAATACTGGAGTGGGTTGCCATTCCCTTCTCCAGGGGATTCTCCCAACCCAGGGATTGAACCCGGGTCTCCTGGCATTGGCAGGCAGATTCTTTACCATTTGAGCCACCAGAACTTGTCTATATAAATTGGCATGTTGCCTGCAAATAAAGACAACTTTACTTCTTCCCATCCAATCTCGAGCCTTTTGATTTCTTGTCCTTGCTCTCTTCCTTTTTCTAAAGAGCTACAACAGCCTATAGGAAGGTCCTGCTGGGACACTCTGGTTTGCCTTATGCCAATTTGGGCCCTTTGTTGGGCCATGAAGATTGGGCTGTGTGGAACTGTGGCCTTGGACAGAAAGATCCTGATCCTACCACACTATCTGCAGAAGACAAGGTACCTGATTCAGAGCATCCAACTTTAAGGGATAAGAAGTCATGGTTGATTTTCTCTGGTTTAATTACTTGTGTCTCTCAAGATATTGACATGTTAGAAAAAGAAATACTGAAAGGAATCACTGAATCTTTGAGATTTTGAGTTAGGAGAGCCCTTGGAGATTAAACCTCTCATCTTACAAAAAATTGAGGCTCAGCCTGTCCAGTGACTAGCTCAAGAGGCAGAGGGCGAGTCTGCTATTCTGGACAGGAGGTGAACTGAGAGTTCAGAGATCTGATTCTAGCCTTGAGTAGGTTAGGAAGGTCCTCTGCCCTAACAGACTCTAGGAGTCTAGGGGAGATCTCAGATACTATGTATCTTAGTCCAAGTAGAGGGGACGACTTGGGACCATGTGAATATGGGCATCTTTTTTTGAACTCTGGGCAAGATTACATTTTCCACTGCCTAGTCAATCTGCATCTGGCTATTACTATTAAGAAATGAACTTTCCTCTCCCTGCCTCTAGTAAACTTACTCTGAAATAAGTTAGAAACTATGATCTCACAGAGTATCTCTGGCTCTTGTTTACATCAACTGTTGAACATGACCATCGCATATAATCTCAAAGTTTACAAAGCTCCATTTAACATCTTAGAGGTTACACACAGTCCCTAGGGATCTTGGCTGAATTTTTCTCATACATATTATTTGTACCTGTCTCTTAGAATTACTTGGCAGAGCTAAGAAAATCACCAGCTTGGTTAGCAAGCATTTAACATGTTTCCTCTTCACTAGCCAAGGGAGGTTAACAAGGATGTCCTTAAATTAGCAAGCATATTTCTGTCAATCAAACGCATGTATTTGAACAGCTGAAATTCTAAGACTTTAGAAAGTCCAGTTCTTCAAATGTCCCCTCTTGTGACAAAAAGCATTCTTACTCATCACTGCCTTCTCTAAAATAACCATCAGTTGTCACTGCTAAAAAAGAAGTTTCAAGAGGTCAAAAGTATTTACTAAGATCAGAGTGAGGCCCCAACCAGACAAAATAGAAACCAGACGATAAAAGAGCGTCACTCAGAGCTGTTGGGTGTGTGCTGGGCGAGGCCTGTTTCGACAGAAAAAGGAAAGCTGGAGAAGAGGACAGGAACCACCAAAATACCTACCTGCACAGGGGGTCTTCAGAATATCGTGTCATTTGACAACAACCCCATGGAGGTAAACATAACATCTTTAGCTCCTGAGGAAGCCAGTTAAGTAGCTTGACCACATGGTCCAACAGCTGGATAGTGGTACAGGGCAATCTGAATCCAGGTTGATCTCTCTTTCCATTCTTTTAATTAATTTTATTATGAAAGTAATATAACCACACTGAGAAGAAAACCCCTATAATCTCATTTACCCAAGTGCAACAACTAACATTTTGGTATAATTTTTGTAGGCTTTTCTTACCCATGCATTTAGATTTCAGAATTAGAATTATATTCCACAATTTTGTATTCTGTCCTTTAAAACTTAAACATTTGTCCAACTTATTTAACAATTTGTATAATCATTTTAACTAATATGTAATGTTACACTGAATAGAAGTGTCATGGTTTACATAATGAGATCTCACTTATGGAAAACTGAGGTTCTTTTACATATTTTTGGCAAAGCACAAGTGTTATTTCCAGTATACAATGCTGCATTTCCCAAATGTGTAATGTCACCATCAAAAGACAATACCAGTCAACAGATGATGAAAAATTACGATTGAAATATTTTGAAAATGCCACCATCACAGAGCTCTCTGGCCTGGAATCAAATAAATTGGATGAATGCTATTAATAAAGGGTGACCCAAAAATAACAAGTTAAAAAAAGCTGCCCTTCTGAGACTCCAGAGAGCACGTGCTTCTAATGGTTTAATGCTTACTTTCAGTTTCACAGGAATGCCAACAAAAGACATTTATCCTCACTCAAATCTCGATTTGGAAGAATGGAAATTCTTTGAAAACAAATTCTATCAGTTTTACGTATCACAGTGGTCAGGATTTGCAAACGCGGTCAAAATGCTCACCCAGGACCATGTCATATTTCACAGTTAACGTGCTGTGAAAAGGCCACAGACCCATATTTCTCAGGTCAAGTGAATTAAAACCACACAGCAGCTCTGAGTTCTCATCCGAGGTCAGATAAACAGCATTGTCAAACCCTGGGTCATCTACTGAATTTGTAAAATACAATGCATGCTGTAAGAAAAATCCCCCGTGTTGGGAGGAAAGTAATCTCCCAAATCTTTGTGTGCCTCTGTGCGGATATCTGTTTTAAAAGTTTGACTAGGATCCATGCCACCCGCGTTTGATGTGGGAACAGACCCTTAAATGCCTGGCTCCCCAGACAGAAAACTGAAGGTTCCTGCTGGTCAGCGGAGACTGAGTGAAAACGCAGTGAACTGGGTGTTTCATTCTCATTGAGATAGAACCTGCTCCCTGACAGCAATGTGACCACAGTTCATGCAAGATGCGCTTTCACCCTTCCCGTAATGGTTGTGTAGGACCTGCACGTCCCCTTCCCCTTCATGACCCTAGTCGTTTCTACGCCACACTTTGATGGGGAGTTGTACTTCATCAAACCTTAATGACATCCTTTTCCTCACCCATATTTAGCTAACCATGCATTTCTTCTTCCCTTCGGACTTCCCTTTCTCTTAAAAGTTAATCTGTTTACTCATGGGAATGTCAGATGGAATGTCCAAATATAACCACCTTGAAAAATATTACCCAGTAAAGCTGAAGATGCACAGACTCTAAGACCCAGAAATTCTTCTCTTAGGTGCCTATCCTAGAGAAACTACAGCAAGAAGCACATACAAGAATGGTCACAGCAGCACTGTTTAAAATAGCACAAACCTGGAAGTAACCCACATGTCCACTGAGAGGAGACTGGATAAATTGTGGTGTATTCATATAAGGCAAGACCACACAGCGGTAGAGATGAATTTCATGTCTGACACTTCATGCATCAATGGGGATGAATCTTAAAAAATAAACATTGATTGAACAAAGCAAATGGTACAAGAATACCATTTATATACAACCCTGAGGCAAACAAGACTTAATAACAGATTGCTTTGGGAAACATGCTTGAACAGAAAAGCCAGGAAATGACAAACACAAAATTCAAAAGAGTGTTTTCTTTGAAGGAGAGAGGTATGGCCAAGGAGGAACACAGGGGCTCCTGAAGTGCTGGTGATGTTCTAGCTTTTAAGCTGCATTATGGCACAGGGGTGTTGTGTTGTTTCTCTGCCTCTCTCCCCCTTCCTCCCTCCGTGCCCCTCTTCATGTAGGTATATATGTATGTATCTGGCACACACAGACACACTCCTGCATATCTATTCCTGTGCATACATCATAATTTTTCATGTTACACTGAGGGGCCCGCCTCCCTCAGTGCCTCCTCCCCGGCACTCTGACCCTCCATGGAGCCCTCAGCCGGGGACTCTGTCAGCCTGCGTGCGCGCTCCACTGACTCCCTGCTCCACCGAAACATGAGAATCACTGAAGCCCCAACAGGATGCTCTTCCTTCCTTGCTTCCAGATGCACTCACCTGGAGCACTGATCCAGGCCACCGCTGATGGGAAGGTAACCTCTGCAGTGACTTCTCCCTCAGGAGGTGGTGGCGACCTTGTTGCAAGGGGACCTGAAATGCTACTTAGGGTGCAACGGAGTGGAGCTCCAGGAGCAGTGCTGGCCCGGACTTTCCAAGCCCGACCCAACCACAGGGTCTCCTACTGCTCCTGAGAAGCTTATCAAGTTCCTGCCATCGCATTACTGCCACCCGGCCTGACTTCCCCTTTGTTCCTATGAAGTTCTCAGGCCCCCCAGCTCTCAGACACCCAGGCTCCCGACCCTGGCATAATTCATCCTTCTTTCTCCTCTTTGAACAGTAGACCCTGATATTACTTTTTGCTCTAATCTTAGTTATACTGAGATTATATATATAGTTAAATCAGGAGTCCTGATCTTGGTATGATGGCCTTAATTTAGACCAAGTAAGAGTTCTTATTGGATTTATTTTATTTCGGGAATGTTGATTCTCAAAGCTTCTATTTCCTACCCAGAAATGGAAACTGATAAAGTCTTTCAAAAGCAAATGGATTTGGCAAATAGTTGTTTTTTTTTTAATTTCAGTTTGTTTCTTTTATGTAGTAGACTTCTTGTGGGAGAAATACATAAATGTAACCACTGTCCTGGAGATCTCAGTCTGGTTAATTTGATTGCTTTTCAAAAATATTTCATATTGCCTGTATCATAACATGAAAACCAAACATCATGGCCCCATTTTAACTTTAATGGGCCTATTTTCACTTGATCACAGAAGATATACTAAAGAATGAATATTAAAAAAATCACAAGAAAAGTAAGGTAGAGGTGCAAAGAGGTGACAGGATACTGTGAACAACTCTATATTTAGCCCCATGAGGAGCAGGATGGCAGGCCCAGAAAGGGGGTCAGGCTCGGTGGATGGCTTCAACAGAATTCAGACAAGGTTAGCAATAATTGGAGAAACTGAAAGACAAGTGTGAACACCAGGCCAGGGAAGATGATTCCAAAGTCTGAGGTGCCAAGAACCTGGCTCAGGGACATGGTCGTAGGAAAAGAAAGGAAAAAAGGAGAAAGGCATCCAAGTTGGTCAGTTCCTTCAATTTGAGTGAAGAAAGTTCTCAATGATTATGAGCCAGGGGACATGGTAATATAAGAGAAAAAGTAAAAATTTGTCATTCATCATCTCAAATTTGAGCTGAATATAGTGATGGATGGTCATGGATAAAGCATCAGTGAAATGAGGGCTGCTTAGAATTCACATACAAACAGGCCTATGGCATACATGATTTGGGCTCTACACCACCACCTTGAAGAAAAAAAAAAAAAAAAATTTCTAGAATTTCAACAAAAAGGAATGCTTTTAATTGTGCTCCTTGGTATGCACCCCCAAGAAAACGAAACTAACATCCACACAAAACCTGTACACAGATGTTCATAGTATTTTTTCCATAATTGCCAAAACTTAGTAGCAACCAAGATGTTCTGCAGGAGATGAATGAATAAATAAACTGTAGTACATCCAGACAATGAAATATGATTCAGCTCCAAGAAGAAATGAGCTATTGAGCCATGAAAAATATGGAGACAATGTAAATGCATATTACTAGTCAAAAGAAGTCAATCAGGTAAGGCTATACACTGTATGATTCCACCCATATGACATTTTGAAAAAGGCAAAACTATAGAGACAGTAAAAAGAGCACTAGGTGCTAGAGGTTAGGGATGGGAGAAGGATGAATACGCAGAGCAGAGGGGTTTTAGGGCAGTGAATATGATCTGTATGGTACTGTATTGGTTGATATATGTTTTAATGCACTTGTCCAAACCCATAAAATGTGCAACATCAAGAATGAATGAGAAAGCGAACCATGGCCTCTGAGTGAAAATGATGTGTCAGTGTAGGTTCATCATTTGCAACAAATATTTGTGGAGGCGATGCATGTGTGGGGGCAGAGGGTACATAAGAAATTGCTGTACCTTCCTCTTGGTTTTTCTGTGGACCTAAAATTGCTCTAAAAGATGAAGTCTGTTAAAAAAAAATCAACTTGAAAACAAAAAACAATTAAGCACTTTTCCTGCCTTGACACATCTTCCTCTGTGGGGTCTGAAATGATTGTTTCTGAAGCTTTTTGCTTTTTCCTTCAAAAAAAAAAAAAAAATTATAGTTGACCCTTGAACAGCACAGACAGGGGAGGTTGGAAAGCCAACCTTCCGGGCAGTCAAAAACCTACATGTAACTTTGCAGTCAGCCCTCCTTATCCCTGGCTCTGCATTTGCAGATTTAATCCACTGTAGATTACGCAGTCTTTAACACTTGTTTGAAAAACCTCTGCATGTAAGTGGACACTTGCATTTCAAACCCGTTCTGTTCTAGGATCAACTCTATACAGTGTCTTGTTGTTCTATTTACCATCTAGAAAACAATGAACCCTAATTATATTTTCCACTGGACCACTGTAGAAATAGAATAAAGAAAAGTCACTTGATTGGCTAGTAGCCAATATGAGTAACAACAAATATGAGAAGATATGGCAGATATCATAGCGGCTGTCAAAACTTTCTAGTTCTACCAGCTCAAGGGCCATATTAAAAAAAAGTACCCCTGACACAATGCCAATAAGGCCTCCCCATACCTAAAACTTAACTAATGATCGCTGTGAAAAGTGAAAGTCACTCAGTCGTGTCCGACTCTTTGTGACCCCATAATCCATAGAAATCTCCAGGTCAGAATACTGGAGTGGGTAGCCATTCCCTTCTCCAGGGCATCTTCCCAACCCATCGATTAAACCCAGGTCTCCCGCATTGCTAGGGGATTCTTTACCAGCTGAGCCACAAAAGAAGCCCAAGAACACTGGAAAGGGTAGCCTAACCCTTCTCCAGCAGATCTTCCTGCCCCAGGAATCAAACCGGGGCCTCCTGCATCGTAGGTGGATTCTTTACCAGCTGAGCCACATGGGAATGATGGCTGTAACAACTTCTAAATTTCATGACGAGGTACTGAAAATGGGAGTTTAGGAAAGAATGGGTACATGTGTATGTATGGCTGAGTCTCTTCATTGTTCCCCTGAAACTATCACAACATTGTCTGTTAATTGGCTATGAAAGTGCTGGTCTTTCAGTTGTATCCAACTCTTTGCAACCTGATGGACTGTAGCCCACTGGACTCCTCTGTCCATGGAATTCTCCAGGCAAGAATCCTGGAGTGGGTAGCTCTTCCCTTCCTCAGGGGATCTTCCCCATCCAGGAACTGAACGGAGGTCTTCCTGCACTGCAGGAAGGAGCCTGAGCCACCAAGGAAGCCCCCAGTACAAAACAAAAAGTTTTTAAAAATTAACAAAAAGAAAATAAAGTAACTAATAAGACCTAAGAGCTGTTCAAATTTTGTCCCCATTATCACATTCACTTTTATTATTATTATTTTTTTTTGCAATAAGTCTCATGTTGATGCATGGGTCAAGCTCTTTGGTATAAGAGGAGGAAAAACTCCTTCATCTGATAATAGTATGATAGGCAAAATGGCAGTTACTTAGTTTATTAAATGACGGTTTCTGCCACCCCTAGTCTAGGAGGACCACTTTTCTTCTAATGATGAACAAAATCTTCCCACACATACACACACACACAGTTTTGTGTGTTAAATTACTGTAGCAAAAGATACAATCATGTTGTGGAAAGAAACCTTCCCTTGACAGAAAACCTCCTACCCCATGTATGACTGTATTCCACAGCATACTTGGGAATTAGTCAATCCTTGGACAGTATTGCCCAAAGAAAGAGGACCACAGACAGAAAGTGTAAACTATTACATCGCCCCCCTTCATCAGCATCTCTTCACTGACTCCCAGTCGGGGTCCTCTAGTGACTGCAGTGATTTCAGGGCCCCCTGCACCTCTCCTTGAGACACTCACCACAGCTGCAGGTTGACGAGTGATGGCGCTCTGCTTCCTGCACGGTCACCACCGCACAGCTCTTTGGAGGCCCCGTCAGGACTCACTCAAGCCCCGGGCCCTTACACTCTTTCTGCTGCTTCACGCTGCCTGTGCTGGGCTCTGGAACCATCTCGCTCTCTCACGGCAGCCTTGTTGGAAGGACTGTGCAAATGGAGGCACTGTTTCATTTCTTCTTGTGTTAACAGAAATGGTCCACTTCCTCTCCTTCACTTTACACCCTGACTTTGTTCAGCGGTGGTGCATTTCACAACTTCACGAACACCCCACAGCTTCCGAGAAGCCGCTGTGTTCACTTGACAGTGGGGGCTGCTCTCCACAGACCACACGGGACCCGCAAAGGAGGATTGGTCTTTAGTGGAGGCAAAGGCTTTAGACAATGATCAGGGCTGCACATCTGAAACAGGGTTCTAGTCCCTCCTTTGAAGTCCCGCCACAAGCTGATGCCCCCGGGTGTGCTCCAGGAAGCGGGGCCCTCCGTTTGCTCAGAGCAAACAGGTATCTCTGCCCTCAAAGGAGCAAACAACCAAGTACTCTTCCAGCCCTCTTCCTGTGGCACTGCCTCCAACTCACAGCGCTTCCACGGACTGTCTGAGTGACAGATTACAGACAGAGAGCACCCCGACGTCAGCAAAGTTCCGGACGGTCACTAAAACAGCTGAGCAAGGTGTGAAAACCTGGGTTTGTTGGACTCAGAGTTGACTGCATAGCCCTCCCAAGGGCACAGACATCACAGGGAGCAACACTGACTTGGAGGGAGGTCCTTGTATGCAGGGCCTGGGAGGTTTGTCATCCTTGCTTATTAAGGATGCTTTCATCAAGATGTGCTTACGGAGATCACAAATAATTCTCAGATGAGAGGAGATAGCTAACTGGAAGAAAGAATGTACACTTGAAACTAACACAACACTGTAAATCAACTATTTTCCAATAAAAATTTTTAAAAAGAATGTAGAAGAGCCAAGATACAGACAGAAAGAAAACAGAACAAAAAGAAAGGAAGGAAGGAAGGAAGGAAGACCACAGATTTTTAAAGGATGTCAACAGGCCAAAACAACAACAAAATCCCTCCAAGTTAACAGATAAAAATCCTGCTTTTGACTCCAAAAAAAAAGAGAAAGAAATCTGCTGCATAAATATAGATGATGTCAGTGCCTGCTCCAGACTCCTGAAACTGCTCTGTTGGGACAGCTCACCCTGATCATAAGCCCACGTCCCTGACCCCAGACCCTGGGTGGGGGAGGCTCCAGGACACTGACTTCAGAGTTCCATCAATGTTATGACTCTGACTTCTGAGCTGGGGCTGCCTTTTACTCTCTGGGCTCAGTCTCCTGCTCTGGGCCCCATCCTCTTCTGGCAGCTGATCCTCTAAGTTGATCTTGTAGGCCCAACTTTCTATGGCTTCCGGCTGCGGTCTCGTCCCCTTCTCCACCACTCCTTTCATCTGGCCCCTTGACCCATTCGGCCATACAATCCTGCTACCCAACAACATATGTCCATCCAGACTGCCAATCATGGAAGGACTCCCCCAGTGATAGACCTTCCCACCTCCCTTCACTGTCTCCTGTTACATACATGCTGCTCATACGTCTCCGTGAACGTGTCCCTGCCCATAGATCCGTCTATTCTCCAGATTCTCATCTGGATAATATTCTGGATTCCCAACAGACCTCATCCTGAAGCCCAGACAGAAGCCCAGCATTTTTACGTGGCAGGGGCAAAAGGGATGTGTTTAAAGCAATTCATATTTTAAAGTCTTAAGGATTTTTATTGAATACAAGCTCAACGCAAGCTAAGAGTGCCACAGAGCAGCTGAACCAGAGACGTGATCCTGGTCTGCACTGGTTCAGCATTTAATGATGCAGAAAACGTGCATCTCACAGGCGTTAGGAGTCTTTGGTGTAGAGACCTTGCTCTACACTGGCTGAGACATCTCTGAAGCACTGTTCGTGTCTGAGTGCCATGCTTTCAAAGACACAATGACATAAAGGGAATGCATCCAGGAGGAAGTAACCAGAATAACAGAATTCCTGATATCAGGTAATGTAAGAAGATTTGTAAGAACCAGGGCTGTTGGCCGAGAAAACATGGATTTGCAGGGATGGTTTTTCACGTTAAGAGCTCTTGCATGAAGGAAGACCAAGAGGCTCATCTGATGAGCAACAGCTTGAGGGCCTGCAGGGGACACACTGGAAGAAGGGCTGACGACAGTGACTGCTCATCCCACTCCGCTCCTTGTCTCCATGACCCTGTCTCTGTAGCCCGTTTCTCTCTCAGACTGGAGGATCTGATTTCCTAGGCCCCTCCCTGCTCTCAGAGCCCCTAATTCTTCATTCTCACATTAATCCCAATCTGAGAATGAAGACAGGCCTGACCTTGCCTTTTCTGAGTGAGGCCTGGGAGACAAGGTTGGTTCCTAGGTCTTCCAAGTGGTCCCTTCCAGGAAATCAAATTCACTCAAGTAACTTGCAATATAAATAGTGACAGGCTTTATGTTTCAGGAAATGAAAAACACAGAAATTCCCCCAAGAGAAGGTGTGAGAGGCAGAAAAATGTCTCCCCTTCCCCAAGGTATTCCCTTCCTAATTCCTGCAAGCTGTGAATATGACCTGACATGAAATGCTGTGATACGATAAAGCTAAGAATGTCCACAGGAGGAGATGATTCTAGATTATCCAGCAGGTGCTCGAAGCCGTCACAGGCATCCTCATAAGAGGGATGTAGAGGGAGATGAGACGGAGATGCATCCTCCTAAGAGGGACGCAGAGGGAGATGAGGCAGAAACGCACAGGGAAGAAGGTAAGCTGAAGGCAGAGGCAGGGACTGGAGAGATGTGGCCACAAGTCACAGAGCATCTGGAGCCCCCAAAAACTGGGAAAGAAGAGACAAGCAACCGATTCTCCCCCAAGAATCTCCCCCGAGACTCTCCCCTGACAACGAAAGGCTCCGAAAGGCATGTATTCCTGCTGATACCTTAACACTGGACTCAGACTCCAAAAGCACGAGAGACCAAACCTCTGTTGTTTTAAGACACCATGTGTGTACTCATTTGTAATGACAGTCACAGTAAACTAAAGGGAAGGTTTGCGGATTAAATTTTGCTATGTGTGTTCAAGGGAGAAGTTTGAATTTGTATGTGTTTTTATGGACTATTCCAAACCATACTTAGAACAAGGATGGCTCTGCTTTTAAAAGTGGGGACAGTGATAAAAGGCATCTTTTAAGCCATTCTGTGAGTGCACATTTTACTAATCATCTCTGCTTCACACATAAATTCAGCAGACAGTAAGTCCAAGCAGGGCAGACAACCAGATGGTTTAACCTCCACCCAGCAGGCCTCTTCACTCCTGCGGAAGAGATATCCAGCAATCTGCCTGCACACATGGGAGGAGAGAGCCTCCAGTGTAGGTGGGATCGTGTGTTGATTCTCTGTTGTGATGTGGGCAGCATTTCTCCCCACCCTCGCCTGGCAACATCCAGCCTTCGGAGAATGATGAATGCTGCTGAGATGAGCAATACAACAGCGTGATCCCCCAGCCTAGGAGCCCGCCTAGAAAGAGGAGGAAGGTCCCGCAGGCCTGCCCAGACTCCCACCACCACCACCTCTCTAAGTCAGCTCCCATGCTGTCACCCAGGGGGCTGCCTGGTGGCACCAGGTCAGGGTGCAGGACGTGGTTCCTGTTTTGAGTTTCCAACATCTCCCTGATAAAAACATCATTACTATTTTAAAAACCACACCATAAGGGAGAAAGTCCTTTTAAAATCAAGGAAGGGAAAATGAAAGGTACATATAAAACTACCAGTTTGATGACATGAGGCTGATGATGATTCATTTGTCTTCTGCTCAAGAGAACCTCAGATGATTCTCTACTGTGATGTGGGCAGCATTTCTCCCCACCCTTGTCTGGCAACATCCAGCCTTCGGAGAATGATGAATGCTGCTGAGATGAGCAATACAACAGCGTGATCCCCCAGCCTAGAGCCGGCCTAGAAAGAGGAGGAAGGTCCCGCAGGCCTGCCCAGACTCCCACCACCACCACCTCTCCAAGTCAGCTCCCATGCTGTCACCCAGGGGACTGCCTGGTGGCACCAGGTCAGGGTGCAGGACATGGTTCCTGTTTTGAGTTTCCAACATCTCCCTGATAAAAACATCATTACTATTTTAAAAACCACACCATAAGGGAGAAAGTCCTTTTAAAATCAAGGAAGGGAAAATGAAAGGTACATATAAAACTACCAGTTTGATGACATGAGGCTGATGATGATTCATTTGTCTTCTGCTCAAGAGAACCTCAGGACAGAACCTCCAACATGGAGCGGGAAGAGACCAAGACCTAATTTAGATCTTGCTGCTTCCAAGATTGAAGTCCTCGGGTAAATCACTTCATTTCTGTTGAGTTTCATTTTCCTCACATGCAAAACAGGACAACTGAACAAGGTGACATGTGGTCTACACAGTGGTTGGCCCGCCTGAGTTCATCCATGTTGAGGAAAGGATAAATTAACTCTTCTGCACCCAGCAGCAGACAATCCATCCCAGCCTTTCAGCTCTTTCCTTGAATCACAATCTAATACTGTTACCCGCAGTTCTTCCAACTGCCATCAATATCTGCCTGAGTTTATAATATCTAGGAAGAGGGATCTCTTATTATCTTGGAAATTCGAACTGGCAGAGGGCATGTTTTTTCTTCTTGGACAGTGGTGGTGCTTAGTTTTTTCAATCTAGAGATATATGTCGAAGAAAGTTGGTCAGTTATCATGGGTGATGCATAACAACTATTTTTGGTCCAGGACTTTAAAAAGTTTGCTCTTCAATCTAAAACAGAATTTTGTGCAAGTTTCTTGCTCCTAAACAGAGACATTCCCCCATCCTCAACCAAAAGCCATTCCTTTTTCTTGATCCCTAATCACCAAGAGAACAGGCTGTGTCAGGCTTGGCCTCCACTAAGTGAAACAAAGGCTGGTCTTTCCCGATGCTCAGTCACGAGCAGAATAGGTCAGTTCTGTGTGATGTTGGGGCGAAGGACATGGACAATGGAAGCTAACTGGGCATCTCAGAGGTCCTAAAGTTGGCAGTATTCTACGCACATGTGTCAGAGGGCCTAAGGGACCCACAGCACCTGGGGAGCCCTCCCCTCCATTCAGGAAGAGTAGCTTCTACAGACAGCAGGGCGTTATACTCATGTTGGTCCTCCTTTTCTCTCTCTCTCCTTCTCCTTAGAGGAAGCAGCATACCCAGGGAGGCGGTACCCCCAGCACCAAACCCCCCACATGCCCAAGGAGACACAGCCACATGCCTTCCCACTGACCAGCATTCCTAAGCCTTTGGACATTCCATATAAGTCCTGATGATCCTCTGACCCCTGGAAATTTTATTACCCCCACTAAAGGCTTCCCTGATGGCTCAGTGGTAAAGAATCTGCCTACAATGCAGGAGACACAGGTTTGATCCCTGGATTGGGAAGATCCCCTGGAGAAAGGCATGGCAACGCACTCCAGTATTCTTGCCTGGAGAATCCAATGAACAGAAGAGCCTGGCGGGATACAGTCCATTGGGTTACAAATTTTTCTCTTTTCAACCGGCTGTGTAGGAATCATACATGACTTTAAAGCTTATTTTCTAATGCAGTCTTGAATTTTGAACCATTCACTGTTTAGAAAGAGATCTTTTTTTTTTCACAAGACAATTGGCCTCACAATAAGAATCTAGGATTTTTTTTTTATTATTTCTTTTGAGACTTATTAAAACAAAACACAGACTGAAAAATGGAGTAACTTCTATGTGCTTTCTACATTTACAGATGAACACAGAAGCTACTCCATTTTTCAGTAATTCACTGAGAAAAAGAAATTCACTGAGAGAAAGGAAACAACTCTAAAGCACGAGGTAATTTTTTAATTTACTTTTCTTTCTTAAGGATGATTTTAGTTGAGGTGGCCTACCAAAGAGACAACAGTATTTTGGCCATATTTGAGGCCTGAAGGCAGCTACCTAAGCCCTGCAAACAGCTGGAATAGCAGTAGGGAATTCTTGGTCTCACTGGAACTACAGATATTACAGGGGCCTCTCTCAAGGCAGACGCCAAAACACTTTAAATATGATGGACCAAGGCCATGTAGGGCACATGAAAATCAAACCTCTCTCCCCAGAACTTTGAGAGTAGTTATGACCAAAGAGATGTTAATCACATTCATTTAAATCAAGGTTTAAATTACAAAGTAAGATGACTCAATTTTATCAGCTTTTTATTTTAAAAACTGCATTTTTGTTTTTTTGACATAAAAACAAAATTCAGTCAGTCAGTTCAGTCGTTCAGTTGTATCCAACTCTTTGCAACCCTATGGACTACAGCACACCAGGCTTCACTGTCCATCTCCAGCTCCCAGAGTTTACCCAAACTCATGTCCACTGAGTTGGTGATGCCATCCAACCATCTCATCCTCTGTCTTCCCCTTCTCCTCCCACCTTCAATCCTTCCCAGCAAATGACATATTCTTTAAAATTCACTTGAGGATGGGTTTCACTTTTAGAAGACATACCTTATATATTTAAATCAGTGATTTATGGAAACTATACTCAGAAGTATATTCCTCAATAATTCTATAAGATTCTGCGAAAAAAAAAAATAAAGTTTAATGTTTCCCTTGTGTTCTTACTGCTCCTCCCTTTAGACTTGCTTTACTTGTCCAGATGACTTCATTCTCAGAATTATTTATTCATTTGCCTACTTGAAACTGTACCTTTGAGGATAGGGAATGATCATCCTATCTCCATACAATGCTATTAATAAGCATGATTTCCACAGATAAAACCCATAGCTGGAGAAGAGAAACATGATTTCTGGGGTATACAATAAAGTTTTCAACTTTTCTACCTACCAAGGTAGCTTTCATTGGGTCTCATTACCCCTGAATTTGGTGGCATTCAACACCTTAAGAAGGCATACTAGCTGCAGGCTCTAGGCTCTGAATACATGAAGAATTCAGACCGAAGGCTACATTCCAGCAGAAAACAGATATAGATGGTTATTGTACAAATAACTATGCTCCAGCCAGACTGGAAGTCAAGGAAGACTTCTCTAGAAAGTAATATTGCTTTTTTACAACTTACTCATAAAACTTTTAAAAAGGAGATAACAAAAATCTACTGTCTCAATAGTCAAATTCATAGAATTGGAAGTATATCGGTAGATGTCAGAGGGATGGAGGTGGGGAGAGAGGACGGGGAGTTAGTGTTTAATGGGAACAGAGTTCATTTTAGGAACGTAAAAAATTTGGGAGTGGATGATGGTGAGAGTTGTACTTAGTGCCACTGAACTATATAGTTAAACATGGTTAAAATAGTAATGTTTTATATTATGTGACTTTTACCATAATATAAAATATTAAAAGATACATTGAACACTATATCAATTCCAAGGTAAGATGGGGCATGGGAAAGAGAAGGCTTTGGACTGGATAAGTATGACTAGAATCCTTTCTACTACTATGGTGCCTTAAGCAACTCATGGTAAGGGACATGGTCACCTCACAAGACTGCTGTAATGGTGAAGTGTGGCATACATAAAAAGCACTCAGTATGTAGTGGAAATCTAGTAAACTACAATAATAACAGAATGTATGCTGAGGTATCTCTGAGCTTTGACATGTCAAAACAAAGCTAATTTTCCTTTCCTAGTTCTATCCTTACCAAAATGTTCAACTAAAACTCAAAAATCCATTAGGAAACAAAGACATTCTGACATCAGTGAATTTTTTTTCACTTGGGTTGGCTAACAGGTATCATTTACTTAAACAATGGAGGTACACCCTGTACGAGATTCTTCCTGGCAGGTATATAAACACAGGCAAAAAGATTATTTGGCATATCTGTACTCAATAGCCTTCTCTGAGCATTAGAAAAAGATTTTGGAACTGAAGCTTCTGAATCAGAGCTTTTAAAATAGTGAACTCCCCTCTGGTGGTTAAGTGTTTTTCAGGTCACAAACCATTTGACTGAGAGGTTGTGGGCAGAACCCTTCAGAGGAGTCCAAACTCACTCGGCTCAAGAAGCATTTCCCACCCCAGGTTAGCTTCTTTCAGTCTAAATTCCCTCAGTACTAACAAACATCCAATGCCCAAAACAGGGTCAGTCACACAGTTCATCCCACTGTTAGACACACCTTGCTGTCAGGACAATCCATCAGGCTCCACCTGCAAGGAGCTCCCAGCCCATGGCCAGCCTTGTTAAGTCTTCTTTAGACTGTGGCCAACAACCGCTTTTCCTTTCTGATACAAGGCTCAAGTTAGAAGACAACAATAAAAAAATATGTTTCATGTTTTTAAGTTAAAAAATGAAGAATTCTACTTGGTCCTGGAAAAGGAATTTTCTCTCTACTGATGAGAAAACTCAGGCTCAGAAAGGAAAAAAGATCTGCCTAAAATCTTAGAGCATGTGAACAGCAGAGCTGAAGCAAGAATTTAATTCATTCCACTCGGGGCTCCCCACTCCATTTGCCAAGCCCTCGGGTCTGCCTGTGGGCTTGCACAGACAGATGCACCCCATCCATGAGCTGGATCTCCCGGCCTCGTGGTTGTGGGATTCACTGTGGCCTGGGCCGCACGAGGCCAGGCATGCTCTGTAGCCTGGAGCATCACCAGGCACTTCGTGGACCCTCTCCCCGCCCTCATCTCTGCTGGGTGTTCTGCTGGTCTGCGCTATTCCACCCTGGGATGGCTCCTGACACCCAGAGACTCTGGCTGCTGGGGGTCTGGCCTGCCCAGGAGGGCCTCAGGGTTCACCCCCATAGGGATGTCCTTCTTGACTTCTGGCCTCCAAGTCAAGATCTAAGTCATGGGGTTTCTACAAAGGCTCCCTTCTACTGGCCCTGACTAGAGCCTTTTTACTTCCTTGAGTCCCTTGGTTTGTATGAGCTAAAAAGGCCAGGTTGAAAGGAGATCACAGATCATTCTGTAGAAGCTGGGGAGTTTGCATGAGGTCAAAGATCAGGGGTTGCTCATAATTGTTCTCAAACAAGGCTTCAAGAAGAGTTGTATTTCCTCGACTCGAAAATAAAAGTGCACTGTCTGCAGACAGAAGGGCTCTAGTTTGGAAAAGAACCTCTTTTGCACACGAATTCAAAATAAGAAATAACATCCAAGTCCTTCTAGAATGATGAGATGGCAGTCCCTGACTGACCAGGGATCCAATAACAGATTACACTCAAGGCCTTGTGACTGGTCAGTGGAGTCTGGGGGCTGAAGGATCCTATAGCTGGCTGGTGAGACCTGCGTAAGTCCAGCCTGTGCTGGGAACCCAAGGGGCCTGGGAGGCAAGGGAAGCACAGGCAGAGAAAACTCACCCAGTCTGCAGCAAGAATGAACACATGGTTCCTTCACACGCTCCCTGCCTCCAGCAGCTTCTCTGGATGCCCAGCCCGCAGCTGGAGTTTCCAGAACCCTTTTTGCACAGCTCTATCAGACTGTGCAATAATTATCTGTGTATTGTCTTTCACATTCATTTTTGTCTCGGCAGAGTCCAGCAAGGTGTCCAGCACCCAATGGGCACGAAAAAATGTTAAGCAAATGAAAGCATGACCTGTCACACAGTAGCTGCAATTTGAAGGTACAACTAGGGCAATGGTAAACAGCAGCCATCTGAGAGTAGAGGAAAACCCAACAATGAATGAACCTTCCCTTAACCAGTCTTAACCAGAAGTTGGAGGGCTGCTCATCCCCCACCAGCCCTTGAAGACTCAGCAGCCACAGGACAGCTGTTCCGTTCTATTTCTGGGCTGGGGAGACGTATCTTAGAGCTAAAACATATGTTCCCAAAATTTTCAAAACTGAATGTTACAAACAAGGGGAGGGGGCAAGTAGCAGGTTCACCTAAGTAAGCTAAGGCTTTCTGTATCATACACCAGCTCTACCTCCCATTCAACCTCATTCTCAGAAACCCATGGGCTCAAAGTCACAATTCCAAGTCCAAAGTGAACCTAATCCTGGTGGACAACCCTTTCTAATTTACAAGGCACGTGCTTTTAGTGCAAAACTTGCCAACTTACTTTTTCCACGTCTAGATCAGCATCCTGCTTCTTCAAAAAACTGTAGAAGAAAAACAAAAATTACAAGGGACTGAGCAATCTTCACCTGTAAACCACCCACAAAGCACCACCATCGAATTTTCATTTGTTGCAGACAATCGATTTGCCCACAATTTTTTTTTTCTTGTTCACACAATTGTTGTGAAGTCACAGTTGCCACAAACACCTGCCTGCAACTGCAAAGACCTGGGCCTGTACAACCAAAGGAAGCCAGCATGAGATCTTAAGTTTCCAGAACCAGGAAAAATAGGGATGGAGATCTTGAGTATGCATACGCATGCTCATGCGTGCGCGCACGCACACACTCCTTTTTCAGAGTGCCTATAAGTCATCCATAGCTGGGACACGTTAAAAATGTGTCCCCGAGGTCTTGTTCAACATGCCTTTTGGCTTAAATCTCCCCTTAGTCCCCAGACCCTATCTGCCCCACTTCCTGTCTGACTGTGGGCAAGCCTCACTGTCGAAACAGGCTTCTTGGCATGGGCCTGCTTTCCCATCAGCTTGGGAGACCCTCTCCAAGAGGCTCTGCCAACCCAGCAGCCTGCTCAACTTGTGCATGGAAACCTAGCCCCGAGATCAACTTAGAACCTTGTGTTAAGTCCTGCAGGCAGCTGATGCTGACTGATGGCACCCATACCCACTTCACATGAATCTTTAAAATGCCAGGATCAGGACCTCCAGATTTCTCATGCTGTCTGCTGCCGTTTAGTCATTCAGTCGTGTCTGATTCTTTGTGACCCCATGGCCTGCAGTCCACCAGGCTCCTCTGTCCATGGGGATTCTCCAGGCAAGAATACTGGAGTGGGTAGCCTATCCCTTCTCCAGGGGATCTTTCCAACCCAGGAATCAAAGCGGGGTCTCCTGCACTGCAGGTGAATTCTTTACCAGTACTCTGCCTACAACCTGCCAATACTGTGTTCCAATACCTCATTTATTCTTTGTGATTCTAGCTGCTTGAACAAAGCTTCTGTTTTAATAAGGTGCCTAAAAAGAACAATAAAAATAGTTGAATGGAATTATGTTGACAACAATATGTCAGCGTAGAAAGCAAAGGTTTGAAAAATTTGTGGAGAAAAAAAGCAGAAACAATTTTTCCTATCTTAGTAGAGACTCAAACTTGCTTTTAGTATGATTTTTAGCATTTTTCTTTTTGGCCCATGGTTTAAAATACCCCCATGATAAATTATCAACCCCATCAAAACCATCCCCCTTCATACACACACAAGAGAATTTTTACACTATTTGGAAGACTACATAATTAACAGTCACATCTTTGTTTTGTTTAATCAAAGATGACTCAGAACGAAGGGAAGAAAACATGACCATGGGGAAGAGAATTAGAAACTGATATATTGTCTTCTGCAGATGGGCATTCAAATCATGAACTCACTGCAGACACGCAAGAGAAGCAGCAGAGAGGCTGGAGGGAGAGAATGTGCTAATGAGCTCGCCACAGTTCGTGCCTGGGCAACCCACAGCCCCATCTCTTCCTGGCTTCTGAGACACGCTGTCTTACCCTACCAAACACCACTAGGCAATACATGCCTTCTCTTCTGGTGCTCCCACTGGGGAGCTAGACAGTGTTGAGCTGTTAAAGAAAAAAGAAAAAGAAATTCTTTCTTTCTAGAAATTTCAACTGGCCTCTCTATAACCTGCAAAGAGTCAGTCAGTACTCACCAAAGGGAACATCTATCTATACAGAGAAGACTGACATCCATTCTTAAATACTTACAAAGAGGTTTAGGAAGGCCGTCATTCTGATATATGGACTTCCCAGGTGGTGCTAGGGGTAAAGAACTTGCCTGCCAAAGCAGGAGACCTAACAGACGAGCGTTTGATCCCTGGGTCGGGAAGATCCCCTGCAGAAGGGAATGGCAACCCACTCCAATATTCTTGCCTGGAGAATCTCATGGACAGAGGAGCCTGGTGGGCTACAGTCCATGAGATCGCAAAGAGTTGGACACCATTGAAGCAATTTAGCAGCAACAGCAGCAGCATTCTGATTTATAAAGTAGAATGTTCTAATTTGCCAGGTGAGGGCTGCCTTCATCTGCCACAGAAAGAGCAGGTGGAGATCATTACCCTCATCCAAAGCAGTGAGGAAACTTGGCCTCTCCCATGTACACAGCACAATAGCAACCTCAGAGGGTACCAAGTTCAGCAACATGCTCTGAAAGAATGAGCCTTCCCTCCACGGCTCTTTAACAATCAGTACTAAAAGGAAAACTGAAAACCCAATTGCAGCTGCTGGCTCACTACTACACGAAGAATCTTATCCATACGTACATACATGCAGCATCATCCAATTTCTTTTTCAGGCTTACTAAACAGATGGAGCTAATTAACGAAGACAATACATACATGCACCATCCCGCAGCCAGAAACCAGAAGGATGTCACAGCATCAACTTCAAAGACTCACAGCAAGCACACACGGCCTGAGATATTTTTAGGCACCAGCTCCATTGTTTCAAAGAGAATACGGGTGGATGAAATAGAATTGCCTGAAAGTAAAATTCATATGGCAACCCATCTTGAATGAAGAGTAGCTTTAGCTTTTTAAAAACCAGTTACACCGTTCTTAAATAAAGGCTGTTTCTGAAAAGTAGAGAACAAATAAATTTTGATCATCAAATACTTAGATGAAATAGAGGTAATATTTTATTTCAATGACTCCTATATTTAGAAAAGGCTTCCTTGGTAACTCAGATGGTAAAGAATCTGCCTGCAATGCCAGAGACTCGGGTTCAGTCCTTGGGTAGGGAAGATCCCCTGGAGAAGGAAATGGCAACCCATCCAATATTCTTGCCTGGGGAATTACATGGACAGAGGAATCTGGCGGGCTATAGTCCAGGGAGTTGTAGAGTTGGACAGGACTGAGTGACTAACACTTTCACATTCACATTTAAAAAAAAACTGACCAATTATTCACCTTTCGGCTTATTTGCTCAATCCTGTCTGACTCTTTGCGATCCCATGGGCTGTAGCCTGCCAGGCTCCTCTGTCCATGGAATTCTCCAGGCAAGAATATTGGAGTGGGTTGCCATTCCCTTCTCTAGGGGATCTTCCTGACCCAGAGATTGAACCCAGGTCTCCACACTGCAGGTAGATTCTTTACCATCTGAGCCACCAGGGAAGCCCAAATAGTTGACTACTTCCATATAAATAGTTGACTATTTCCATATTTTCATACAAAATCCCCCAATCGTGGGCTTGTGGGCATTAGGGCATGGTCCATGCTTTTGTTCTTCCTGCTGAAGTAGTACTGATACTTTGTTTGAGAATATGACTGAAGTGACCCAGATTCCCCCAGTGGAAAAGGCAGATCCATAAATGCTGCAAATGTGTGATCAACTGCAGGAAGGGAAGCTGAAGGATGAGGCCTGGACCCGAAACGAATCCTCCCCACTCTCTAGATCAGCTCAAGTCCTCCATCATTGGGGGAATACACAAAGATTTTCCTTTTTAGAGGAAACTCCAAAAATAATACTGAGAAGCCCTCAACTTCAAGCTCCTCCTTGAAATAGCCACCCCCACCCCACCCCTCCTGCTCTCCTAATTCAGATGCCAGGGGACCTCTCCCATGGGCACCTACCATATACCCTGTGAGAGGACAGTGCCAGCAGAGGAATACCCTGACCTGGCAAAGGGACACTGGCCACATGTTTGGAGAATGGCAAGAGGCTTGACAGTGTGCAGGGCATGGGGTGGGTGCAGATGGTGGGAGGCTAGAGGGAGAAAGGTGGGAAGCTAAGGCAGAAGCCAGGTGATGAGAGGCAGGTGTACGCCAGTTTAGAAGTCAGGCAGTGAGGGGCACACATCTGCACCCACCAGTATCTTTTCAACCTGCCTCTCTCTCAGGAAAGGGTAGAAAAACAGATAGAGGCCCCAGCATATTCCTGGCACTGGACTAAGGATCCTCATTCCAGTCTCACTCACTCTGCTGGATAAGTAGCATCCTCTCCTGATTGGCCTTCAGGGCCCAGGACAGAACCGCCTTTCTGCTCCTGTTTCCCTCCGGCCCCACTTCTATGAAGAATTGGATTTCCTCTCCTCCGTGTGCCTATAGCACTTCAGGTAGGGCTGGTCCCTGCCTCTCCAATGGAACACCAGCTTGTCGAGGCCAGAATGGCAGTGAGCAAGTACCGTGCCGGCAACACAAAGGGGACCTGTGCCACCTCTGTGGATGGAGGTGTGAAAGGTGGAGAGGGGCAGGGTGACTAATGAAGAGCTGAACGCAGAAATGAAGGAAATGAAACTGCACTGCATCAGGCCGACTTGCCACCTCCTGCACGTAGGAGAGGGGAGGGTGCTGGGGAAGGATGGGGGTTATAAATCCAGGGTGCACCCACATGCCACACACACCCATGTACCCAGAAGATGACCTGTTTTTTAAATTTAGTCCCATGTCTTTAGCTATAAATGACAAAGATCCAATCTGAAGATTCGGCTATTACTTTTAATGTTACCCAGTGTTTCCTTTTTACTTGAAAAATGTGATCGAGAAACCAAGATTCAATACATTAGAATCAGAATCACGTCTTGACTAAGACACGATGTAAGGAAGGGCCATGATGTAGCCAAGATTTAAATTGTGGCTTGGGCTTTTGTTTGATTATTTTAAGAAATGGAAGATTGAGAGAGAAATGAGGTATACTTTTCTCTTGCCACAGAATCGCCTCTATTCCCAATTCAACCCTTTTCACTACTTGCAAAAGACTTAAAATATTTATTGACCTGCCAAAAAACATCTGCACGTTACTAGACACGTCTCCACATATTCACGTCTGAATGGTTTCTTTCTGCTCCAACGATCACAGCTCTATTCAATCAGAACTCAAGTGAGAACTCAGAGCTGTACCTGGTGTGATGTCAGTGGCCACCAAGGATAAAATGGCCATTTGATAGCAGCTTCCATATCAAGCGTGTCAACAGGGGCACTGTTCCTTCGGTTATTCTTAACTTAGGATCCAAGGCACAAAAAAGACCAGGCAGGGCCAGACTCTGCCACAATTCCAAAGAAAGCTGAGACACATACAGAGTGCACACAGAAGTGCCTCAATGTTCTCTGGCAAGGGGGCAGTCCCTGGCTCCCTGCCTGCAACCCAGGAACAGGCCCACTCTCACAGTGGGCACCCGGGCGTCCACAGCTGCACCCAGACACGCAGGACACCCTGCTCTGCTGTGCAGCCCCCAGCTGGGGCTGGCCCCAGGACAGGACCCTGCTCAGACAAGGCCTTTCGTTGTGGGGTATTCCTCATTACCCCGTTTCCCCAGGAAACAAAAATATTCCCCCCTCTGGCCATCCCTTCTAGTCCCAGACAAGCTCATCCTCCTCCTGTGTCTTCCTATACACATGAACCTTCTAAGAAGGTTTGAGGTGGTGGCACCTGCAACTCTTCTCCCATCTTACCCACCCCTAGAAAGGGCATAGTGATGAGTACATGTTCAAAGTGGTGAGGGGCATAGGGCAGTGAAGAGCTTGGGGAGAAGTGGATGCCACCCTCAAGGGTGTCTTCAGCTCCCTGAAATCAAGGGGACCCAGAAGGAATTCAAAGGAAAAGGCGAGTCTGGGAGAGGACAGCAAAAGTGGCTGGGGAGACCCTTGAGGCTCCTACATTGGGAAGATGTCATGGGCCTTGGCCAATGTCAGACACACTTTGGGCTACTACCCCCTTCTTATTTCTTTTAAATAAATATTCACTCACCTCACTGAAAAATCTAGAAACTCTGGGATCACTGTTATGATGTGGGAGATTTCCCCCTCTTGCCTATTTTTCTATGCACACAGAAATGTTAACACTAGTGGAGCACTGCCATCTTGCCCATCACAACCAACAGCACATACGACCTCTGGAGAGAAACAGAAGGGGAAGGCCCCCCAAATATGAACAATGTGCCTAGTACAATTAACCACAGGCTCTATTGCAAGCAGTAAGGTGCAAAACATAGACTCCGCTTCCTAATGATCCCTCTCACCACTAACTACGAATTACGCTCCAACACACAGAATTTTGGTACACAGCCAGGGAGGAAGTAGTTGGCTTGGAAACCAAGTTCTGCTCCTAGCTCTGCTATTTATTTGCTTTGTGATTGGGCAAAGGGAGAGGGTACAGCAACAGTCACATATTAAATAACCCACAGCAGCCAGGCAGGTAAAAAGATGAATGGAGCATGTGAGACGGGGCTGGGGTGAGTGGAAGAACTCTGCTCCATTCCAAGAGGACAGCTGCAATGCTGCCTGGGCAGGCTGTTGTGAGGATGGAAGGCAGGCTTGGCCAGACCTCCCTGTTTTTTTTTTTTTCCTGAGAAGCTGGAAATCTCAGTTTTTATATAAAAGTGCTCAATTTTTAAATGTTGATTTGAATTTTTTAAATGCACCATGTGGTCCAACAAAAGATAAATGAGGGTATCATCCCTCATCCATCCCAGAGACTGGTTTGCTATCTTTCTAAGTCATGAGAACATTCCCTTGGCTTCTTTTTCTGTTAAATAGGAAACTGACTGCTATCTGCCCACCATTTGGGGTTTACTTAAGAGCATTTTGTTATCATATAACAAAAAATCCCTAGTACATTCAGGCACACAAAGCAGGGTAACCCAATCCCTTGCTTTTTTAAAACTAGGTTTACACAAAGGCTCACACATGGGGCTTGATGCTTTGTGGAATTATTTGAAATGTATACTTATAACCCCTGAAGCTCAAATGATAAAAGCATCTGCCTGCAATGCAGAAGACCCAGGTTTGATACCTGGGTTGGAAAGATCCCTTGGAGAAGGAAATGGCAACCCAGTCTGGTGATCTTGCCTGGAAAATCCCATGGATGGAGGAGCCTGCTGGGCTACAGTCCATGGGGTTGCAAAGTGTCAGACATAACTGAGCAACTAAGAGTCAGTCATACTTACATTTACATGTTAGCTTCTGAAATATTCAAGAGCTAAATTGTAATACCTTTAGAGGATAAGAAGTGAGTAACTGGAGCAAGTGGTGGGGTAAAATCTTGCTTGGAATGACTTTGATTCTTTTTTTTAACAGATGCTATGTGGAGATAGGTAGTGGAGACAGCCCTCCATAGAGGCTTTGTCATTAAGGGCAGCAGAGATGTAAGGTGGCTACCATAGGAGAACTCAAGGTGAAGATGAAGTTTCACCATTTAAAAATGCGTGAAATTACAAAGGTTGTATTTAATGGAACGAACAACATGTTCAAGCAAACAGACAAGCAAGGGAAAAAAAACAAAACCCAAGTACTAAATAAAGAAACTGTGTCAGCAGAATACTAGATAATGTTGGGTATAGTAAACATTTTACTACTAAGAGTTAAGGAACCAGGATCTACTGACACAGGTTTTCCTAAACAAGAAGTCAGAAAAAAAAGTCTTTACTACAACACACATTGTCCCACATTTTACACTGTGCCATTTCTGTATTTGTCCTTTTTAGCCTACTTCTAGCAGAGTCTCTCTCTTTGCTAAAATACATTAGTTGCCATGGAAACGATGTCATAGTGTGTAAAACCGTTTACTGTCCTTGGAAAGGCATTCATGATGAAACTGAGCGGCAGCATGTTTTAAAAAGAGATCCAACAGAAAGCAGTCATGTAAGAACACAGATCTCAAAACCGTGATTTCCACCACCACCGAGTGGCCCCGTTTTCCCCAAATCAATCAGAAAAGCACCTTTCCTTGCCACATACACCAAGTATACGCCAAGCAAAATTTCTGGCCTAATGCTGGAGGAAACAATAGACGCACTAGAATTCACACTTTTCTCCCTGGGTTGGAAGACTGAGAATCAGAACGGTTTGTAGACATCATGACACCTCTGATGGTGGAGAAGGAGGACGTAGTCCTGTTACATTCTGCTGTTCAACTCTGTTATCAGAGATAGAAATAATATTTAGGACGTAGAGATTTAGACTTGCATTCCTTATCCCCATGGATTAGCAAGACACTTCCTCTGTTTTCCTTTCATCAACTCAAATCATATTCACTCCTTCAAGAAAGTGTATTGAGTGGCTCTCATGAACCACCCTGGTGAAGAGAATAAGACAGGCAAGGTATGTGGCACCTGGAAGCTTAAAATCTACTGGGCCAGCTGGGTAGGTGGATGCTTAAGAGGCTCCCTGGGCTACGGTGAAGAGTTCAACTATTCCAGCTCAAGAGGACAATGCTGAAGGGTGTTACCCAGCAATGTGTTCTCACAAGACTTTTTAAAAAGCTCACTCAGCAGTGGGATTGGAAGCCAGCAACATAGGAGGGCAGAGCAGCAGGCTTATCAGAACAGTCTGGCCGAAAGAGGACAGTATGGAACAGACAGACAAATGTGATCTCTGACTAGGGTGACTTGAGGTGGTTTAGTCGCTCAGTTGTGTCCAACTCTTTGCGACCCCATGGACTGTAGCCCACCAGGCTCCTCTGTTTGTGGGATTTCCCAGGCAAGAATACTGGAGTGAGTTGCCATATCCTTCTCCAGGGGATCTTCTCTACCCAGGGATCGAACCTAGGTCTCCTGCCCTGAAGGTGGTCTCCTGCATTGCAGGCAGACTTTTCACTGACTGAACCACCAGGAAGCCTGGGTGACCTTAGGTCCTGGCTTATCTGTGAAAGCACTAGATTATACCCATTGCCCCTGCAGCCCATCAGATGAAGCTTTGTCCAGATGTTTCATTTCTTTAAACCAAGGACTGTTATTAAGAGTTGCATTAAAAGGCACCAAGATTGGGTTTGGTACCTTCCACTTTGGTGGCGTAGTGGTAAAGAATCCACCTGCCAATGCAGGAGACCCAAAAGATGCAGGTTCAATCCTTGGGTCAGGAAGATCCCCTGAACTAGGAAATGGCAACTCACTCCAGTATTCTTGCCTGGAAAATCCCATGGACAGAAGAGCCTGGCAGGCTGCAATCCATGGGGTCACAAAGAATCAGATGTGACTGAGTACGCAGCCTCCACTTTGCTCTTCCACCTTTGGCCATGGTCTTGCCTACTAGTGATGGGATGATTGCATGGGAAGGAGAATTTTCATCCTACCATGTGATTAAGTCAGAATGGTAACCAATGACAATCCATCTGTTTTCCTGTCCTTTTCCAGTCTTGGCTGCAGTAAATACCTCTTTCAAGGAAAACACGTAGGATGCTCATCAATAAAATAAAGAGCACTGGACATGAGCAGCCAGAGCATCGAACACCCTGCACTCTCCCCTGGCAGACCCTCCACACACCGGATGCACGACCACCTGTGCTAACCCACGCTGCGGCCAGAGACACACAGAACACTGGTCAGAAGCGTCCATGGGAAACAGAAAGTTACAGGTTAGATGTACGTGAAATATTTGTAGGAAACAGACCTTTTCAAAAATGATGTGAATGTGCTCATGACAATGTTTTTGTCATTTATTGATTGTCATTCTATTTTACTTTGCAATATCCCCTTTAGCAACAATGGGCTGAAAAGAAAAAAAAATTAAATGAAAAATTAACACATTTTTGCTTTTTTAAGAAAGTTGATGATGAATGTGTGCTCGCACAATATGTTCTCTGGTATTATCTAGCATGGGAGCCTCACTGATATTATTCACTGTGTAAGTCTGTATATATACTGATGCTAAGGAAGCATCAGTAGCTACTGCAAATGTTAACATAACAGTTATTGTAAAAAGACTGTGCCCAAGGATGACAATTTAACACAGACAGCTATGGAAGGCTCACTGATAGCACTCTAGGAAGCATGACTTTTCCTTTGGATCAAATGACTGCTATTCTATGTTGATTCTGCTTATTTTTGAGTTCAATTTTTTTTTGGTGCACATTGGAAAAGTGAAGTGATATCTTTAATTTATTGGTTTCATTAGCAGAAGAAAAAAACATACAAATGATTCCAGTTGTAAGTTAGTATTAACAGGTGTTTTAAACAGAAAAATCCATTAGTTTCGATTATGGTTTTATTTCTTTCCCCCATCTATTTCCTGGGATCAAAATAAAGCTTGCGAGAGTTCATTCTGTCACAAGTGGAATATCTCATGCTAGTGTGAATACAACTGTTAATTGGTCAAAAGTTTAACACAAGATGAAGTTGTTTTTGCAGAATACAAATTTTGTGATGCTATAAATAATAGTCCTTATTAAATCAAGAAACCTATGGGCAGAAAGTTATTTGAAGTGGGTAAGGCATACACCTAATTCATAACTGCATTCAACAAGTGGCTATGTCCTAACAAACTGCAATTGCTACATCTACAGATTCTCTTGCAAAAGAAAAACTGAACTATGAAATTGTTGTGATCAAGTGTTTTTGTGAATACAAAAAACACTGTGGCATTGTAAGTACACATCTTCTATTTTGCTGCCTGTCACCATCAACTAGGCTTTAGAAATGTTTGAGAAATAATTCTCTAAATCAGCCTAAGTGTGTTGTGATGGTATGTGGATGAATGCTGTGAAGTTGGGGTGTGTTCTGTTCCAAAACAGTTGGAAATCTTTGCTTAAACTAGGGAATGAAGTGCCAAAACATTTCAGATTTTAAAAAGCGTTTAACCAAGTGCAGTTACTGAAAACAAGGCTTACAAATAGGAAGATGTTAAAATTTATCCCAACAAGAGCAAAGGAAGGCACTAACTACATTAGAGAAGCCACTGTCCAAGTTTTAATTCTAAAATAGGGTTACAGATGTTTTGGAGCATCCAAACTTGTGGCAATATTTTGATGATGTTCCTGGTTTTAATCAGATACACTTATATTCTGTACTACAATGGAGTGAAATTAGGAATGATCTATAATTTTGTGTCATCTAAATGTGATAAAGCATTTACAAGTACCATAGAGGAATTTATTTTCATGAGTTTTGCCTTATAACAAATATTTATTGATGATAAGAATCCTGAATGGGGATAAAAGACTTGTGAAAATATTTGGGCTAAAATATGTACACATTTCAGTATGAGGGGAAAATGCTATTTTGAGAAAAGTCTCCATTTAGCAGAATTTGCTCTGAGCTTACGTGCATCTGTAGAAAATGCTATTTTCTGTTAAAAAATATTATGTATACGTAAATGCCAACTGAAGATAGCAACAGTTTCAATTATTAACTATAAAACACAACTTTAAAGGATATTGACAGGCCCTTCTCCAGGAAATCTTTCTGACCCAGGGATCGAACCCATGTCTTCTGCACTGGCAAGCATATTCTTTACCACTGTGCCACCTGGGAAGCCCCATGTACCAAGAATAGTTACTGTCTTATGTTCTTTTAGTTGTTTATATGAACAGTATAAAAAGTTTTTTCTCTAACATCTAGGACATGTTTTTAATTTTTAAAAATTCTATTTTGAGATTTTGAAGGGAACTATTTCATAGGTCAAAAATATTATGGAAATGGTATCAGTTAATCAACATTTTTTAAAGTTCTATAATTTAAACTATTTTAGTGACTCCTGTCAAAAAGTGGTTATAGTTCCCCATCCCTTGCTTCCTTGGCTACGCCTGACAGATGAGGGAACTGTGAGATGTGTTTATATGTCACCATAATTTTCGAGTAGGAAAATACATAAGCAGCATCTTAACAGGCAACTTCCCACCTCACTCCGCCCCACCAAACATATGCTTTTTAAAGCGAGACTAAAGCTTTCCCTTCCAAAATTACTAGGCATTTCAAGAAACAGCAGGTTTTAAAACATCTTCTTAAATGCAGCATCATCCTCTTATGAATGTCAAAGAGAGATTAAAATGTATTTAAAAAGAGCTAACTGCCCCCCCACCTCATTTGAGTGTTCTGATAACTACTTATGAATTATACTTGGAAATGAATCCCTTTATAAACTCATGCTTTATTTAGTACATGCGGATTGAATAAAAATGAAGAGCTTCTCCCATTACAGTCAGTCAGAGAGTGTAATTTCCAGTATTCACCTTGATACCTTTAAGATATGAAGGATCACACCCAGTAAAAATGATCTAGAAGTCTCCAGCATCACAGCCGAGTTCATGAGAGAAAAGCCTGAAATTCTGATACTTTCCACTGACCCGACTCCATGGCAACCGAGGACCCTGAGAAGTGTCACTAGTTAAACCCTGGAAAGTCCAAATCTTCACTAAACTTTAGAATACCCAGTGGACAACTCTGATCGTCCTTGAGAACACAGATCTTTCCACTTCTTGCCTAGAATGAACCAAGTACAGGTAAGTCACAATTTACACAAAGGGAAAAGTATACTACAAGAACACAAGTAGGCGAATTTCCCACCATCACCATTGTCACCGTTATCACCACCATCATCCTGGTAAAACACAGCTCAAATGCATATGCAAGGTTTGAAATTTATAATTACTACCCAGCTGTGCACATTTTTCATAGCTGATTTCAACTTGATCATGACCACTGCATTTCTGCCTACCACAGGGAAAAAAAAAAAACCCATCTTGCTACTGCAAGACAACTTGCTCTTCAGATTTAAAAATTTTGCTCCTTCAGGGCAATTAGTCAAATTGAGCTCATCTCAGATTGCTTCTCAGGGCTGTGTTCCTTCCCTCTCCCTCCTTCCTCACGGGGCTGATTACAGACCCCCACACGATGGGGTGAGGACCTGGTCTCCTCCCTGGCCTGTCTCACCGCTTTGTTCTGCATGCTGGCCTGGTTCTGCTGACGTGATTGGTGGAAATCCGCTGCCCCAGTCCCAGCCAGTCCTCAGCAGTGGGGCTGACCCAGGTTATTCCGTGCTCTCTTTGTCCTGACCCTGGGATGCCCCCGACGAGCTCTCCCAGCACCTCCACAGCTGTCCAAGGATTGTCGGGATTGCTCCTACACCATGTATAAGCTTTGGGAAACAGGGGGAAGGGATATCAGCTCAGGGCTGTTTCTGCCTAAATGTGCCCCAGGGCAGGGCCCACTCCACTGGGGCTTCCTTCCAGAGTTCGAGGTAGGGGTGCAGGGTACATGCGCTCTCTCCCTGCAAATTCTCCTGGAGCGGGGGACATCGAGTCTCCTCCAAACCTCTGCCACCTCCATCCTCCAACCCAGGAAAGCATTTCCTCCTGCTGGTAGCCTCTCTGTACAATACACGCCACCTCTTCTGAGACCCGGCTCCTCGGAATCCACAAATCATTTTCTGCTAACAAAGCTTGCCTCTCTTGAACGAAGGCCTGGGCTAACTGGTCACTGAAACAGGCTTCAAGGTCCTGTTTTGGAAGTCAGAAACTGAACAATGTCTTCTTTGTCTTAGGCCATACTCTGTCCTCCCCCTGAAGTAATGGAATCCTTCGACTCAATGGGGGAGACTCCAGGGCAACAAGAATTAAAAGGAAGGGAAAGTAAATTGAATACCAGTCAAAATATTATCCCCACTAAGCCGGCTGGTCATAATGCAAGGTCCCAGGGGTCCCAGAACACTCATCCAGGATTTGTTAAAAGTGCAATGGACTGACATGCCTTTTCTCTAGAGACACCATTTATACATAATTTGAAGCAAGGGCAGAAAGGGGACTATGACTTTCATTTTCTTGAATTCTTTATATAAGAATTATTGTCCTTACTCTCTAATTCTACTGTTGAATAGATCCATTCAACAGGAAGCCACCTGGTTCAGCATCATTCGGAGCTCTCCACCTCCTAGGTTTCTTCTTCCCTGGGTGAGAAGTCCCTTGCATCTCCCCCATATCCACTGTGTTCACCCATCCCTAAAACCCTGGACCCTTCTTTGCCTTATCCATCATCTCAGTTCCAGCAGACTCCCCTATCCAGCCATTACCTTCTCTGGGTGCTCAGTCACGTCTAACTCTTTGCAATCCCATGGATTGTAGCTCTCCAGGCTCCTTTGTCCATGAAATTTTCCAGGCAAGAATACTGGAGCAGGTTGCCATTTCCTCCTGCAGGGGATCTTCCTGACCCAGAGATGGAACCCATGTCTTCTGCATCACCTCCTTTGGCAGGCAGATTCTTTACCATGAACACCACCTGGGAAGCCCTTTCAGCTAATTCAACTGACACTTTCTTTAATCTCTTAAAGCATCCTCCTCATTTGACTATTCAAACCAACTCTCAACTCTAGGTCACCACAGATCAGATTTTCCATTCCCAAGTGACAAGTACTACTAAGCAGTCATAAAACTGGGCTTAAAGGACCCGTTAAAAACACAAATTCCAAGGGGGCTTCCCTACTTCTCTGCAATACTTTTTAATGTATTAACACATTATTCTATGTTTTCCTGGCCATTTGGGTTTTTTCTATATTCTCCAAGTCTCCTCCCATCTCCAAATCTTCCAACCTTGGATGATGGCTCAGCCTTCAATTTTACTGAAAAGTTTTTCAGGACACTCCATGCTTTTGAACTTCTTTTCGCATAAAAAATTCACTGTTAGCTTCACTCATCTTACAGCAAGAGTTTAAAATCACACACGTAAAGTACTGTCCTATTCTTTTGCAGGCATTCAAACTTGCAATATCTTTCTTATCTTTCTTTCTCCTCCAAGGTTACTGCTAATAGTCCCTATGAGGGCTATGGTGGGTTGAATGGTGGCCTCCAAAATATGTCTACCTGAAACCTGGGAACGTGACCTTATATGGGAAAAGGGTCTTTGAGATGTAATTAAGGTAAGGATCTCTAGACGAGATCATCCTGGATTAGGGTGGAACCTAAACCAGTGACAAGTGTCCTATTTACAAGAGAAGGCCACATAAAGACACAGAGGAGAAGCTATGTGAAGATGAGGGTAAAAAGTGTACTAATGGGTCTGCAAGCCAAAGAAAGTCAAGGGTTGCTGGCAGCCACCGGAAGCTAGGAAAGAGGCATGGGACTCAGAGTCTTCCTCGGAGTCTCCATTAAGAACCAACCCTGCTGACACCTTAATTTCAAGACCTCTGGCCCCCAGAAAAGTGAAAGGAAACGTTCTACTGTTTTAAGTCACCTGGTACATGGTCATTTGTTACGGCAGCCACAGGAAATTAATACAAGGGCTCCTTCTCTGCTTAATGGTCCTCTCTAGCGGATCATTTCTGCATGTTCTGGCTCAGGGGAGCACAAGCAAGTTTCCTCCCACAGCAACCGTTCTGTATCTCAAGCACATGGGCGGCTTGCTGTGGGGCGGAGGCTGGGGTCTCTCACCCCTGGAAACGACCTCTGTCACAAGCAGGGATGTGAGATCAAGGGAGGGCACTGGGCTTCTCCTTGGGCCACTCTAAATGGGGGACTCTTCTCTCTATGGTATAGGTGGGCTCGGGTACAATCAGAGAATGTTTGGGGCTGCAGTTTTCCAAGCACCAATCCTCCCTGCACTGCACTCAGGTGTAAACTGACCAAGGGGGCGTCCCTGGTGGTGACTGCTGTTGTTCAGTCACTCAGTCATGTTGGACTCTCTGCGACCCCATGGACTGAGCACGCCAGGCTTCCCTGTCCTTCACCATCTCCTAGAGCTTACTCAAACTCGTGTCCATTAAGTCAGTGATGCCATCCAACCATCTTGTCCTCTGTCATCCCCTTCTCCTCCTGCCTTCAATCTTTTCCAGCATCAGGATCTTTTCTGAGTTGGCTCTTCACAAAGTACTGGAGCTTCAGCTTCAGCATCAGTCCTTCCAAGGAGTATTTAGCATTGATTTCCTTTAGGACTGGCTGGTTTGATCTCCTTGCAGTCCAAGGGACTCTCAAGAGTCTTCTCCAACACCACAGTTCTCTGGTGGCTCAACAGTAAAGAATCCACCTGCAACGCAGGAGACGCAGGTTTGATCCGTGGGTTGGGAATATCCTCTGGAGGAGGGATTGACAACCCACTCCAGTATTCTTGCCTGGAGAATCCCATGGACAGCGAAGCCTGGTGGGCTACAGTCCATGGGGTCGCAAAGAGTCAGACACAACCGTAGCAACTGAGCACACACACATGCATAAACAGACCCACACCTCCCAGGAGCTACTGACACCCACAGAGGTGTGTGGTTCTTCTCCTAACACTGTAGTCCTTGTAGGTTCTTAAATCACACCTCATCAGCCTTCACTGAGCAGTTCTCACCCTCATAAAGAACTACCTCCAACTCTCAGCAGTTTGAAATCAAGAATCTGTTGAAATAATAACCATAAGACACTGAGAATTATATGGTCAACCACACTCCTATGAAAAGAAGGGTGTGGCATGGCATATTATCTGTGCTTTGGCCCTAAGCTGCTAACAGAATTAGAAGCTGGGATCATTGCATCTTCACCCAAGTGGGTAACATAAAAGATGGAACCTAAAACATTACGTGCAACCAAAATCTGGATTCCAACACAGGACTCTGAGGATCTACAGATGCATTGGATGTGATGAGTTATCTGCAAGAAGAACATTTCCTCAAGACGCACCTCATTCCAGAAGTACTGAGAATGCCTGTAAGACCTACCAGACTTGAAGCACAGAATCAAAATCACAAGCACTTAATAAATGCACAGTTCCGTGTAGTGTTTCATGGCACAAAGCAAATTAAATGAGGTGTGCTTTCAGCCTTCTAGAAGCTTGCTATTGAAAATAGACAATATTGACATTGACATGTACCAGAGTGACTAAACATGAACAAGCTGGATAAACATGAAGTGGTGGCATTACAGGCTCGCCAAGGGGAAAAAGTGCATTTTGTTAGTGGTGTGTGATCTCTGACATTTAAGGTGGTGGTTGTGGCGGTGGGGAGGCGGGCAGGAAAAGCTCTGAAATCATAGACAGTGCATAGTGAAGGAAGGAAAAAGAGTTCACTACTGCTTTCCAAAGACCATAATGACATTTCAAACAACAGTGAAGCATGAGGCCCGCCCCTTCCCCTCTTTGCTGCAGCACTGGTCTGCAGCCACAGAATGTGTCTTTAAGGCTCTCCCTCGGATACATTAAACCTGGCACCCAGGTGAGGGCTAGGCAGGGGAGGCCATTCATGAAGAATCACAGAGCGCTTTTCACAGGGAGCTGAGAAGACTCTCAATGCGGGGCTGACAAACATCGCCTGTTGTGCTGTTGTGCCTTATATTACAGAAATGACTCAAGCAATCACTCCCCGCAACCATTTTGTAAGGCTTATTGTCAATCACTCTTTTGAAGGATATACAGATTGTGGTTGGGATACAGTGCTAAATCATTACTTTGTAGGACCTAAAGTCTAAGATGGAACCCTCCTTCCCAGCTAAAGAGATTCTTCAGCTATGCCAAGTGAACAAAATGAATGCATGGGGAGATGGCACCCGCGTAGCCATTGCTGGGTTTCATGCAGCCCCACACTTTCAGGCCCAGCCCTGTAGTCCATTCTGCTACTCTTTCCTCTTCCATCACTCACTGTCATACTTTTCCAGTTTCCTCCAGATTTTGAAACATTCTGCATTTTTCCCTGGTCTTGGACATCACTAGGCACTGTTGGTAACATCCTTTTTTTTTTTTTTTTTAGTGAAAATTCTGTTGATGAAAACCTGTGACAGAGGGCAAGGAAGTAACTGTTTTCCTGACCACCCTAAATTTTTAACAAAAAGCTAAAGATTATGGACAAAAGAGCTTTAAACACACACCATTTTCAGAAGACAATGGTGGTTCCTAAAACAGTATAGCACAGTCCCAAACTGCAGTCACATGGGTCCACAGAGAGTGAGCCTGATGCCATCAGAGACTATAGAAGCTCAATATCCAAGAAGCTGCCAGCAGATGGCCAGGAAACTGGCTGCAGATTCCAGTGCCCTGCCCCCAGAGTCTATCTGAATAGACACCTGCTGAGCATCTACACTACGAATGACAGTGTGCTACAACCTGCTGCTGCTGCTGCTAAGTCGCTTCAGTAGTGTCAGACTCTGTGCGACCCCAGAGATGGCAGCCCACCAGGCTCCCCCGTCCCTGGGATTCTCCTGGCAAGAACACTGGGATGGGTTGCCATTTCCTTCTCCAATGCACAAAAGTGAAAAGTGAAAGGGAAGTCGCTCAGTCCTATCCGACTCTTAGCAACCCCATGGACTGCAGCCCACCAGGCTCCTCCGCCCACGGGATTTTCCAGGCAAGAGGACTGGAGTGGGGTGCCTTTGCCTTCTCCAGCTACAAGCTACAGGAGGACCAAAAAACCCCATCATATAAGGTCATGGTCTGCTGAGAAGATGGGACCCACATATACAGATTTCCGCGGGACCTGGACTCTAGTCTAAACTAAAGGAGGAACTGGATGTACGGACCGTGGGCAAGTCACAAAAACTCTCTGCTCCTTGGATTCCTCACATCAGGAACACATCCTCAACTAGAATGCTAGGATGAAGCAGCTGGAATCATTATTTGCAAATCACAGGAGAATGAAGGACATATCAAGAGAATATCGATCAGGCAAAGGTGCACACAAAATAAAGCCACAGAACTGGCATTTTCAAGCAGGAAACGGTGATAAAAGATACAGAAAGACAGACTGTGACAACTCAGGCCCTTTATCTGAAAATGATGAGGGGCTGTTTATATTCCTAGGGGTCAGACAATAAACTAGACAAGAAAAAAGGTGAACCCCTCCAATCTCTGAGAGCAAACAAGAGAAACCTTTAACATAAATTAGTGTTTTTCAAATATCCTTGCATGCATGTGCAACATAACATACGATTTATGGAATAAAATTGAAACTGAAATAAAAATCAAATTTTACACGTGACCACATTAAAAATTGTTATTGCTTCCAAACAGATACTACAATGTGTGGCAATGAAGGAACTCACTGGTGTTTATTTGCCTTTTCAGTAGAATTTAAATTGGGCAGAATTTCACAGAAATATAGATTCAGTAACTTTTTCTGAGGATTAGAAGAAAAGGTTGGGAAAAGCGCCCTGGGCTTTGTTGTGGGAAAGGCGATCTGACTCATTTTTAATTTTCCATTAAAGCCCTACTTTTCAGTATAAAGCAGATGGAATCCTTATACAACTCCATGAAAAGCCTACTATTTTTGGGTATCTCAAAGATGGAAGCTCTGAAGAAAATGAAAGTGTCTGCATCAGATGAAATCCCACCAGCACATTCAAAAGGAGCAGGTACTTAGAAATCTTAAAAACACAAGGTAAGAGATCTTTCTGTGGTGGATTTCTGATCCCCAGCCTCCCCTGGGCTCACTTCTCTCTGCCTCTGACGGATGATTTTCTACCCTTTCAGCAGCCAGCTCCCACCACTGTGGCTCACAGTCACTCTGCTTCACAGAACCCTCCCTGATGGGTTCTATCCTCAGGGCAATTCTCACATATAGAAAAGATGTCAGGGTTAACCCCGCTCAGCCCACACCTACTGAGTCAGAACCGGGCCTGGGACTACACATTCTCTAAGATCGTCAGAGAACAGTCATGCAACCATGGCCCCAAAGCCCTTTCCTTATCATGAGATAAGCCCTGGGTTGACGTTTCCTGTTTGTCTCCCTGCCAGGGTGGATGGAAGAAAGAAGAGGGCCTATCTTCACTATGTATAGCTCTGAAGTACTGGGCTAGGAGGTGGTGGGCGCTGCCTCTAGCCTCAAGTTTGTAATCTCGTTGGAGAGATGGAACAAATTTAGCATTAAGAACATTGGTTCTGGATCAGACTGACTGCCTAGGTTCAGAACCCAGCTATCCTTACTAGTTGTGTGACCCTGGCCAAATCACTATACCTCCAGGCCTCAGTTTCCCTATCTGTTAAATGGGAATAATAACAGTACATCATGAAATCGTTCTGGATGTTGAGCTGGCAAGTCAGCCACAAATAAAACACAGTCTGACTTCCAAAGAGCTCCCAAGTCAGGAAAAAAGGCCAGTATCTTCCTACTGTCCAACCCAGCTGACCCACTCTGCTTTATAAGTCAGGCTGTGACAAGGGTGATGACGAGGTGGTAATCAAGTGCCACGGAGCCCCAAAACAAGACCAACAGGGGCTTCCCAGAAAGTAAGTCTTCATGAAGTCATCAGAAGTGGGGCTTCCCTGAGGGCAAAGGTACTTTTCCTGTCCCCCAAAACCTAACACAGAAGTAACTGCAAGGCAAAAGCAACAAGGTTTGAAAGTACACAGGGAACAAAGAACAGTTTTGGAGCAAAAGCAGGTATGAGTTTAGGAGCCAGACAGACCTGGCTTCTCTAGTAATTAGCTGTGTGACAATGGGCAAATTACTTTTCTGAGCCTCAATCTTCCCATTTGACCAATGCGGGTAATACCTGCCTCGTCTAGTTGTGATGACTAAGTAAATTACTGTATGTAAAGCATTTCAGGCCTCCGGGATTCAATAACAAAGTCAGGTATGATTGTTATTCTAGTGTATTTAGGGAGGGGTGAGTGCTGGTGGGGTGCTCTGTGCTTTTTTATACTATCACAGAGATAGGAATACAGATCAGAAAAACACAGTTCTCAGAAAAGGCCTTCTGAATTGAAATTAGCAATAGGCTAAAACTTTCCCACATCTTATTTTTCCCTTCCTCAAACTTACAGTTAATGGGTGCTCAATACACATTTGCTCAAACCAACAGCTGCTGCCTGAGGACCTGGAGGCGACAGGGCAGAACAGGTAATGAGACCTCTGCACCCAAGAGCTCCTGAATCTGTTTCACGCCCTGAGCGAGGCACGACACGGGTCATTCAGGAAGCAGGCCAAGACAGATGGGAAAACATTCTCATCCAAATATTACAACTCAGAGTCTTACAAACGCTGTTAAAGTTTCATGAGTCAGTAAGCATTATCTTTTCTTCCCACGTTTTTATTAGACCATAAATCCATTCAATTTATACCCTTCCAGGATTGCCGTGTTCTAATCAAGTCCAGAACGCCACTTATTTGGAAGCTGTCTGAACTTCATATCACCCAAGTCCATTTGGATAATATTGTTCAGGCTTCTCATGTGCTTTAGAAGCTAAAAATTAGATCTGCTCAGATAGAATCACTGGAAAAAAAAAGTATATTTCTCTAAATAACCCAAATCACCCTTTTTTCATAGGAACCAAGTGCATGAAATTCATAACTCGTGGGGTTTTTCCTACTCTGGAGTTTATTTTACCTTCAGAAAGTCACGGTGACTTCTACAGTCAAACTCAAGGGACACACCCGCATATTGTAGATAGGGTAAAATTCTGGTTATCTGACTAAAACAAAGACATTCTTTTATAGGGCTAACTTCAAAGCACTTTTATGTTTTCTATTCTCAACAATAGAAAGGCTTTGCGTTTCTTAAGAAGACTTACTAAAAATGCCATCATACTATTTCAACTAATTTCCTATGTTTTCCAATAATTCTCGACTCAGAACTGACAATCACTTAAATCTTTCTAAAATGTTCCAAATCTCCTTTTCTGTACACAATACATTTTCATCCCTTCCCTAAGGGATATATGAGTTAGATGTACATGAGTTATGTGTATTATAGATATACCTCTGTGTATGTATAGATATAGACATCTATATATGTATTAACAGCAGCATACACATTGCTTTTCTATATGTGGGATACTAAGTGCTTTACATGGATCAACTCGTGACCCCTCTCAATAAGCCTCTGAAGTAGGAACTCATTTTAAAGGTGAAGACAGGGAGGCACAAATAATTAGGTAACTGGGCCCAGCTAGAAGGGGTTGGACCAGGCCCACACCCCTCACCAGGGCTGAAAGGGTTGAAACCTGGCTTTAAGTGATGACTTCGCCATCTTGGACAAGTCCGTCAGCCACTCTGGGTCCTCATTTTCCCTCACAAGTGAAATGGACGAGCTGGACTACGTGATCTCTAAGGTCCCTTATGGTTCTATGTTCTCTGGGTTTTGCGACATGATTCTACCTTGGTCTGGGGAGCAGCAGAGTTTTCGATTTCTATAGTCACACTGCTCTGGCTGGATACAACACCCAACTGCACTTTTCATTCTCAATCCTGCTTAACCTTCGGGGCACAGCCCTCCCCTCCTGTGGATCAGGGCCCCTTCCCTCCCTGGCCAGCCCAAACCTCTGGCTGCACCTCTCTCATTCAGGGCCTGGGCACCTCTGCTCCCTCGGCTCTCTCTCAGCCTTGTTTGCTCTTCCATTCAACACATTCTTCCTCATTGATACTGTCCATATCCACAACTCCCAGTATTTTGTAATATGCTGCTAATAGATTTATATCTGATTTATATCTTACACCTCAATCCAGATTCATCTACTCAACTGCCTACAAGATACCATGACCTGAAAGTCCAAAGTGTCCATGATAAAAGTCATCATTAAAATACCCACTCCCTGTTCTTACTGCACTGCTTGTCTGCAGGTCTTTCTCCACCTACTCTCAAGGATCCCCCCACCTTCTGCTTCTCCGCAGCCCCACAAGGTACTGTCTCACCCTCTCTTATCCTGTCTCTCTTGTTCCATCCCCAGTTCTGTGCAGCACTCCAGCTATTGCTCATTTAAGTTTCCATAACTACCTTAGCTACATAGATGTTGACCACCTCTGGTCAACAGCCCATACTGTGGCCAAACAGATCTTTATAAAACAAATCAGACCAAAGCAGCATCTCTACTTGCAACTCTTAAACAGCATTTCTGGACAAAGTACTTTTAAGAATGTTCTCAATTTTCCCACCAGTCTCATCTTCTCCCTCTCCATCCTCACCCACTCTAAATTACTTGCAGTTACCTAAAAAGTCAGGCTTCCCTGATAGTTCAGTTGGTAAAGAATCAGCCTGCAATGCAGGAGACCCCAGTTCGATTCCTGGGTTGGGAAGACCCCCTGGAGAAGCAACAGGCTACCCACTTCAGTATTCTTGGGCTTACCTGGTGGCTCAGCTGGTAAAGAATCTGCCTGCAATGTGGGAGACCTGGGTTCCATCCCTGGGTTGGGAAGATCCCCTGGAGAAGGGAAAGGATACCCACTACAGTATTCTGGCCTGGAGGATTCCTTGGGATTGCAGAGTCAGACATGACTGATTGACTTTCACTTTCTCTTTCCTAAAGTCTGTGCATCTGCATCCTCGGCTTCTCCTTCCAGGCCAATGGCCTTCACACAACACTCAAATGGCTAGTTCCTCCTCTGGCTTTCTCTGCCTGGCCACCCCAATTTCCCACCTCCCTGTGGAGTTCATGCTGCCTTGTAGACCCAGAACCACGGCAGTTATCATTGAGGTCAGAGCCTTCCTCAGGCAGTTTCTTAGGCAGGATTACAACTCTTTGTTCCTGGGGCATCTAGTTCCATGTCTGGCAAATGGTAGATACAATGAATGAACGTTGCTTGATGAGTAAATATGTAGGATGATTCACAAACTCTTACAGACCTGTCTGTGGGCCACAGAGGATCCATCCTAAAATAGAGAGTCACACTGAGTAAAAGTAGTTCCAGAATCAACATGCTTTGCTTTCCCATTTTTAGATTTTTTTTTTTTTTAATTTCCTAGGTTAGCATGAGGGTCTAAAATGGAAAGAATGGCAATAGGAATTGACATTTTATTTTTTATTTAAACATAAAGTTATGTTTCCCAATAACCAAAAGAATCCATTTCCAAAGTATTTATGCCACCCTCCTTTATGGCATGTAACACATTTTAATCAATATCATCATTATGTCCATATGTATTATCTTGCATATTGCCTCGTGGCTAAGAGCAAAGGCTTTGAGACCAAACTAACTGACCTGAATCCTCACTCTACTGCTTACCAGCCATGTATGATCTTGAGTTAGTTATTTAACCTCCTTTGCTTCACTTTCCATATGTAAAATGGAGATTATAAGCAAAACTACTTCATATAAAAACAACCCTGAAAAAAAAAAAAAAACCCTGAAGTATAGTTAGGCTTACAGGTGGCTCAGTGATAAAGAATCTGCCTGCCAATGCAGGAGACACAGGTTCACTCCCTGGTTTGGGAAGATCCCCTGGAGTAGGAAATAGCAACCTGCTCCATTATTCTTGCCTGGAAAATCTCATGGACAGAGGAGCCTGGCAGGCTACAGTCCAGGGGGTTGCAAGACAGTTGGATACAACTTAATGACTAAACAACAGCAGCAATAGTTGATTTACGATATTAGTTTCAGCTGTTCATACCATTATTAAGATTAGAGCTTAAACAGTGTTTGGCATATAGTAAATGCTCAATAAAACTAGCTATTATGTATTATTTTTATCTCCTCTAGCAGACTAAGCTCCCAAACAGCAAGGACAGCAGAAGTATTCATTTTCACAATCCTATCTTCCAGCGCCTTGCACACAATAAGATACTGGGCTAATGTCTACAGAACTGATGAATATAATGAACTGTTTATAGCATACACACAGGGCGAAAAAAAAAAACAACTGGAGAAGGAAATGGCAACCCACTCCAGTATTCTTGCTTGGGAAACTCCATGGAGAGAGGAGCCTGGTGGGCTAGTCCGTGGGGTCCCAAAGAGTCAGGCACGATTTAGTGACATACCACAACATAGCAAAAGTATGTGCATTACTAAGTCTGATGACTAGTACGGACAGAATTGCTCCTGGGGAAGCCTGTGGAGAACAGGGGCTATCCAAAACACCAGTGATTCACCTGGCTCCGGGAGCTCACTTAATCCCACGGAAGATGCAGGACTCACAGTCACCCACCCACTCAAGACATCTGCGGGTTGGAGAGGACCCTGTCAGGACTGAAGAGCTGGGCAGGTGAGGCTCCCTTCCCATGACATAGCCTGGGGCAAAAAATTTCTCCTCTAGAGTCTCTTTCATTTCCTCTTCAATTAGAGAAGGTAGGACTGTGATTTCTAAAGACTCTCCCGGCCATTTGGGAAGTCTATAAAATCAGCAGATAACAATCTATGCCAACAAAGGCGGTACTGGAGAGCCACATCAAAGTCAGTACCGTAGCCATCAGATCACTGTATTACAGGGAATAACTGGGTGGGAAGTGGCTACTAGAATCAACAAAAAACCAAGGTTTTTGGAAACGTGTTTAAAATGTGAAGGTCTGAACTTGTAAAATCAAAAGTCTGGCAATAGCAAAAGAATGAAGGCAATAATGCGTAAAGGCTCTAGGTTTCCATTTAATTCTCATCAACCTACAAAGTCCTTGAAGGCAATGACTATGCCTTGTTGAGCAGCACCACACAGCAAAGTTGTGTGTGTGTGTGCTCTGACTTTTTGCAACCCATGGACTATAGCCCACCAGGCTCCTCTGTTCGAGGAATTTTCCTGGCAAGAATACTGGAGTGGGTTGCTATTTCCTTCTCCAGGGGATCTTCCCAACCCAGTCTGAACCCAGGTTCAATTTTGTGTCTTCTGCAATGGCAGGCAGATTCTTTCCCACTTGTACCACCTGAGTTGTGGCATACAGCAAAGTTGTTGGCCCCAAACACATATCTTCTTGACTTTTTTTCTGGTCATATGACAACTATTTCCCAGGATCCCTTGCAGTTTAATGTGGCCATTTAACTATCACTCAAGTAAAGGATGTAAGCAGAAGTGATGTGTGTCATTTCCAGGCCAGGGCAATTAAAAAGTGGGTGCATCCCCTCTCTCTTTTGTGCTTCTGCCAGCTGAAAGCAGATTAAAATGGAGCGCCAAGGCATGGTGGAATTTGGAGCCCAGAATCACTGCATGGAGGAAAGTCACCCACTGATCAAAAATATCCATTTTGAACTATTACATGAGGAATAATAAACATCTATTACTTTTGAGTCATTATATTTTTGCAGGCCTATTTGTTATACTGCTAATATTAGCCTAATTAAGCCAGGTGCTTAGCACATACCAAAGACCTAACACATTTGTTGAAACAAGACCAGGTTCCTTCTCTCAATGTGTTGATCAACTAATGATGGAAATAGACACGTGCCAACCATAATGCCAGCTGCTGAAGTGTGAAAACAAAATTGGAGGCATGGTGATTTGCTTGAAGGGGAAAGGAGGAGAAAGCATCCCAGAGTAGAAGACTTTTGAGCTGGGCCCTAGGTTTAACAAAATCCAAGCAAATCAGATGGAGTTAGGAGATTTCAGACCCAGGAGAACCTTGCAGCTTAATGTGAGAATAAAAGTACAGAAAGCAGAATATGCATTTGTTCACATTCAACCTCACCACTCTCTTGAACTTGGTCAACAGAGTGTGAGCTTATTGTGCACTTTCTTTCCTGGGTTTGGCCAAACAAACAACGCTTTGTTTTGTTTTGAACACTACCCTCATTAACTCTTTTGCTTTTTTTAAAATATAAAATGTTCCAAGATGAATGTCCTTAGAAAGTGCAGGAGTAAATGTTTAATGAACCAAAACAATTCTTCTCTATTAAAATTCTTGAAGGACTTGAGACAGTTCTATTACTTATAACAGTCAAAGAGCCAAGGAATCAATGGGTTCGACCTAAGTTTTGACATTATTGATTAAGCATGTAACAGTCACTGGCTTACAGAATGGAACATTAAGCCCCCAGATTTACATTTACATTTCCTTTTCAAGAGGAACATCAAGCAGATGGTTTAAGAGATCAGGCAAAAGATTCTCTACATCCTTCGCTCATAGCTAAGTGCCTCCAACACCTGAGACAGTTAACAAAACCACTTCCTCCAAAAATCTGTGAGTCCCTTCGTCTGAAAGCACAGGACCCGAGGGGCATGGGGCAGGGACTTGGGAGAAAGAGCACAAAGGGTGGAAAGGACGGCAGTGGCTTGGCGGTGAGAGGAAGGAAGTGGGCGTCTAAAGGCTACCCTGAAGCAGGGAAGAGAGACACAGTCCCCAGTGTCTTCCAAATACCGACTTACTGCTGTGTTAGCAATGTCCCCAGGAGCTTGTTTAAATACAAGGGTGAAACAACCATCACTGGGCGGACAAGACTTCATTTCAAATGACTTCAGTCCTCCTTAGACTTGAGAGAAGCAAGTTAGGCTGCCTCACTCCTAGCAAACATCAATATAACTCTCTTTTGGAAACAAAATTCTCCCTCTCCCACACTCATGTATCCTACCCCCTACCATGAAAGGGAGTTAAAACTGGGCAAGGAAAGGTGCTACCCTGAGAGTAAAGCAACTCTTCAGACAGCTGAAATCAATTCCCCCTTCAATCTAAGAAGTACTGCAGCCGCCAGTCAACACTACCGGTCCATGAATACAGCAAAACACCAGCACCTGCCACCCTGCATCTGGGGCCTTTTATTTTTTGGTAAATGTGGCAGGAAAGACTCTCAGAGAGAAGATCAACTGCTTTATCTGACCAAAAGGGAAGCCCCAGGGAAGAGAAACAAGAAGCATCGCGCCCATCCTTGGGCACTTTATGCGTCTCCTCTCTGTGCACTGAAAGGGCTCTTTGTGTCACACACACACATACACACACACACACCCGGCGAGTCTGTGTGATTTATTGGTAGGAGGAGGGGCAAGAAGGGTGATTTTATTATCCCTCTTCTCACTCAGTCCCAGCAAATCTCCGCCGAGGCCCAAGCCTGGTGGCCTCTCTCTGGCTCAGTCCCCTCCGCCTGTGGCCGCAGAGATAAGAGAGGGGAGGCGACCAAACAAAAACAGTCACCGATCTAGGGAAGTAGAGAGGAAATCCAGAGAGCTGAGAAGGAAGGAGAAAGGAGCCTGAGGGAGCAGGAGGGGTGGAGGGGTCAGAGGAAGAGGAGCTAAGCACGGGGGACTGGGGAAGGGTGGGTGGTGGCACAGGAAGAGTGGAGGGGAGGATGGGGGAAGTGCAAGGGAGGTGCCAGAAATAAGCTGGAGGATGCGATGGGAAAGGCGACGGCCACAGGAGGAGGAGGCCGAGAGGT